>CM055912.1:18083283-18553283 GCA_029582155.1 Panopea generosa
TGCCAATAAGTACATGATTCATGTTATTATCTGTATTGTCTCTCTAGTCTCTGTCTAGAATATATTATCAAATGTGATACTCGTTTATTTTAAATAATTTTCTTAATTGGCGCGATAGTGCACATAATACAATTTTAGTTTCTTAATAAATTACAGTTTTAGTGCACATTTTAGATAGAATTACAAGTCTATTTTTTTAAATATACTTTTTTTTAAATTTCTAATTCATAAATGATTATATTCCTATTGCAATTTAAGTAAATTGTTCATCTAATCCTTTTAAGTAAATGCTTGCTGGTAATTACTGATTGGCTGACAGTTCGTACATATGGGAATTAAAGGGAAGTGGCAAATATCCTAGGGGCAATCGCCACGGGGTGTTGGCGATAAACTGTACATAAATAATATATATTGTGATGGTTTATTACATGAACAAACTGTTTAAATTATGAACATTTGCTATTATAAAAATCTTATCTTGTAATATTGGAAAAAAATGTGTTTGCATGGTAAATGTATATAATTGAGGCGCATATGCATTACTATATAATATTTTGTACTTCTTTCTATAATCCCATATGAGAGAGAGAGAGAGAGAGAGAGAGAGAGAGAGAGATGATACAAATGACATGATACTAATGATGATTATACCTATGATGATGATACTAATGATGATACTAATGATGATGATACTAATGATGATGATACTAATGATAATACTTATGATAATACAAATAATGATGATACAAATGATGATGATACTAATGATGATTATACTTATGATGATGATAATAATGATGATGATACTAATGATGATGATACTATTGATGATACTAATGATGATGATACTAATGATGATACTAATGATGATGATGATACTAATGATGATACTAATGGTGATACTTATGATAATGATACAAATGATGATTATACTAATGATGAAGATACAAATGATGATGATACTAATGATGATACTTATGATGATACAAATGATGATTATACTAATGATGATGATGATACAAATGATGATGAAACTAATGATGATACTAATGATGATGATACTAATGATGATGATACTAATGATGATACTTATAATGATACAAATGATGAATATACTAATGATGATGATGATACAAATGATGATGATACTAATGATGATGATACTAATGATGAAGATACTAATGATGATGATACTAATGATGATACTTATAATAATACAAATGACGATTATACTAATGATGATGATACAAATGATGATGATACTAATGATGATTATACTAATGATGATGATACAAATGATGATGATACTAATGATGATACTTATGATGATGATACTAATGATGATATTTTTGATGATATTTATAGAAGTTCTCTATTATTGTAATTTTTTATTAAACATTCCCCATTTAGTTAATTTCCATCAGACTAAATCATGATGATAGAGACGGAGAGGCATACCAATATATTGTTTTATAATAAGTTTATATAATATAGAAAACAAATAATTAAATATAGGTTTTTACCATGATTAAGATATAACATTACATAGTCTTTTTACTTATTAAATCCATAATTACATTCAATAAAATTCATAAGAAGTATTTGTTTCCTTAAATAAAACGTGTTATATTTAATTCAAATGATGGATATATCTTTATTTGATATTATTCTGTTTTGTTCAACCGTTTATACGTATCGATATCATGCAAACTAAAATAAAATAAAAATAGCAATTAAAAGCGTCTCAAAGATTAGTATCTTTTATTGTCTTTCTCAGTTTCTTTATATATTGTACATGTATTTATATGCCTCTTTCTTCATGTAACATCATGAAACAGTTTAAAGTTTCAAATACTTACTCCTCGTACAAACAAATTGAAATATATATATATGCATAAATGTTACTGGTATTAAAATATTTTACTCAAAAAAAGTAAAAACATTATAAAACCAAGTTCAAATATCGATTTTTGTCGGTATTCAATCAGGCCATAAATCGCATAAACACATGGTTGGGCTTTTATGATATATCCCTAAGTATATATCATTTAGTTCGGTTTTATCATATCCTTTACAGAAAATGGACCAATACCAGAGACATATCAATGTGTATTAATGTGGCACTGCCAATATTATGTAGCGTTATTGTTTAACGTATTAATTAGGTCTTATTGAGCGTTTTAGATGTACTAAGCTTGATTAATCAGTTTTATTTGTAGATCTTATCAATTCAATAAACTTAAACCTTTGATAAAAGCATAGTCTTATATATAGCATTTTCAAAGATTTATATACAAGTCGTTGGTATTTTCTAAGATCATCAAACCACAGCCATACACATTTAAAGTTATATTCATCTTCCAGGTTAGAATAACTACAACATACACATTATATTTCATTGCTCTGTATTCTGTATGTATGTATAAGTTTTTAAATACCCTCGCGCCTTGAACCAGTCATTTTGGAGAGCAGATCTGTATTCTGTTTCTTCCAAAACGAGCAAAATCAAAACCAGAAAAAAAATGAATTATAGAATTTTACTGACCAAAAATCATTTTCACGCATGACTTCATTTACCCTAGGCGGATAACTAGGGAATAATTTATATTATTATATATCATCATGAATGCTTCAGTCTGATTGGTTGAAACCCGAACTAATCAGGTCAAATAAAATAAATTATTATATATAATCATAAATGCTTCAATCTGATTGGTTAAAACCCGAACTAATCAGGTCAAATAAAATGAACTATTTACCACTTATTCCTTCCAAAGAAGAACTTTTGGCCACCTATTTTGTCGAAACCGGTTTCATCCAGTTACCGAGTCAATAGTTCAAACAAAACGTTTTTCCGTTCTTATGCTGATAGTCCATTCAACCTCCATTTGCTCTACTCGATAAAACAACAGTTAAACTGAACTGTTTTATTATATTTCGTCAATAAAAAATGACACTGAAGTTTCAACTTTTTAACGCTAAAAACAATTAAACCATTTTCAACAACAGCTAGGTTTATATAATGACGTCAGATTGTATGACGTTGATGACGTTATTTTGATGAAGAGCGGATCCAGCATGTAGCTAAATACTGGTGACATTGTACTTTGAAAAGTCGGAAATATTTTAAGTCAGAGAATATAATTATGAAGGTTAGGAATATAACCCTAATAGTTGAATTGGTTTGTGGAGAACGAAAATAAAATGATTTTCACTTCTTAACTTACCTTTTTTAATGCTATTCAATATAATACAACTATCTACCTTTTTAGCGGTCAATGGTTTAAATTATTTATCTTCGGAAAATGACTTTTGACCGAAAGCAGTGAACTATTAACCTCGACTGCGTCTCGGTCAATAGTTTCCTGCTTTAGGTCAATAGCCATTTTCCGAGAATAAATAATTTTAACAATTGACCGCTAGAATGGTAGATAGTTGTATACGTTTGACCACTTATTCCTTTAAAAGTGAACTATTGGCCACTTATTCTATCGAAACCGGTTTCACCCGGTTACTTAGTCAGTAGTTTAAACGAAACATACTTCAGTTCTATAGCTGATAGTCCATTCAAACTCCATTTGCTCTACTCGATAAAACAACAGTTAAACTGATCTGTTTATTATCTTCCGTAAATTAAAAATGACACTGAAGTGCCACTTTTTAACGCTAAAATACAATTTACCCATTTTCCACAACTGATATGTTTATATAATGACGTCAGGTTGTATACGTATTGGCGTTGATGACGTTATTTTGATGAAGAGCGGATCCAGCATGTAGCTAAATACTGGTGACATTGTACTTATAATAGTTGGAAAGATTTTAAGTCAGAGAATGTAATTATGAAGGTTAGGAATGTAACCCTAATAGTTGAATTGGTTAGTGGAAAACATAACTACAAAGGCTACGAAAAAAAGTGCTTTGCACACCTTTGTTAAAAAATGCAGTGAAAGTATGAATGAAATGAGGTGAAAAACTTTTACTTCTTGACTTACCTTATTTAATGTTATTCAATATAATAAAACAACTATCTACCTTTTTAGCGGTCAATGGTTAGAATTATTTATCCTCGGAAAATGACTGTTGACCCAAAGCAGTGAACTATTTATCTCGACTGTGTCTCGGTCAATAGTAGTTTCCTGCTTTGGATCAATAATCCTTTTCCTTGGATAAATAATTTTAACCATTGACCGCTAGAAAGATAGATAGTTGTATACTCCATATATGGCTAATCATATACACGCATGACTGCGTTGTCCCTAGGCGCATAACTAGGAAATACTTTTTTGCTTCTCATGAGGCTATAAACGCCAGTAACTTTTGACACATGATAAAGAAGGCCCTTAATTGAGTTGATGTTCCTGATAAGTCTTTTTGTTCTACATGAAAGAATGAAATTCATTGCGCTGTAAAAATACAAATCGGGCTTCTTAAATATAGGAAAAAAAGAAAACAGATGATCATGATTTAAGACTGGTTCCAATAAAACTGCATATTGTTCAAAAGCTGTTGATTATGTAATATATAGATAAGCAGTCACAGTTTAGTTAAGATTTTAAGTATTAAAGTAAAAATTGGTAAAACAGACACCAGGTGACATCCTTAATGAAAAGTCAGTTTAAACATTTGAGTAGCGTGCGTGACTTTAGGCAGCGCTGCACTGAGCTTGCCTCCTGTAGAATTTGTGGCGGTTCACATTTGTTTAGTGTTTTTGTAATAAAATATAAATACCCTCATTATATCAATTACTCTTGCAACAAAATGTCATGTAATTAACATATATTTTTAGTCCCAATATATCATAGTAAAAATAATATTCTTATTAGATCTACAAAGAGTTGATATGCAAATAATATCAGATCTAAAAGGCTGCCAATGTGTATTCAATATAATTGTGTAAATCCAGTGACTTTATAACTGTAGGTCACTGATAAATCATAGGCACATCAATGCAGTTTATTTTAACGTTGCGTTGACGTCACGTCCGGCACAGCAATAACTTTCATAAAAGGTATTTGTGTTAGATTTATTCCAATCAATGAGATGTAGTGTTTATGATGACTTGCGTTCCTTATTGAGGCAATCTGTTAAATAAATAGTAAATATGTTTTTCCTGAGTTATGTGATAAAACGAATCTTACATTCGTACTTATTTAAATTATGCAAGGCTCTGCTGTGCATTATATCTTTTTTCAAACTCGTTTAATAAATTCAATAATAAACAGGCACTAATGTAAGATCCTCTATTTACTGCACACTATTCATCTATAGACAAATGTAAGGGCAATATGAAAGTATACAATAACATAAACTTATTTAAATCTATTTTCTAAAGTTGAAAGAAACGATTATTTCCAGCATAGTATTACCATGTTCCTTTGTTACATTCCGATTAAATTTGAGCTTAGACTATGATTTTCATGTTCCACGCTGAATTATATACCGAGCGGAACAGCTAACCCGCCACTTTTGTATTCCAATATCTTCGTCAAAATATTGAGTAACGTTACCAAAAGTTGTATACGACATTATCAGACACTTATGTATTGGTTTTACACAGCAACGTTCTGTCTTTCAAGCAAATTGCTTTGGTAGTTTTTTTTAGAAAATACATAAAGTATCAAGCACATACAATGTCAGGTGGCAGGTTAGCTGTTCCATTCAGTATACATGAAGACATCAACATGCTGATTGTAGACTTTGAGTGTTAATGTCTTCTCCTCTTTACTATAAAGTCGTTATAAATTAATTGCTAATTATCATCCAATCTTTTCTTAAAAAAGGGGAGGGGAAGGATTTTTTTTCTTAAATTTCGATGTTTAAAAAAAAAATAAATCTATACATATGTTTATTTTTTAAAAAAGATTTAGGAAATTAAAAATAGTCGGGGTGGCATGAAAATTAGGGTGCGGGCGGAGATGATAATCTAGCATTACTTTATCATGGCCTAAGGTCTTTCTCTTTTCTACATGTAACTTATATTAGAAGTTATATCGAATTTTACAATTTCTAACCGGTTTATATGTGAATTTTCCGTCTCTTTCCTGGGACAATTTCATTGGTCGAGAAAGTAAAACATCTTATATCCATGCATTACTGTCTATATGCACCAATTTATTTATTGTTTTATACATAAATATTATTTCCTATTCAACTATTCTCCTTTATTAACCTTGTTTTCATTTTCGTACAAGGTTAAATGAATCAGTAATTATATATATACACATTTCTGTGGTTGAATGTGTTTATTTGTATACATATGTATGTATCGCCTCATTTTCAATCTCAAGGATACGTATTCAAACTGAACACCTTTGTGCAAGGTTAAACGATTTTAAAAAATATATATCGACTATAATTATTTATGTGCGTATTTGGATGTATATGCATGTATAAAGTATATGAGCGATATGTATTACATTTGAAACAATCATAAATTACTTAACATGTTTGCTATCGATTAATTTGTTATGTACTGATTTATGTGTGTCGTCGTGTATATGTAAAATATGTCCTCATGGGTCTAAGACCTTCTTGAAATAGGAAAAAATAAAACTTTTTTTTGTCTTTTAATATTTTATTTCTCATAATACACATACATTCAAGTAAATAGCAACGCATTTTACATGACACAATAAGAAGGATTAGCGTGGATATCATACTAGCATGTTAGATATATAACTGATATACAATTCTATTCAGGCTGTTTTTATATTAATATTGTAAGCGTTTTTATAATGAAGCATTGTCACAATGGTCTTTATAAATATGATATACTTTATGCATTAATTGAGAAATAAGTTGGTGTCTGTAAACAGTAGATAATGGAGAGTAGATAAGAAATAAAAAAGGAAATGGAAGTTAAGATAAAGAGGAGGAATACTCGACACTCTAAGTCTGGAATCAGTTTGATGACGTCATTAATACAGTTGTAATTTTTCCCATTTGCCTTTTTGTTGTTCATCTTTTGTCGTTGCTATTATTTTTTCTATGTTTTCAATATTTTTTAAATCTTTTATGAAATTGACAGAAATGGGAATTGTTTTTGCATACTTATTTTTGTAGATAAAGTATTTAGCACAAATTAATATAGTATTTAACAAGTTTGAATAAATGCTCCCTTCAACATATCCAAGAGATATTATCATATAATTTAACTTTTTTTAAACTGTTTTTTATAAATATATCCTTCAAGATTTGTCCAAAAAGCTCTAGAATAATGACATTCGCAAAATAGATGTCTGTTTGTTTCAACATTCATGGCACAAAAAACACATAATCTTGTATTACATATGTTGCATTTATATAGGAATTTATTGTTTGGTACACTTCGCATATGAAAAAATAAATCTTGAAACTTGTACTATTTATATTGCACATTACACGTTGCAATAACTATTGTTATTATCCACCTAAACTAGCTATTCCAATGAGCTACGAGCATTTGTACCACGTGACTGTACATAAGAAATCATTATTGTACGCTTCAAACTGGAAGCGTCTCGAATTCCAGATAGATATTTCGTATTGGACGGTTTGACCATCCGGAAAATCGATATTAATTTCGTATTGGACATTAAGGAATGGTAACTCTAACTATTTATTAAATACTCCGCATATCTCCGATATAACATATAAGAGAAATCACTAAGGCACTCCTAATGAATGCTGTGTTATTTGAAACAACAAGCAACATGTATTTATTTGAGAAATTGAAGTTAGTGTATATATTATTCCAAAACATATAAATAGATCCTTAAAAATATATATTTAAAAAAGAAAGAAAATTGCTAAGTCTTTTCACTAGTCCAGCTCATAGATTACATGCCTATTTGACCTCTGAAAAAGTATGCGGGTAAAGATATAAGTAAAAGATGCATTATTTTAAATCATTGAAAACGGGTGTTTGTTTACAAATCAATCGTTGTTTCTCTCCAATAAACACATTCGGTATTAAACGATAAACCACAACTCCATTCGGAACAGTAACAGTAATTTATGTGCATATTGGTTTGTGTACATTGGCGTTGGAACAGTCGGAAAACGACCCGTCATAAGGAATGTTAAAAATGTAAACACTAATTAAAGGCTCTTTTTAGAAACGTACACATATCGATCAAAGTTTTTTGTTCACTCGCTCTTATAAAAACAATCGCTTAGGGGTTTATAGAAATGGTTTTAGCAATACTACGAACACATTCTATTACAATCATTTTTGTTATTATCAACAATTGTACAATTTGGAAGTTTAGTGAAGCTTTAATGGTATTTGTTAAAATCGCGATGTGTTACTTTTGCCCGATGCAGGATTGAGCACGTGTAGATTTAATATTGGAAGAATCATACACATTTCGATAAACTGACAGAGGTGATTTAAGCGTAATGCAAGGAACCCTGCGACAGAGCCTTCGAGTCCAAATGAACGGGTCCTAGTATAGCAGCAGAACCGTAGCCACACCGAGGCAAAAGGTGGCACTTGTCTCCTGTAGAAAGTGTGGAGGTTCACATGCTTATTAGTGTTTTTGTAAAAAAAAATAAAGTGATCCCAAAAATATTAATTACTCCTGCAAAAATATGAAATGACCTTCAGATATACTATTTTCAGTATGAATGTATCATAACACCATGCAATTTTTGTATTACAGTGTATTATTAAGAGTTGATATGTAACGTTATGTTTGGTCTAAAAAGTTACCAATGTGCGTTTAATATAATAGTGTAAAACAAGGGTGATTGAATAAAATGCAGTTTGTGTTATAGATTTGAATGGCTTAAATGTCTATGAAATATCAGAAAAACGCAGGAAATGCATGTCAGAAGCTAGACATTGTTTCGTGGCAGTATGCCTCCGGACACCCCTAGCAAAGTTGGGATGGTGCCTCCTGTAAAATCAAACTTTGGCTACGACTCTGAGCTGTTACATGTCATAAAGGTTTGTTATTATAGATCTATTGAAATTTACTTATTATGCAAATTGCATATTTCAATCAACATAAGCCTGTGTGGTTCCGTCTAAGAATAGAATCACTGCCGATCTCTGCAGAGGGGTAGGAATCCTCGGAATGGGTGTCATGTTCATTTTATCATTTTTTGTCCTGTTCACTATAGCGGTGCAGTTAAATTATCAACCCCTGTGTGGTTCCAGGGAGCCATATGAGCGATGGCAAGATTAGGACCACTGTGGCTCATTCATATCGTAGGAAGTGACACTCTGAGCAATACGATAGAATATGCTGAAACTCTGCAGTTCTGCAGGTATCAAGGTTCGAGGTTCATTCTGCATATTCATTCGTTGATGTACTATTTTCAATCTGTATTGTAATTTGTTGTTTTTGTACATGAAGAGCGAACCTGGAGTCTTCCTTCCTGTTGGCGTCGCATAACTTATAATGTGTTTGTACGCCTTAAAACCCTATTCATTCTTTCATTCATTCATTCATTCATTCATTCATTCATTCATTCATTCATTTATTTATTCATTCATCCATTCAATCGACATGATATGATACCCAGATTGTTTTGCTACAACTAGCGAAGCACAAAGCATACTTTGCCGTTGAACCCATTTCGAGTTACAGTATCGTCAGATTCAAAGCGAACAACCATGTCAGAACCAGTTGTAGATGCAGAATTCGAGTCTGTTCCACACAGCCTGTAAAACAGGAAATATCATGCCTAATCATATAGTATAAATACATGTTACGTTTCTGGTACTCAAATATTCTTTAAGATCATTTAAAACATGCTAGGATGACCAAAAAAGGAGAACGTTTTCTTTCCTGACATACAGTTTCCATTGATGTTTGCATTATAAATTTTCTTCTAAAAGAATATTCTAGAAACAAAACCAAACGTTTGTTTAAAATCGATAAAACAGCATAGTATCTTCTTTTTATCTGCAAGTTCTATCGACAAAGCAACATAGTATTATTTTCCCTTCTTTAAAACAGAAGAAAAATGTTTATCATACTATTATTATAATATGTAATATGATTGGCTATTGTAATGTACAGCAATGGATACATTTATTTATTTATTTATTTATTTATTTATTTATTTATTTATTTATTGATTTATTGATTTATGTATTTATTTATTTATTTATATATTTATTTATCTAATTATTAATAATTTAGGAAAGTTTGAATTATATGATATCAAGCAAGTAATGTAAAAAGAACATATTAATAATATAACTTGATTTATCTATATCCTTAACATTCATCAGTCGGGTCCTCCGTTGCCAAATGGTCTAAGGCGCCGTCTCAATATCACTTACCTCTCACTGCTAAGGTCATAGGTTCGAGTCTCACTCGCTCCAAAAACTTTATGTGACAAAAGCTTCCAGTTACTTGCAGAAGGAAAGTGGTTCTACTCAGTTTGACACAGTCTGAGGTCTTCCTCCACCAGTAAACCTGGATATGTCATATATAACCTGAAATGTGTTGAAAATGGCGTTAAACCCCATTCAAAATTTCAAAAAAAGTTATAACAATCAGCTCTTTACCTAATCAGTTCATCGCTCTCAATTGAGGGCCCGTTGTATACCTTTACCGAATCCCATGAACAGCCGCTGGTTGATTCTATGTCAACATTGGTTATCTCGATCTACAACACATAGAATGCAACATGTAACTTTAAGAAACAAGAGCTGTCAGAAAACAACAAAGCTCGCCTATGGAATAAACCTCACCACTCATGCAAAGATTGAAATTGGAGGCAAACACCAAACCTTAAACGCACCTAAACGCAAAAGTTTAACCTGGGTTTCTGCAGACGACGAACACGACGGCGCCAGGGTCATGGCAATAGCTCTCCTGGACATTCGTTCTGGCGAGCTAATAAAACGATTTATAGGCTGTAGTAATTATGAAACTCAGTGCCAAGACTTGTTTTATGAATTAAGAGAAGGGGGATATTTTATATGGTTGTATATAAAGTATGCAATAGTGTGTTTACATATATGAATAATTTTAACATTGTGGTGAGACGTCTGTGCTTATCAGATCATTCTAAATCTGGACTGCGTTTAACAAAAAAATCTTACGACAAAAATCGACATAGACATAAACCAACACTTATCCATAATATTTTTAATATTCATCCAAATGAATCCAAAGATGGCTCAAATCATGAAGCGAATGCAATTTTTTCTGGAAAAACAATCATTTTCATTATCGATAAATATTTAAGCAATCCACGAAAAAAATGTCAAATTGATTTACGGCAAAGTTATTTTGTGAAACGCAATCCTGATCTAGAATGATATTCGATTTTTTAATTAAACATGCGTAAGCATTTCTTGTTCTCCTCACATCGTAATCCCGCAAACTCTTATTCAGACTCTATGTCATACACTAGTACCGTCCTCTCATTTTTTACGATGTATATAGTTGTTAGGGTTCTCCGTGGCCGAGTGGTCTAAGGCAACAACTCAATATCACTTACCTCTCACCTCTTAGGTTGAAGGTTCGAGTCCCGCTCGCTTTAAAAACTTTATGTGAGAAAGTTCCCAGTTACTTGAGAAATATATATATATATTTATTATGGTTATTCACAAAAAAATATCTCCATATATATATATATTATGAGCATCTGAAAAGATCCCAAAAATCGTAAATTACGTTGTTGTGAATTTTAATAACGTCCCTTTATGAAATTAAATATATATGAATTCACTGTATCTATATGATCCAACAGGTTTATAAACCTGTCCTTTATATAGCATGTGAGTAGTCATGAATCTTTATCTTGATCCAACTCATATAAAGCTATCAGTTCATGTATGTAAATTTGTCCGCCCGGTCCAGATGTGTTGCATGTAATTCCATAGTATATTAGTCATGGTCGACACCAAATTTATTGGTTTGGCAGAGGCCTTGATATTGTGTTTATGATTTGCATTGTAGATAGGTGCGCTTGCCCTTGTCTGGTCTGTACATTTATGACTTGGTTATTCACAAATAATTATCTCCCTATATATATCATGCATTGTGAATGAGCATCTAAAAAGATCCCAAAAATTGTAAATTCCGTTGTTGTGAATTTAATTACCTCCCTTTATGAAATTAAATATATGAATTCTCTGTATCTATATGATTCAACAGGTTTATAAACCTGTCCTTTATATAGCATATGAGTAGTCATGAATCCATAACTGGATCCTACTCATATAAAGCTATCAGTTCATGTATGTAAATTGTCCGTCCAGTCCAGATGTGTTGCATGTAATCCATAGTATATAAGTCATGGTCAACACAAAATCTATTGGTTTGGCAGAGACATTGATATTGTGTTTATGGTTTGCATTGTAGATAGGTGCGCTTGCCCTTGTCTGGTCTGTACATTTATGACTTGGTTATTCACAAATAATTATCTCCCTATATATATCATGCATTGTGAATGAGCATCTAAAAAGATCCCAAAAATTGTAAATTCCGTTGTTGTGAATTTAATTACCTCCCTTTATGAAATTAAATATATGAATTCTCTGTATCTATATGATTCAACAGGTTTATAAACCTGTCCTTTATATAGCATATGAGTAGTCATGAATCCATAACTGGATCCTACTCATATAAAGCTATCAGTTCATGTATGTAAATTATCCGTCCAGTCCAGATGTGTTGCATGTAATCCATAGTATATAAGTCATGGTCAACACAAAATCTATTAGTTTGGCAGAGACATTGATATTGTGTCTATGGTTTGCATTGTAGCTAGGCGCGCTCGCCGTAGTCTGGTCTGTACATTTATGTCTTGGTTATTCACAAATAATTATCTCCATATATATATATAGTACTTTATTTATATAGTTATGTTTGCTATTCTGCAATTTAATCAAGAAACATGCAAATGTATAAACAGAAATTTGATATAAATGTGTGATAAAATTGTTTAAAATATGTAATGTATTTTTAATATAGTCTCTTATAATTCTTTTATAGAATGACATGGTATAATGGGTTATTTTTGTAATGTACACTGTGTATTAACCATGATGATACTTATCTATCTATCTATCTATCTATCTATCTATCTATCTATCTATCTATCTATCTATATGAAACAAGTAAAATTGTAGCCAAATGGCCTATGACCCTGTCATCTCTAGTCTCTATTTAATCGCCCAACTTTAAGCAATGAAATTCATACGGGCTGAATTTTGCCATTTTTTTCATTTAAGTATTTTACAAAAATAAGATAAACTTTTTTAAAACGTGCTAAAAGATTAATACGTGCATCAAATATCATATATGATCCCAACTTCTAAGGTTGCCAGTTGCAGCAGGAGTCAGTCTAGGCACGTAGACTGGCAACTGTGTGCAGGTTAAGCTCATATGTAAATCTTACATTTATTCCATGTCCGTCAGCAGCCTTGAAGTACCAGCGAAAATCCATGGAAATATCATACGGTGGATTTGGTATATAAAGCAAGTTAACTGAAATAAAACAGAACGCGGTTGATGTATTTTGTGCCCTGGTATATATACATAGTTGGTGTATTTGGCGCCCTGGTATGTATGCATGGTTGGTGTATTTGGTGCCCTGGTATGTATACATGGTTGGTGTAATTGGTGCCCCAGTATGTATGCACGGTTGGTGTATTTGGTGTCCAGGTATGTATGCATGGTTTGTATATTCGGTGCCCTAGTATGTATGCATGGTTGGTGTATTTGGTGCCCAGGTATGTATGCACAGTTGGTGTATTTGGTGCCCTGGTATGTATGCATAGTTAGTGTATTTGGTGCCCTGGTATCAGCTTCCTATAGGCACTGTATGCACGTGCCTACACTTTTTTTCTAAGAAATCGAAAAAATAAAACTGCCAAAATTATAATTAAAATCGAATTCCTATGGGAGTAGTGGGGTAAACTATAAATTTGCAACAACAAAAAAATCATTGAATAATTATGATCCTGATAAAAAAAACAACAACCTACAACTGTGCCTACACATCGTTTTCAGCCAAGCTACTCCCCCGGGTATGTATACATGTGAAAAAAGGCTTTATCTGGGAACTTTATCTCCCGTCAAATGAGATCCACTACATAAAGTATCTGGTTGATAATTAATGTCTAATAATAAACAAGTGTTCAAGGTTGATCTTCCCTCTATTTCTTAAGTAAATGGAATATTTTACAGGATTATCATTCATAAAAAGACCCAAATCAAAGACGAGAAACTTACAATTGATTATTTGATGACACTCGCTGTGCCAATATATTGTCAGAAAAGTGGGGTTCATGTTTCATCCAAGAAATTGTTTTTTTCTGTCCAGTGTGTACACAAAGTGAAAGTAGATTATGTATTCATATCCTAACATACAAACATCATTTTTCTCCTATTAAACTCCCAATTTTTGAGAAAAAAATAATGGTCATTGATCACCACCATTATATGCATTATAGACTAATTTCCTGGTTCCAATGGATGCGTTATATGAGGTATAATAATTCAAATTTAAACAGTTACGTCACTTTTCAATCACGGTAACACGATTTTTACACTTAAAAAAAGTATTTTGGTTTGAAATATTTTCAAAATGATTGATAGTGGATGTGATTTCTTTCTTGCTACAGATGAATAGAGCAAACGCTGGCACAGCATATACTGCAATAAGACATCACTGGTGTTAAAAAAAGTAACTATTATAAGATTTTAACAGATGCATGTATTTATAACCATTTGAGAACTTCCTTTTTTAAAAAAAATCTTTTAAGAAAAATCAAAGTTGGTCAACCCACCACTTATTGTGTATTTTTATATAGGATACATTCCTGCTATGAAAAACAATACTTTAAAAAAATTCTATGTGAAATATTTGTTAACATGGAAATCCTAGACCTTATTTTTTCAAAATTAAATGGTGTGATGAGACCTTGAATGCATAATTGTAATTAGCAATGGCGATCAGAAATGGTTCCAGAGGTCTTTATTTTGCTTGAAAGGGATAGAGTCACTCGTCTTTGTCTTTGTCAGACATGTTGGTTACGTTTGGCTAGGCGAGTTTGATACTTAATTGTAAACCAACCAGTGTTCAGTTTAGTTATTTATAAGGAAGATTGACAACTCGAGTTTGATGTTTAATTTTAAACCAATCAGCGTTCAGTTTATTTATTTATAAGGAAGATTAACAACTCGAGTTTGATACTTAATTTTAAACCATTCAGCGTTCAGTTTAGCTAATCTTTTTATAAGGAAGAACGACAACTCGAGTTTGATACTTAATTTTAAACCATTCAGCGTTCAGTTTATTTATTTATAAAGGAGAACGACAACTCAAGTTTGATACTTAATTTTAAACAAATCAGCGTTCAGTTTAGTTATTTATAAGGAAGAACGACAACTCGAGTTTGATACTTAATTTTAAACCATTCAGCGTTCAGTTTAGTTATTTTTTTAAAAGGAAGAACGACAACTTGAGTTTGATATATAATTTTAAACCAATCTGCGTTCAGTTTAATTATTAATAAGGAAGAACAACAACTCGAGTTTGATACTTAATTTTAAACCAATCAGCGTTCAGTTTAGTTATTTATAAGGAAGAACGATAACTCTTACACAATAAATAGTATAACATATCAACGAACAAAAATCCATCATCGATGACTTATTAGAGACTTTTGATAACAATTTGGCGATATATCAATTTATATATATTCTTATTCTTTATGAACGACGTCGACACTAGTATCAGCAAATCTCATAGGACTTAAAATACACAGATGTACCTCCAACGAGGCAATGTGAATTTCTGGGAGAAGTTTTTAGAATATTTTTTTAAATTTTAGATATTCGATTTTCAATTATACCGAAGTTAGAAAAGTATGATTGTAGAATAAAAAAATCAAAGCAACGAAACGGATTATGATTAGGCGATCTATTTCATTTTTGTAACTCAAAGTTCTATCGTGATATCGTTTATGCTTTCTAGTTTGGAAATTCTTACTTTAAAAAAAACAACAAAAAAATACAAAAACAAAAAAAACAAAAAACAGTGAATCAAATTTCATAAATTTATATACCTATGCACCCCGTCCCAAGATCGAAATTTCCGATACATTGACATTGTGTTACAGACCGTTGATTGCCCCAAACGTCTAAGGTGGTTGACCCATCTTGGGTGCATCCTTCGGCCACAGTCAATGGGCAGGATAAACCTGGTATCCCTTCGCTTACTTGTACATCTGAATAAAGAAAGTTGAATATAAGAGTATAACGATCTGTATATAATGAATATGTGATTAAGTCTCCATCCATGCAAATTAGAATTATCAAGAAACGTGTAAACTCCACTAATGGACTGACGGAGATGCACTACACCAATCCCTGGTTCGATTCTAATTAAAATAACGTTCAGGGTTAATCATACGCACTCCCGCCGTGTCTTTAATCGGACAATTTGTTGTGATATGGACGATGCACAATTAGCGCAATGTCAAAATGTACTAAATTTGACGTTATGTTTTGCAAAAATGTCAAGCGGGTTTATTATATAATAAACTTTATTTATTTATTTGATCTCTCACTTTCTCATTTCTATTTTTATTCATTCATTTATTTAATTGTTAATGTTTTATCATATAGAGGATATTTGTGTTTTATGGTATAAGATAGAATCATATTTCATCAAGTGATCACCAAAAGTCATATTCTCACGAGTGGTCATTTTTTGGTGATTACAAGATGAATAAAATAAATAACAAAATAAACCAATTAATGTTGATTTCTATAGGTATACAAGAACGGTTTGTCGTACATGAATCATTTCTTACACGCCTAAATGCACCATCGTGATCACACGTTAATCCATTGATAACCGGTGTGCAATATATGAAAGTAAAATTAATAGGTTTAAAAACAAAGTAACAAACCGCAATCGTGTCCGTTGTACCCTGAGTCACACTCACATCTGTAGGTAGGGGCGCGGCACGCCATTCTCCGTCTACCTTTAGGCAATTCAACAATACATTTCCCGTTTTCACAGCCACCTTAAATAAATCAATTTGAATTCGAAGTCTTACTTATTAGATGAAAATGTTTATGCTCTATTTAGTATAGCTTAATAGTGTATTTTGTTCTAATAAAATAACAATCACATTCTAGTGTATTCTGTTCTAATGAAAAGTAATGATCACATTCTAGTGTATTCTGTTATAATGAAATAACTATCACATTCTTGTGTATTCTGTTCTAATGAAATAACGTTCACATTCTAGTTTATTCTGTTATAATCAAATAACGATCACATTCTATTTTATTCTGTTTTAATGAAATAACGATCATATTTAACTATATTCTGTTATTTTATTTTATTCTGTTTGAATGAAATAACAATCACGTTCTATTTTTGTAATGAAATTATTATCACATTCTTGTTTATTCTGTTATAATGAAATACTAGTAATGATCATATTCTAGCGTATTCTGTTAAAATGAAATTATGATCGTAATCTAGTGTATTCTGTAATAATGATCACATTCTGATTTTTTTTGTTATAATAAGATAATGACATGCTTTAGTTTGTTATCCTGGTATAATGAAACAATGACCATGCTCTTGTTTGTCATGTTATAATAAAACAATGACCATGATCTAGTTTGTCATGTCATAATGAAAAACTGACCATGCTCAAGTTGTCCTGTTATAATGAAACAATGATCATGCTCTAGTTTGTCCTGTTATAATGAAACAATGATCATGTTTTAGTTTGTTGTCCAGTTATAATGAAACAATGACTATGCTTTAGTTTGTTATCCTGTTATAATGGAACAATGACTATGCTCTAGTTTGTCCTGTTATAATGAAACAATGATCATGTTTTAGTTTGTTATCCAGTTATAATGAAACAATGACTATGCTTTAGTTTGTTATCCTGTTATAATGGAACAATGATCATGTTTTAGTTTGTTATCCTGTTATAATGGAACAATGACTATGCTCTAGTTTGTCCTGTTATAATTAAACAATGACCCTGCTCTAGTTGTCCTGTTCTAATGAAACAATGATCATGCTCTAGTTTGTCCTGTTATAATGAAACAATGATCATGTTTTAGTTTGTTATCCAGTTATAATGAAACAATGACTATGCTTTAGTTTGTTATCCTGTTATAATGGAACAATGGCTATGCTTTAGTTTGTTATCCTGTTATAATGGAACAATGGCTATGCTTTAGTTTGTTATCCTGTTATAATTGAACAATGGCTATGCTTTAGTTTGTTATCCTGTTATAATGGAACAATGACTATGCTTTAGTTTGTTATCCAGTTATAATGAAACAATGACTATGCTTTAGTTTGTTATCCTGTTATAATGGAATAATGACTATGCTTTAGTTTGTTATCCTGTTATAATGGAACAATGAATTTGCTTTAGTTTGTTATCCTGTTATAATGGAACAATGACTATGCTCTAGTTTGTCCTGTTATAATTAAACAATGACCCTGCTCTAGTTTGACCTGTTATAATGAAACAATGATCATGCTTTAGTTTGTTATCCTGTTATAATGGAACAATGACTATGCTTTAGTTTGTTATCCTGTTATAATGGAACAATGACTATGCTCTAGTTTGTCCTGTTATAATTAAACAATGACCCTGCTTTAGTTTGTCCTCTTATAATGAAACAATGACCATGCTCTAGTCTGTTCTTTTATAATGAAACAATGACCATACTCTAGTCCCTCCTGTTGTAATGAAACAATGATAATGCTCCAGTCTGTCCTGTTATAATGAAACAATAACCATGCTCTAGTCTGTCATCTTATAATGAAACAATGACCATGCTCTAGTCTGTCCTTTTATAGTAAAACAATGACAATACTCTAGTCTGTCCTGTTATAATGAAACAATGATCATGCTCTAGTTTTTCTACCAAATAAAACTGATTGCTATGTGTAATAAGGAAGGAAACTTTTATCATGTTTTTTATCTGTTCTTGCAACGGTGATTTTAGGAGAATATATAACAAACAAATCCAAAGACCTCCAATGTACAAGGTTATTACATTGCTTAAATCAAATGACAAGCACACAAAATTACCTATTTATGTGTCGACGTTCAGTAAAACACCATTCATTCATTCATTTATTCATTCATTCAAATGACAAAAACATGTTTTAATCGGATTTGCTCAGTTTATAAGACGCTCTTTGAAATGAAGAAATAACATTTTAAATGTTTAATGTGGAATTTAAATACTTAGCTGGCAATGGAAGAATAATAATCATTTAAATGTTTAATAAGTGTGTTCATCATCTTCTTGAAGAACTTAGGATTGAAAAGTATTTCTTGTATTATTTCGACAGTTGTATTTAAAACATGAATAAACATGATAAATATTTGATATATATATCAAATGGTAATGAAATAAGACGGTACTTGAGGCTCTTCCAGGGATTTTGGAGATCTTGGGAACATGACCAATAATTTTTAGGGATTTGGGGAACATTGGCCATTACTTTCAGGGATCCGGGAATCAAAGGCCTAATTTAAGAGGTCAGGCGGGAATACCTTTTGGGAACTATGGTAAATACTTTTGGGAATCTGGGGAACAATGGCCATTTCTTTAAGAGATCTAGGGAACAGGGACCCCAATGGGAGGGCCTCATTAACGATATAGTTTTCGAGATAATTATTATGAGTTGTAAATATGTTGTTGTGACAATGTATCTATGTACAAGTATGAAATAAAATATCTGATCTGTTCTGTATAATCTGAATTGCCAAAATAATGATTGATTGATTGATTGATTGATTGATTGATCGATTGATTGATTGAAAATTAAGTGTCATGTTTATTCCATCAAGGGCTTACAGACAATCAGTTAACCTAACCACTGTTACCTTGGATCCTAAAAGGCTAACCAGTACTTGAGCACACCCCATTGCACAAGTAACTGCTGATAACTTTCCCACTTGAATCAGCGATGAGAGACAAATGATAATGAGACACAATGCCATATAGCAATCATCACGGAGACTGTTTCCAGACGGGGATTCGAACTCACAACCCCTGGATTCCAAAATAATGACCACTATGATATTTACGTAGGCGTTGCTGTGAAATGATAGTTATGATCTAGGTTTGTAAAAGTTAGTGTCCATTTAATAAAAAAATAACAATTAAGAAACCCAAAGGGAGCGACGCATTTTTTACTGGCTTGGTGTTGAAACTCATTTGATTGACAGTTTGACGTTATTTGACTGACTCTGGGTGGGAGCTACGATGAAAGCTGAGATGATTGACGTTTGAAAGTTGATGTTTTCTAAGGCCCATTCAAAGCATAGATCGCACGGCTTTGTAGTTTGTACCAGACTCGTCTAGAATTGAATCAAGGACGGAGTCTGTACAATGCTATTCACGTGTGCACAGCGAGAATGAATTGCAATAATAAAGAACAAACTTAATGATTAAATTATTGTTAGGCTATTTTACCAAATAAGAGCAACACAATTTTGAAAATTGAAGCGATTCCATTGGTTGTTAAATGAGGTTAAACAGTTAGATTGTATAATTACTCACAATGGAAACATTTATTCACGAACTCAGAGTAGTCACAGCCATCATCGGTATCAAAATTGTCAATCTGAGCACATATTTCGTCAACATCGCAACTGCCTTGGGGTAACGGACTATTCTGAAATAGATATTGGTAGTATCACGGACCCAATCGGCTTTACAATTAATACTCTAAATAGCACTTTTAAATGCTAACATTTGAAATAAAAGTAATTTATTTTAATATCTAAAGAAAGCTGATTAAATGCATCAAACTGCCAATTGACCCGACACGAGAGCGACTATCGCTCCGCCCACTGACCACATTGCTTTGTTTGTCCCAATAAATACAACGTTATACGATGTAGTGTTAACGTAGAGCCCATTGGCGTGTCTAAGGAAAAAGGCGGCCTGAGAAACAATAACTGATTGGATTACCGACTTGTTTGATTGACACCTCGCATTTCCAATGCGAGATCTTCGTCAAAATATTGAAGAGCATTATTAGAATTTGTATATGGGATAACCATACAATATGTATTGCTTAGACCTAAATGTTCTTTCATTGAATCAATCAAGATAATTGTTGAGAAATACATAAAATGCCAGATGGCGGGTTAGCTGTTCCGTTCAGTATATGTAAATAAAGATTTCTCACCAGGTCATTCGTGCAGTCTCTGAATTTCTGTGCTGCTTGTGCAAGCGTTGGTAGAACTATGACCTGAATAAAGTAAGTTATTAAAAATACATTACTGCAGATCAATGCGTCAATTTTGTCGTATTTTGTCTTGGGTATGTATCTGTAAAAACACTCAATTATATGACGCTGACAAATGTAATTTTGAAGTCCCAATACAGTGTTGTCCTGATACAGAGTTTACAGTAGATATAATTGTTGTAAACTACATAATTATGTACGAGGTGGTGGTGGTGGTGGTGGTGGGGGTGGTGGGGGTGGGGAAGGAGGCGGTATGAAAGTTGGTAGATTTTTGCCATAACTTAGTTATATCATTGATGCATTGCACAATATTGCTATTGTATTTTTAATAAATCTATAGGAGACAAATTTTGTAAACATTAGCATGATACGTCAACATTTAACGCAATATGGCGTTACTCAAACCTAACCAGTTAAATATATATGGGCAAATTGAAGACGTTGTATTCGCCAAAACCGACGTCAACTATTATGAGTTACTTTGAAGATTCGAACCCACGGCCCCTGCGGCGTCAGCGCCTAGCACATTAATGACGACGTCTCTACCGACTGCGCGTTGTTGCGGTGGCGCAGTCGGTAGATACGTCGTCATTAATGTGCTAGGCGCTGACGCCGCAGGGGCCGTGGGTTCGAATCTCCAAAGTGGCAAAAAATATTTCCGAAAGTATCCGTGGTCAGGTGTATAAGACATGTGTCGCTCCTCTCGATTGAGTCATTAAAAGTAGGAATAATACAAAATATTGAATGTAAATATTATGAGTTAGTTTAGTTTGAAATTATTCATTTTATTTCGATTGTGAAACAAGTTCTTACAACTTAAGCAAATCACGTTCGAAGTCTTCCTGGTTAGAACCAGTACTAAACATATACGGAAAAGTGTCTTGCTCAAGGACACCATACATAGCCGTGGCGGAGGATCGAACCCACGAACCTCCAATCATGGGTCCGGTGCTCTACCACTGGACCAAGCACTCCACATAGTTGCTGTCATATCATATTGACTAGGTCACTCCTCAAAATATTCACCTCCATGGTCTATAGATTGTTGCTGCTGTTTACATCATTGAGAAAACATATCAACGAAAGCTGACGATGGTGTGCTTGGCACAATATTCTGTAAAGCCCATTTTAGTTCCAATGTTTTCAAATCGGCTCCCCAAGAGTTCTTTTACATTTGAACAATAAATCCATTGAAACATCAGCTTCACGTACTCTAAAGATGTTTCTCTGTTTGAGCAGAACTGCAGTGATCTTATCCATTTTCAAGTGCCCCGACGTCAAGCATCGTCGGATACCCATGGTTGTTAATTCCGATGCTCTCCATCCACCATGATAAAGGGAGAGTATCGGAATTACGGGGTGCCGGTTTTACTATTTAACCTCAATAAGTGATATAACTCATACGAATATGTGAAATAGGTGATATCACTTATTTGATTGATCAAGCAAGAAAAAACAGTCTGATCCCTCCTTTAATGATTCAGCAGTGAATACATGATGAAAATGATTCAGCAGATATAGATATATGTGTTCCAGGAGTGAATATATGACACTCAGCCGCCAAAATAAATGGTCTTATAAAATTATTAAAGTATAAACCAATATATATTCTACATTCACAATAATATTTATTTTACACAATATATTTGATATATCCGTTTAATTCCCATTATAGATCTACATCTATATTTTATGAAATATGTTAACATCCTTGGGAGAAATCGTTGTCTATATTCATTTCGAATAAGTGATATCACTCATTCGAGTCTTCATGTAGTTGAAGTTCAGAAGCAGACGATCGTGAGACAATGTAAATACACAAATCTAGCGTGTTAAAGTGGTTTGAAACATTAAAAAATCGAATTCACAATCAATGAGCATGGATTTAATCATTTATATGACCAACATAAGCGTTGATACATTTTTAAAAACATTCGTGCAAACAAAACTTAATAATGACGTCAGCGTCTACGCTGTGACGGTATTTCCTTTAATTATCGATGTTTTATTTTGACCAAATCCGGAGATAAAAGACTTTTATTTTTTTCGCCTCAAAATATTTCGTCTTTTTACAATAAACCAACTATTGTTTCAGAGTTCAGTTGATAAGGGAAACGATATTATTGGAAATTAGATCTAGTGAATATAATGTCAAACAGGACAGAAATTATGTATTCTTACACGTTTACTTTACAGCGTATAGTTTTTATTTTTTCAATTTACTTGAGGAGTATGAAATAAAATATATCATCATCAAGATTGGAATTATAAGGATTAATTTTATTTTTTTTCAGTTTTTTATGCATGTGTAAAGAATGCCGAATCACGCACAAATCAAATAAAGTCCAAAGACATTCTTTATACATTCATAGAAAAACAGAGAGAAAAAAAATCCTGTAAAAGAAGCTCGCTCTTTTTAGCAAGCTACACTTGAATAGTTTATGTAGAATAAAAAGCAAAAACTGCCCGACTACGTAAATCAATGTTTCTATAGTTACCATAGAATACAAACTAATAAGGGAAAATCAGCAAAACTTTACAAAATGACTCCAAATATATGCCTTTAGCGACAGATGCTCCCAGTTTTATTCAAATACAATGATATGTAAACAAAAGTTATGGCAAATTCTGATCTTCCCTTGTACATATACTTTCATCATGTATTCCCAAATCATCAAGCATTCCAGTTGTCTGTCTGTCTGCTGTCTGCCTGCACGCATGCCTGCCGGTTGAACCAAATTATAAACAAAGCGTAAATACATGTATTAGGATACAGTTTTCATATACTTTTTAAAAGTTGCTTCCTTTTAACGTGATAATCATAACTTACCTATAGACATGTGGAGAAATGGGCCTACACAAAAAAGGAAGTGTACCTTTAACTATAGTGATATGGGTGCAATGAATCTACACAAGAAAGGAAGTGTGCCTTTAATTGTAGAGATGTGAGTCAAATGAGCCTACACAAGAAATTAAGTGTGCCTTAAACTGTAGTGATATGGGAGAAATAGACCTACACAAGAAAGGAAGTGTACCTTTACCTGTAGTGATACAGGTGAAATGGACCTACACAAGAAATGAAGTGTGACTTTAACTGTAGTGATACGGGTGAAATGGACCTACTCAAGAAATGAAGTTGCTTTGAACTGTAGTGATATGAGTGAAATGAGCCTGCACAAGAAATGAAGTGTGCCTAAAACTGTAGTGATATGGGAGAAATGGGCCTTCACAAGAAAGGGAGTGTGCCTTTGACTGTAGTTATATTGGTGAAATGGACTTTCACAAGAAAGGAAGTGTGCCTTTAACTGTAGTATACGGGAGAAATGGACCTACACAAGAAAGGAAATGTACCTTTAACTGTAGTGATACGGGTGAAATGGGCCTACACAAGAAAGAAAGTGTACCTTTAACAGTAGTGATACGGGTGAAATGGACCTACACAAGAAATGAAGCGTGCCTTTAATTGTAGTGATACGGGTAAAATGGACCTACACAAGAAAGGAAGTGTGCCTTTAACTGTAGTGATACGGGAGATACGAGCCTACACAAGAAAGGAAGTGTACCTTTAACTGTACTGATATGGGTGAAATGGACCTACACAAGAAAGGAAGTGTACCTTTAACTGCACTGATATGGGTGAAATGGGCCTACACAAAAAAGGAAGTGTACCTTGAACTGTTGTGATACGATTAAAATGAAACTACACAAGAAATGAAGTGTACCTTTTACTGTAGTGATACGGGAGAAATGGACCTACACAAGAAATGAAGTGTTCCTTTAACTGTAGTGATACGGGTGAAATGGGCCTACACAAGAAAGGAAGTGTAACTTTAACTGTAGTGATACGGGTGAAATAGACCTACACAAGAAATGAAGTGTGCTTTTACTTGTTGTGATACTGGTAAAATTGACCTACACAAGAAAGGAAGTGTATCTTTAACTGCAGTGATATGGGTGAAATGGGCCTTCACAAGAAGTGAAGTATAACTTTAACTGTAGTGATACGATTAAAATGAAACTACACAAGAAATGAAGTGTACCTTTTACTGTAGTGGTACGGGAGAAATGGACCTATACAAGAAATGGAGTGTTCCTTTAACTGTAGTGATACGGGTGAAATGGGCCTACACAAGAAAGGAAGTGTACCTTTAACTGTAGTGATACGGGTGAAATGGACCTACACAAGAAATGAAGTGTGCTTTTACTTGTAGTGATACGGGTGAAATGGACCTACACAAGAAATGAAGTGTGCTTTTAACTGTAGTGATATGGGTGAAATGGGCCTACAAAAGAAAGGAAGTGTGCCTTTAACTGTAATGATATGAGTGTAATGGGCTAAACTTAAAATGAAGTGTGCCTTTAACTGTAGTGATATGAGAGAAATGGACCTACACAAGAAAGGAAGTGTGTCTTTTACTGTAGTGATATGGGTGAAATGGACCTTCACAAGAAAGGAAGTGTGCCATTAACTGTAGTGATATGGAAGATATGGGCATACACAAGACAGGAAGTGTACCTTTGATTGCACTGATATGGGTGAAATGGGCCTACAAAATAAAGGAAGTGTGCCTTTAACTGTAGTGATATGGGAGAAATGGACCTACACAAGAAAGGATATGGGCCTTTATCTGTTATGATATGGGTGTAATGGACCTTCACAAGAAAGGAAGTGTGCCTTTAACTGTCGTGATATGGGAAAAATAGACCTACACAAGAAAAGAAATGTACCTTTAACTGTAGTAATACGGCAGAAATGGACCTACACAAGAAATGAAATGTACCTTTTACTGTAGTGATATGGGTGTAATGGACCTACACAAGAAAGGAAGTGTGCCTTTAGCTGTGGTGATACGGGAGATATGGGCCTACACAAGACAGGAAGTGTACCTTTGATTGCACTGATATGGGTGAAATGGACCTACAAAATAAAGGAAGTGTGCCTTTAACTGTAGTGATATGGGAGAAATGGACCTACACAAGAAAGGATATGGGCCTTTAACTGTTATGATATGTGTGTAATGGACCTTCACAAGAAAGAAAGTGTGCCTTTAATTGTAGTGATATGGGAAAAATAGACCTACACAAGAACAGAAATGTACCTTTAACTGTAGTGATACGGCAGAAATGGACCTACACAAGAAATGAAATGTACCTTTTACTGTAGTGATACGGGTGAAATGGGCCTACACAAGAAAGGAAGTGTACCTTTAACAGTAGTGATACGGGTGA
The DNA here is from genome assembly GCA_029582155.1 of Panopea generosa. Lineage (NCBI taxonomy): Eukaryota > Metazoa > Mollusca > Bivalvia > Adapedonta > Hiatellidae > Panopea > Panopea generosa. The sequence goes on from CM055912.1 coordinate 18,109,735, forward strand.
AATGGACCAACACAAGAAAAGAAGTGTACTTTAACTGTAGTGTTACCGCAGAAATGGACCTTCAGAAGAAAGGAAGTTTCCCTTTAACTGTAGTGATACGGGTGAAATGGACCAACACAAGAAAGGCAGCGTGCTTTCAACTGTAGTGATACGGATGAAATGGGCCTACACAAGAAATGAAGGGTGCCTTTAACTGTAGTTATACGGGTGAAATGGACCTACACAAGAAAGGAAGTGTGCCTTTAAATGTAGTGAAACGGGAGATATGGGCCTACACCAAAAAGGTAGTGTAACTTTAACTGTACTGATATATGTGAAATGGACCTACACAAGAAATGAAGTGTACCTTTAACTGTACTGATATGGGTGAAATGGGCCTACACAAGAAAAGAAGTGTACCTTTAACTGTAGTGATCTGGGTGAAATGGATCTACACAAGAAATGAAGTATGCCTTTAACTGTACTGATATTATTGAAATGGACCTACATAAAATGGAAGGGTGCCTTTAACTGTAGTGATATGAGTGAAATGGGCCTACACAAGAAATGAAGTGTACCTTAAACTGTAGTGATATGGGAGAAAGTTGCCTACACAAGAAAGGAAGTGTGCCTTCAATTGTACTGATACGGGTGAAATGGGCCTACACAAGAATGAAGTATACCTTTAACTGTAGTGGTACAGGTGTAATGGGCCTACACAAGAAAGGAAGTGTACCTTTAACTGTACTGATATAGATGAAATTGACCAACACAAGAAAGGAAGTGTACCTTTAATTGTACTGCTATACGTGAAATTGGCCTTCACAAGAAAGGATGTGTACCTTTAATTGTACTGATATAGGTAAAATGGACCTACAAAGGAAAGGAAGTGTACCTTTAATTGTACTGATATAGGTAAAATGGACCTACACGGGAAAGAAAATGTACATTTAACTGTAGTGCCACGGGTAAAATGGACCTACACAAAAAAGAAAGTGTACCTTTAACTGTAGTGATACTGGTGACGAGTTCATGACGATATGAGAATTAATTTTATAACATTCTATTATACAAGATCTAATATTGTAAATAAAGTCTTTAGAACTATTTAACAAATTAAATCACAACAAACCTAATAACTTATTATGTTTTTGTGATAAATTCATGAAGTAGGCAGAACATAAGTGGTTAAATCATATATATAAATTTCATACTGTGTGTAATACCAATTGAATATAATTGTTTATATTATATGATTTTATGCCACATACATTGAGTATGTATACATGTGTATGTGCATCACGGAGACTGTGGGCGTGGGCATTCGACTGTTTTAATTGATCAACATATTCGAATCACCCAATATCGTCTATTTAAATGTAATTATAACGAAACTTTTTTCACATGAAAGCGTCGAGTCACATTTAATTTCACACGAGTAACACCAATTTCAGCTATATTTAAGTTCATAATTTTACAATTTTCATTTTTATATCGTCACAAACTCGATGTGAAACTTTAAGATAACGTTTTTAGTTTAATGCATGACATAATCATTGCTGTCAGAGCAGAACAAAATATAGCTAACATTAGTTAACAACGTCTTATCAAAAAAACTAGCGTTGCGATTGGATAACATTCCCTTATGAAATTGTGAAGGAACCAATCATATGGTTGCATTGTGGCCTGGTAGAAACGACGCAAAGCTAAAGTAATGTCCTACGGGTAATAAATGGAGAGTATCGGAATGGTTAACGCGTGAGTATCGGACGATGTTAAGGACTTGGAGTTGTTGACGCCCTCTTCTCTTAGATGAATCAACATATTTTGAGATTTGATACATTCAAGACGTAACAAAATGTTATTTTCTACTTCATAATTCTATAATTTGCTTTTGATATGGAAACTTTGATTTTTAAACATATTTACCAAACACTATTTCACCTAACGAAATGTCAAGCTAACATAGCTTGGAAGAACTCAGCCAAGAACTGCGTTTTCGGCACACAAAAAAAATTACGAAAAAAATCTACGTAAACGTTAACCAACAAGTATTCATAACATTTTTGATATTCATCTAAATGAACCCAAAGTTTGCTCAAATCATGCAGAGAGTGATATATTTTCTGAAAATACAATCATTTTAAATGCCAATCAAACTTTAAACATTCCATGAAAAAAATGTCAAATTGACTTAAGGCCATTTATTTCAAGTTATTTTACATGAACACATTTAAACATTTTACCTACAAGAAATTTGCCAAGTCATTCGTCAATTTGAACATTGCTAGATGATGTTAGTTTACCAACCATAAATGATTACAGTATTTATTAGTTAGGGCGGTATGTGCGATGGTATAATCAAGTAATTATAATAAAAAAGTCATCTCTTCATCTTCATGTGTTATTACACCCTCTTGTAATGTTTAATGGGCCAGGACAGCTTTGAAGTATCAGTGCATTTATGTTTTTAAATATATGAATATCAAATGATCGAGTGATTTTGGGTATGGTTAACATTAATACGTGTATACTTTACAAATACTAGACAAGTTTCGAAACAAAACAACACGTCTGTCGGCACGAATGTCCCCGCAGTACTTGTAACTTTATTGGAACAATATCATATATTAATAATATTACATTATGAGTTTCGACTAGTGACAGTAGTATATATACACTTGCTAACAAATTGTGATGATTACCTCAAGTTCAAACAACTTAATGTATTTAAAAGACAAAGTAACACTACAGGTATTGATTTTAATCATATCAACATTTCAAATAATATGTTTTCTTATATATATACTTGTCTGGGTCAATTTGTACTACTCATTTCAACATACCGTAAGAAAGTAACATATTACTCTATTACATTATTTTCATAACATTTTTCATTAAATAATGAGGATCGCGTGGCCCAGTGGTAGAGCACTGAACCTATGCTCAGTGGGTCGTGGATTTGATCTTCCGCCACCGCTAGGTGTGGTGTCCTTGAGCAAGACACTTTTTTTCTGCATATGCTTAGTACTGGTTCTACCAAGGCAAACATCGAGCGTGATTTGTATATATATATATATATATATATATATATATTATTTTGACATGTTTAAATAGATATCCTTTTGGCAATATGGGGTGAGTGCGTATATATAGGCATGTTGTATTGAAAAGAAAATGGTTTTAGCCAATTATATATTTTTTTAAAATTCTGATATAAACAATAAATATTCGGAATGAACTTTATTTCATAAATGTTCATGAGATATGAACTTACACAAAACAAGCTAAGAATGCATGAACCACCTTCGGTACACTTAGCTTCTACGTGGTACACGTAATCTTATAGCTCATAACCTTTTTACAAATGAAATTCAATCCTTTCAAGATTTAAGAATCATCTCCCTTACATGGCAGTAGCAAAATTCTTACGTCCAAGAAATAAGAGCTGTGTAAAGCCATTAGACATTATTTTCTGTTGAAAATGCATACAATTGTCATATATCTTTGTGTATATGAGACCATTGGAACATTTCCGTGATTTTTGCCAAATTTGGATGAAATGGGCTACTGTTTTATGAAGCTTTAGCAGTATAAAGATGCGTAGTGATACACTGCAACAAATGGGCAGAATTGTCAAAATTTTCAAAATTGATGGGGTTCCTATTAAACTATCGAACTTGTGAAAAAGCAACCTGGTCAACCGCATTTTTTTTTGTGCATAATTGGACCAACAGAGGGCTTTCTATGTGAACAAGCGACTGCTAGACCATTTAAAATGTGTTCCGAAAGAGTTTTTCTCTATGTGTAGTACATTACAAAGTTTATTGTTATGTGAGATGTTAAATCCACCTTATAAACGCAAATAAAAAATACATGGTTGAACCCTTACATGTAACGCCTCATTTATTTTTTCTTTATTTACACCTAAATAATGAAAAATGGAAATGCTCCTCCGCCCATGATAAAATATATGTAGTTAAAGCATGCAAAACATATTAAACATGGCTGTACTTGGATCTTTATTTTTATGTAATCGGCGGCTTGAAAAAACAAATGTTTAACATCTGTTTTGTAACAGTTCATCTAGTTCACACAGTTCAGCTTTTTTTTTCTTATATCCAGGGAGTTTAAACATTATTCGAGCAAATCAAACTTCCCAAGTAACTGGTAACTTTCTCACTTGGATCAGACAAATAACAATGAGACACAATGTCATAAAGCAAGCATCATAGAGACGGTGGGGTGGGGGTCATATTAAGCGTCATTTTTTTGCAATCGAGGGCTATCAGACGATCAGCTAACCTAATTACTGTGACCCTTAAAGGTTAACCAGTACTTGAGCACACCTGATCTCCTCTAGTAACTGATAACTTTCCCACTTGAATCAGTGGTGAGAGACGAATGCTAATGATACACAATGTCATATATCAATCATCACAGAGACTGCTGCCGGGCGTGGATTCGAACTCATGACCCCTAGATTGATAGTCAGACGCGTAACCGATTGAGTTTATCGGGCCCGGACTTATGATTATGGACTTAAGGTTTGTTTCATGTCAAATTGTGAAAGACGAAATACGAATATCAAACTTACTAAGGTCAGCTTATTCACGAGTTGTTTACGCGCTGAATGTCAAGAAATAAGAACGTTTATGCAGTGAAACATTTCTGAACGGTATAATATCTTTAATAATATAGTTATTTATTTTAGCTCGTTTGCGAAGGAAGCGAGGGGCTAATATAGATGTTACCGCCAACAATGTGTAAGCCCACCATTGCTTATTTTTATTCTATAGTAAATAACAAAAGTTTGAAGGCTTGTCATTGATAGGGAGAATTGAAGCTTACATTGTATTGTTTGTCAACCTCTCTACTACGAAAATATGATGAGAGAATTAGAGACCATGTGTCATATAAGAGATTATTTCCGTTCAGTGTGTACACTGCTGTTGGAAAAGTGAAAGTAACCATGTATTCATGCCGCAATTTCAAAGCATATTTTTTTTTCTTAATTCACAATTCAAACATGGCAATTAATACTTTCAAAATGTTCAAAATACATCAGTAATGCCATTCAAATAAAAATAAATTGAGCATTAAAATAAGGAAAATGCATATATTTTTTTTAAAGTAGAAGATACAAGGATTTTTTATAACCGCCATTATGCCAGTCAATGGTGGTAGTGTATGCTACTTTCCATTTTAAGACATGATATTTACATCCTGTTTTCCTGTTGTTATAATGATATTTTTTTCAGTTCTACCACATTCCATTTTCAATCTGTTATTTTTGATAGTGTGTTTTTGTTTTATTTTTGTTCATTTTACACTCCTATTTTTTCTGCCATTCTGCTAACACAACACGTTTATTTTGAAATAAGTTGTTCAATAAGCTAACACCAGTCGTATCTGGTGGCACAATGTATCGAGCAAATGTGGTTAAGCACCATTTCAACACATTATTAGTTGCTATGATAATTTGGGGAAAAGATGTTTTTAGAAAAAAATAAGTGAATGCAATTGTTCTACGGTATATAATAACTAAGAAAAATAATGAACTAAAAAAATGAATTAGTAAGTGTGATAGTGAAGAACAAAACAAAAACAAACTTTTCAAAACAAGAGGCCCGTCTGAGGATACCGATAACATTCCGGAAAATTTGAACAATATTTTATAGTAAAAATATCTGTAATGGCGGAAAGTTGTCCAGAATCGACAAATGTCAAGAAAATTGACAATAAAATATGTGCCATGGACAAGAGGCTCGGTGCTCTGGAGAGCTTAGAGAAGAAAGTCGATGAGTTTGATCGCCATTTGGAAGAACAACTGTGGGTCATTAAATAAGACCATAATAAACAAGAGGACCAAGATGGCCCTATATCGCTCAACTGAGTGACCTTGAGTCACCCAACTTAAGTAGATTATATAATACATGTACACTCAAAATTCCAGAAAAACGAAATGGGCGAGCAGTTAGAATCTTTATTTTTTTAAAGATGTAACAGATGCGTAGAAGTGTTGTGTGATAACTATAGTATCCTTGTGCGGATATCTGGATATCAGATATCGCAAGTAAGTTTTCAATACATATCCATATTTATTATAAAGAAAACCAGCCTGCCCTCCTGGTGACTATGTTTTTCGACAAATCGCAATGGCTGGAACAAACTTGGTAGAGGTTCACCCATGTCATTGGAATTACATCGGAATCAGGTCAGAAGATTCTGACGGAGTCTTTTAAACTTTTTACTATAGCTGTCTATATAATAACTAGCACCTCGCTGTGGCGGTCATGTTTTTTAAAAAAAATCACAACAGCCTGAACAAACTTGGTAAAGGGTCACCCAAGAAAAATTTCTGCGAAATTGTTTTAAAATCGATCCGGTGGTTTCTGACAAGAAGATTTTTATAAGTTTTTACTAAAGCTTATATAGTAAACTAACCCCATCCCCTGGCCGCCATGTTTTTTGACAAATCTCTATGGTTTGAACAAACTTGGTGAAGGGTCCCCCAAGGAACATTTCTGTGAAATAATTTTAAAATCGAGCCAGATGTTTCTGACAAGAAGATTTTTTAAGTTTTTACCAATTAAACTTGCCCCGCCCCCTGGCGGCCATGTTTTTTGGCGAATCAAGATGGCTTGAGCAAACTTGGTAGAGGGTCACCCAAGGAACATTTCTTTGAAGTTATATCAAAATTGGCCCAGTGGTTTCTGACAAGAAGCTTTTTTAAGTTTTTACTAAAGCTTATATAGTAAATCAACCCCACCCCCTGGACGCCATATTTTTTGACGAATCACTACGGTTTAAACAAACTTGGCGGAGGGTCCTCCAAGGAACATTTCTGTGAAATTATTTTCAAATCAAGCCAGTAGTTTCTGACAATAAGATTTTTTAAGTTTTTACTAATTAAACTTGCCCTCCCCTGGCGGCCATGTTTTTTGACGAATCAAGATGGCTTGAGCAAGCTGGGAAGAGGGTCATCCAAGGAATATTTCTGTGGAATTATATCAAAATTGGACCAGTGTTTTCTGACAAGATGTTCTTTTAAGTTTTTACTGAAGCTTATATAGTAAACTAACCCCACTCCCTGGCCGCCATGTTTTTTGACGAATCACTACGGTTTGAACAAACTTTTTGAAGGATCCCCCAAGGAACATTTCTGTGAAATTATTTTAAAATCGATGTAGTAGTTTCTGACAAGAAGATTTTTGAAGTTCTTACTAATTAAACTTGCCCCATCCCCTGGTGGCCACGTTTTTTGATGAATCATGATGGCTTGAACAAATTTGGTAGAGGGTCACCCAAGGAACATTTCTGTGAAGTTATATAAGAATTGGCCCAGTGGTTTCAGAGGAGAAGTTGTTAGAAGCTAAAAGCTAATGACAGACGACAGACGACGGAAGCTAACCTGTGAGTCTTTGGCTCAGGTGAGCTCAAAATCAGATAAGAGACTGTATATCAATTTCTCTTTGCTAAAATGGTAGTCTTTATACAAATGCCTCATATTTTTAAGACTATTCCTTTCCTGATGCCATAATACCTTGCCACGTTTTCGCAACCAGACAGCACATGGTCATTATATTTATGTCTACAGTTCCTTAACAGGTGGTTCCATTAGCACAGATATATTAGTGTTTCTTAAAGATAATGTTGAAGTTAAAGTACAAATCCATCAGTATCATGAAAGATTTGAAATTGCCTCTGTTAGTTTATATGCTGCTATGATCACGCGTGCAAAGATATTATGTGTCTCCACGCAAGTGATTTTAATGCCATCCCTTTTATTAACTGACAATGTGTGTGTTCATCTCAACTGGTATGTCATTTTCTCCGGTACATGTAACAACAAGTTCAATGTGTATGTCTTTTACGCAATTACATAATTGCTATCAGTTGGCTTTTCCATTCTGTAACTGTTAAAACTATTTGTTGAGCTGGAATTTGCATACTTAGGTTGAGTTGGTGTATCCTGCATGCCTGTGTTTTCTCTGCTGGAGCATGTGATACTTTTGTGCTGAATTGCAAATAAAGGTTCACATCTTAGTTTCTATGTATTAAACCTCACAGTTCTCAAAATAATATTTCCAAGTACTATCTATTGGCCATTACAGAACAGCGGACTTATCTGTTAATTGAATTGTGTTATGTCCAATATTTCCTTCTGCAATAATGTTGTTGATTTCTTGATTTTGAGATATCCTGTATCAGTAAACAATGGTAGTTGATGGGCTAGAAGGTTTGTAATATCTATCTCATGTGAACTTGTCTGCAATCCTAAAACTCTTTGCGTGTATCAGAAACGTATCAAACCTGCCTAGTTGTCTTTTTGAGACAGCCTTTGTCTCAGCGGTTTACAAAATCTTTTAATGGAAACCGTCAGGCATATTTCTTTCATATTTGCTTACTTCCATGGACAATAGAATATGGGTATTTAGTTTAGTCGCGTTGTTCAATACATGTTTATAATCATGCTTTGATAGGCCTTTGCATCAATAATCATTGGTACTCATACCTAACAAAATATCTTCAACTCTACTGCAAACAAACAAATTTAATCCCCATAAGCATAACAGATACCAAATGCTACCAAATGCAAAAGTCAATCAGCTTTTCTCTCAGCTCTGATGTGCATGATATTTATAAACACAGGTTTTATAACATCATCTGCCTATTACTTCTTTGTTTTACTTCTCTCAGCGAAAATGTTAAGATCAGTTTCTATTAAAATGTTTAACAAAAACAAATCCACGGCTTAAATAATGATATGACATTCTCAGGGAACTTCTTTCCATCCAACAAATTCGCTACCCCACCAAATAATAGCATATTCATTATGACGACAAATGTATACCATTAACATGAACATTATAATTATCTTTTTTCTATTCCACGTGGAAGTTTGATACTTATTACAAATTATGTATTGTGACAAAACGGAGTAGTAAAACAAAACAGAGACAGACTACCAAGATATTACGACAACTGTATAATAATATACCTATATCATTGTAAAATATGGACAAGTTCCGATATTATTGAAGAATATTTTATTTGCATACATTGCCAATTGTGTAAGCTTTATATTTAAGATGGTAGTGAAATAGTTACTTAATAAAATCAACTGATTTAAAAAACATTTTATTTGCACTTTTAAAACCAAAATGTGCAAAAATATAATTTTCAAATCATTTGCCGCCATATTGGGGCCATCTTGAATATTTCAAAATGCTCAATGATGACAAGATGTCATAAAGCTTATTTTTCATAAGTAATGCTTAAACTAGCATAATCACCAATAACATTTACTGTACACTTTCATGCAAAGTTCAGTGCGGTATCTGCCGGACTACTCTGAATGGTTCAGATTTCGTATTTAAAATGTCCTTCATGATTTGCCATCTCTTATTATTTTTATCAGTAAATAATGTCTGTCTACCATATCTTTAACATAGGAAAATTATGATTTACGAGTAAATTGAATTTCTGTTCATGTTCCAAAATATTGAAATATTTGGGAAATTATTTATACCTCGTATCGAGCATCTCCGATATCCTCTATCAAATAACAAAACGACAGTTTGACGTTGTTTTAAAACGGCAAAAAAGTTATGGGCGCCTCTATTAATGTACATGGTATAATGTATTCTAATTGTCCACGTCAATAAAAGAATAACATTGGTTTTGATACATTTAATATCAACAAAGTAAAATAATTCCATTGAAGTAACCGATAATATGTTCTTGTAAATAAAAAGATATGGCAATCAATACATGAATAAAATAACATCAACGTTTTATATAATTTTAACATTAACGTCGGATTACGGGTAGAGGTTACATGGTGGCAATACCGTCTCAAGTAAACAATGTCGCCATAAAAAGATTGTTGAAAGCGACGCTTAACACCAAAAAATAAAACATAATGATGTCAATAACTATACAGCAGTGTATAATTTACGTTTATTGACAATCACAGTATTGTATAACAATCATATAAAAATAAACACTACACATTTTTGTAAAGCTAAAGTGTGCATACAGTGTTCTATAACTCACCAGTGTCCAGGTGTAGATGAAAACTCCAGGCATTATTGCGTGTATATCTCGTGAGATTTAACTTTTAACAATGCAAGATAAGTCAGTTTCATTTAGTTCAAATACATTTTCTTGCACACTTCAATGAGTTTTACATATACAAGTACGCAAGATGAGTGCATGGATGACCATGACTATTATACTAGTATTCAGCATCTGTTTGGGTTTTTCCGTGCAGCTATTCATCAGTTCGGGCTTTTCCGTGCAGCCAAACTGTACTGATGAATAGCTGCACGGAAAAGCCCGAACATATTGCCGAAGATTAATGAGTGCCAGGTAAAACTTTAACGATAATGAGTGCCAGGTAAAACTTTAATGACAAAACACGAGTTTATTTTGACCAGCTTACAAAACATTTTGATGAAAAAAGCAAAAACACTTATTTCTTCTTCTCCTTCTTTCAAAATAATGGTTAACAAACAATTAATTAAGTCCTTTAACTGAGATAGAAGTAACTTTATTGGTGATAAATCAGGTGGCTATAGCACTAAAATGACGCCGGAGTTGTTTTGCTATATAGTCAGTTCACAGAGTGGTCAAAATATTATACAACACTGGTTTGTAAGAATATGATTGATTGATTGATTGAATATTTATCGTCATTTTTATGCCATCGAGGGCTAACAGACGATCGGTTCACCTAATCACTGTTTCCTGGGATTAATCAGTACTCGAGCACACCCCATCTCCGCAAGTAACTGATAACTTTCCAACTTGAATCAGTGGTGAGAGACGAATGATAATGAGACACAATGTCGTATATCAATCATCACGGAGACTGTTGCCGGGCGGGGATTCGAACTCACGACCCCTGGATTGATAGTCAGACGCAAAACCGATTGAGCTAATCCGCCCAATATGAATAGACTATTTGGAACAGCCATAATGATGTGCAATTGTATTTATCATAGTCTGATTTCTCTCAGTTTCAGAAAAACTTGGTATCGCTTAATAAAAGTGTTTTTAAAAACAAATTGAAGTTTTCTATCTATGCTAAGCAAACGATTACTTGTCAGTGTGAAAACACGGATGTTGCGCACATGCTCGGATGCATGAGTACATGAGAAATTTTTGGGGGAAATGCATAATGATTATTTGGAATTAAATCCTGATAACCTAGTATAACAAGTTTCCGAACATGTATGTTAACAAAGAAATATTCAAAAATATAAAGTATAAAGTTTTCATTTTGGGTCAAGGCATGCAGACCGTGGTATGCGCACTGACCCGGCGTTACAACACTTTACAAAGAGCGATGGCGGACCTACTCTTTAAAATGCCCCCTTAAACTCTCATAATTTATAAAAAAAATCACTTTATTTCTACTAAAAAAGTATATATATAAAGGGAGATAATTAAATTCACAACAACGGAATTTACGATTTTTAGGATCTTTTCAGATGCTTACTCACAATGCATGATATATATATGGAGATAATTATTTGTGAATAACCAAGACATAAATGTACAGACCTAGCTACAATGCAAACCATAGATACAATACCTAGGCCTCTGCAAAACCAATACATTTGGTGTCGACCATGACTTATATACTATGGAATTACACGCAACACATCTGGACTGGGTGGACAAATTTACATACATGAACTGATAGCTTTATATGAGTAGGATCCAGTTAAGGATTCATGACTACTTACATGCTATATAAAGGACAGATTTATAAACCCGTTGGATCATACAGATACAGTGAATTAATATATATTTAATTTCATAAAGGGAGATAATTAAATTATCTCCCTTTATATATATAAATATATATATATATAGACAGATAGATAGATATATATATACAACATATATAGATAGATAGATAAATAGATAGATAGATAGATAGATAGATAGATAGATAGATAGATAGATAGATAGATAGATAGATAGATAGATAGATAGATAGATAGATAGATAGATAGATAGATAGATAGACAGACAGACAGACAGACAGACAGACAGACAGACAGACAGACAGACAGACAGACAGACAGACAGACAGACAGACAGACAGACAGACAGACAGATAGATAGATAGATAGATAGATACAACACCGATGTGTAAGAATATGAATAGTCTATCTGGAACAGCCGAAATGACGTGTAATTGTATTTATCAATGACACAACCATGAGCATACCAATAGCCTGATTTCTCTCAGTTTCAGAAAAAAATGAGCATGTCGTCTGTATTTAGGCAGTTTATATCTATATTAGATAGTTTTGAAATATATTGAACTGAACAGCTAACCCGCCACATTTGTATTTCCAATATCTTCGTCAATATATGGAGTGGCGGTATTAAAATTTATACACAACATTGACAGACTAGTATGAATTTTTACACAGCCGAAGTGCTATTTCTTATTCAAATCCCAGTTTCAGTTCTGTTTGTCTTCACTAGCACATCGTTTGTATAGAGTTAATCATATCTTTTAACGAAAATCTTAAATGTCACATGCCCCCCAAATGGTCTGTGAAAAATAACAATATATGTTATAATAGGTATCGACGTATCCATGAATATCAAGAGTAATGGATTGATGTTTCAGACTAGATATGCAATTTCATTTTTTTTACATTAAAGCATGACCTTGACCTTTGTGTAACCTTGACCTTATCATGTAATGGTCTGGGTATTTCAACAGTAAAATGTAAAATGCAGGTGAAACATCATCATGACATGCTAATTACCTGTGTTAAGCTATTTTAAAATCCCTAAATGTATGACAAAGTTACAGATCAATTGTTGATCAATTGATAAATTGAGCCAAGTGTTTTGTAATCCATCCATGTCTGATAAAGTTAAAGGACGGACTTGAAATCTCAAACAGATTCAAAGTGTTGTCATATATACTAAAAGTGTGACCTTGACCTTTGAAGTACAGGTCTTGGTCTTACTTATGACACGTCGTCATGTCATCTTGATAAATTGAATCAAGTTAAAGACAAAGTCACAGATCAGACACACAATATCAAACAAATTAAAAGTGTGACCTTGACCTTTGAGGAAAGGTTCACGGTCTTTCATGCGACACTTAATTATGTCATGTTGATCAACTGAGCCAGGTGTTTTTAAAATTTATCCATAGATGACAAAGTTACAGACCGGATAAGAAATCTCAAAATGACTGAAAGTGTCGTCAAACAAAGTTAAATTATGACCATGACCTTTGAAGTGGGAGTCTGGGTATTAAGTGCAACACGTCGTCACGTTATGTTGGTCATTTGTAGTAAGTATTTATAAAATCCATCTATGCATGACAAAGTTACTGGCCGGACATGAAATCTCACACAAATAGTTGTCAAACAAACTCAAAGTGTAACCTTAACATGTGACACGTTGCCATGTCATGCTGATGAACTGAGTCAAGTGTTTTTGAAATTTATCAATAGGTAACAAAGTTACAGACAAGTTTCATCAAAGTTAAATTGTAACCTTGACCTTTGAGGTGGGAATCTGGGTGTAATGAGCAACAAATCCTCATGTTATGTTGTTTATTTGTTGCTAATACTAACAAAATCCATCTATACATGACAAAGTTACAGGCCAGACACAAAAACTAACACAGACTGAAATCGTTGTCAAACAAACTCAAAGTGTGACCTTGACCTTTGAGATACGCATGTGGGTCTTACACATGACAAGTAATGTCATGCTGATGAATTGAGCCAAGTGTTTTTGAATTACAGGCCAGACACGAAATCTCAAACAAACAGAACGTATTGTCAAACAAATTCAAAGTGTGACCTTGACCTTTGAGGTACGGGTATTGGTCGTACTCGCGACTAGTCGTCATGTTATGTTGATCATTTGTAGCAAGAATTTATAAAATCCATCTATGCATGACAAATTTACAGGTCGGACACGAAATCTCACACAGACTCAAAGTGTTGTCAAACAAACTCAAATTGTGACATTGACCTTTGAGGTACGGGTGTGGGTCTTACTCGCAACACGTCGTCATTTTATGTTGATCATTTGTAGCAAGTATCATTAAAATCCATTTATGCATGACAAAGTTACAGGCCAGACACGAAATCTCACACAGACTCAAAGTGTTGTCAAACAAACTCAAATTTGAGTAACTATACATTGCTTACTTTTTTTTAATTATCTCCCTTTATTAAATCAACTTCTCCTGGGCATTACTCTAACAAAAGTGCTGAATGGAATTTATTCAAACTGCATACAAAGACAGAGGACATTAAGGGGAAGTGCAGTGTCGAAGAATTATAACTTTAACTTACCTCATTTTTCAATTATCCCCATTTATCACTTTCAGCAGACTTGCCATAAAGATTACTCAATAACTATTCAAGGGATTTGGATTATATTTCACACAAAGATACAGGACATTGAATTATCTCCCTTTATTATTTTATTATGCTTGTCCAGAAAGCAGTAAGAAGTTTGTTTGATACTCGTTTTGATGTCTTTTGATATTTAAGGGCGTAAGTCTTCAAATTTGGATTTTAGGGTTAGAGTATGGGTTTGCGTTAGATTCATGACCAATATCGAAAAACGAATATCAAACTAACTTCAGTCTGTCTATCCGGAACACCAACTCAAAAAGTGTTTAAGGGATTTAGATATTAGATTTCACCCAATTATAGAGGAGGAAGCGCAGTGTGCAAAACCCATAACTTTTTCTTCTGTCTTTACATATCTATTCCATTTGTCATATATTGTATTATAATAGTCAGGACCATAATTAAAAACGTAGTTGATATTTCACACAATGAAAGAGAGTGCCGTGTGCAGAAAGCATAACTATTCCTTCTGTCTTCGCAGAATTATTCCCCTTTGTTATTTTCCCTTGTTTGGAGCATACCTTGAACAGTTTTCAAGTGAATTCTTTGAAACTGCATACAATGATAAAGAGCATTGACATGAAGTGGACAGTACAAGAAATTACTTCTTTGACATGGCTATTATT
The DNA here is from genome assembly GCA_029582155.1 of Panopea generosa. Lineage (NCBI taxonomy): Eukaryota > Metazoa > Mollusca > Bivalvia > Adapedonta > Hiatellidae > Panopea > Panopea generosa. The sequence goes on from CM055912.1 coordinate 18,124,763, forward strand.
ATTATTATTATTATTATTATTATTATTATTATTCACAGTTTAACACTGATAAACGGTCTGATTATCGGTCCGTCTCCTCTAAATCATTATTTTTCTTTGCATATCTTTTCTCATCCAATGCCTAAATGAAACACACTAAATATGATGATATGAACATATCATCTAATCTGGCATTCTTAAAATTAAAATAATAGAAACTTTTATTTTTACTAGCTGTGATGAGTCCGTGGCACCCTTTTTCTCCAAACCGGACCAGTGTACCATCATTATCCAGATTGCATATTGCACATATGTCCAATTCTCCACTGAAAAAATGTATGAGTATATAATACATTTGATGTCAATAGTACATGTTTTTAGCTGACTACTTTTTGCATTGTTATATTCATAACCGATGCTATACAATACGGATCATATTCCTGGGTCACATGCTATGATAGAGGGGATTTTTTATCATTTTTTTAAATAATATATATTTTTTTAAAATGTTGTTTTTATGAATTTCAAGTACTCATATGTAAAAATATATATATACACACATAAACCATATATAGAGACAAGGGGAAGAACAAGGAGATTTTCAATTTTGACCCCATCGTTCTTGTACCCCATGCTATCGCGGCACATTTCATAATATCCGACTCATAACTACTGAATTACATGAGCAAAGAGTAATTGTAACAGAAAATGTATACTTTTACCACATTAAAATGTACCACAAACTCGTCAATTATGATTTTCTATATACCGAAACGGCTGTGTTTGCAAGTCGGACACGATCGCGTAAAGCATTGACACGGTCGTGTCCAAGTGTAAACGGCAATAAATAGCGAGAGAACTTGCTGAAACAGGTTATAATTCATAAGAATGTTAATAAATAAACTAACTGCAAACAATTACCCACCTCGGCGAAGAATACGCGTATTTTTTTAATAACTAACAAGCATTTCTTCTTTTCCAGCCATGATCAGATCATAGGTCACATGATCAATTTTTGTATCAGTCATCCAATCAGAATATAGGTTTCATCCGCAGTGTCACGTGATCTAACATGGAATGAGAGAAAGACAAAATACGCGTAGCATGTGACGGATCCCTGTGGTGATGGGTCATCATGAATGTAAACAGTTAATTAAAACATTTAAATGTCGAATAACATTGTCCATACACAACAAATGGTCAGCTACCACCATTGCGTTTTCCATAGACTTACATTATAACGCTTGACCTAATTTTCACTTTTTCTATCATTCGCGGACCAAAAAGTCCTATTTCATATTAATGTACTGTCCTAGACTCAAATTAAAATGTCCCCAAAAGGGGTTCAAAAGTACCACTTTTAACCACTTTTTGCCCCCTGAAGTTGGGTACCCCCACTTTCAGCGTGAAAGTACATTTCACCAATTTTACTTTCCATGCAGTTTCCTTGATAAAATGAATTTAGTCAGTCACAGAAACATAATTTTAATTTTTTATTGACACAAACATAATAAACTTATATTTTATTGTGATCATTTGCCAGTTTAACATTTTCATCTGGAACCAGAATTAAGCTTACTATAAAAATATATGCCCTGAACATCTCTAACCCTTTTTTCAGCCAATCAGAGAGCTCGTCTCAATGGTGGTGGCTAACCAAATACACGAATCCATATTTTTTGTTTATATGAATTACCTCATTACATTTGCTGTTTCGGAAGAACGTTTAATGGATTACTGCAGGTTTTTTACACGTTATTCATCAACTTCTATGACTCTTCTGAATATCTATGAAATTTCTTCCTGTGAATAAATGATAAAATAGGAAAAACATAATAAATTGATCACAAAATCTTATTATTACTTTAAAAAAATGACCCATAAGGCCTTCCGTAGTTTAAAAAATAACAATCAACTCCTTAATTTTCTTCTTTTTTTTTAAGGTTCATATACACTGTTTTTGTTAAATATATAACGTTTTCTTAACTTTAAAAAGTCATAAATCAATGTTATTTTCAAGCTATGCTCGGTATATTTTACACACGAAAACTAATGTCATTTTATTGTGTTCTGTTATAAAAAAATAATACACCCTTAGTTCTATATTTTATTTTGCTTATTTTCATAACTATACATTGTTTATCTCAAATATGAGTTATGATAATGGCAAATTATTACTTACCTTGTAAATAAACGCATATTTTATCATAATACAAATATGTCGTCTGCCATCTGAATGGCGGGATATGTTTACTGTGACACCGGTTACACCCTTCGCCGCTATAAATTTTGTCTACGGTAGCATATAAATATCTTCATGCGTTTTATTTTTTTTGGTTAGGTTGCATGAGCAACCGAACCCTATATATAAGGGCGAGTTAAGAAATTGACTTAGGGCGCTGCAATATTGAAACGTCACGATCACGTGTTAAAAATACGGCATTCGCCACATGGAGGTCGCCATTGTTTTTCTTAACAGTGCATCATGGGAATGTACAAACCGCTATTGGTATTAAAACCTAGTCATGTTCCGACCCCTTTCCGGCTCAAAGGAAAACTCAAATGCGGTGTGTGTAGTAATTGATTGTAACGTTTTTGAAATCACTATGAATTGTTCTTTGCATATTTAATCAGGGAAAAAAATGATAATGCCTTAAATCAAGGAATTTTCTAAAATTCCTTGCTTAAATGAGGTCTTGAAACTTATCTTTCTAGACAATTTATCGCCGTCTCTGACAGATTCCTACCGAATTAATGTAAATAATTTTCAAATAACGATGTATTTACTCACTTATTATAATATGCTGAACCCATAACAATGAAAATAGTTACACAATTAAACAGCTACAGTTGTTTATTTTTTTTCGATATAACAGAAATATGAAGATTGTGTGACATATTTTCAGCACGTCGTCAGAATCAGATATTTCGCCAAATGCATAAGTTTTGGAAAAACAGTAATTTTTAACTGTTGTTTTTAAAAATAATATATCCACAAATTAATTAAAATATGGATACGAATTATTTTGAAATATATTATCATCACAGTAGTAAATTGTATAGAATATAGCAGTAAGCACGTTAGACAATATATAAGGTTTTTTTTTTTAAATATGCAAATGGCAATACATAATGATTGAGATCAATACATTAAACATCAAAGTTACTATCAGGCACACCTGCAGCCGGGAATTCGCTGTGTCAGCCGGAAGCTTGTCGGGATTTGGTATCACCCGTGTATTTAGTACCCTGTACAAGGAACCGAACTTACACATTCATTCACTTTAATTGCCACATCGTTTATAAGACCTAACCATTGAATGCTTTTTAAAAATAGCCAACTTGTTAACGTCCTGGCATGGTAATTTATTGGAATATAATTATATTTTTACATTTGAATCAAATGGGAATAAAAGGGATAAACGTTTCTGTATTGAATCCGAATGTTTAAAATAGATATCCACCCACGTCTTATTAATCAGACAAGAGACATTGTATTATGTCTCTAATCAGACTATATTTCTATTGATGAACGATTTTTCAAATATCACAGAAGGAAAAAAGAAGAGATTCTGAAACATGTCTTAATTACTTAATTCCAACTGTAGTATTATATTACAGACTATATTAGTTCAGCGTCAGAGGCTAAAAACAATAGACATTCTTTACCAAACGTACATTGTGCATCTATTGGTTTTCGTATCATGTATTTATAGTTCTTACTTATTGTTACCAGTATTATTTATTCCGTACTTTGTCATCTATCGAAAACGGAATGTCTAACATGTTCATTGAAATGATATTGAGATGTTTAATACCTTTTTGAGGACAGCGTTACTTTTAATACATTACGCTTTGGTGATGCATGTTTTAGATACATGTGCAGTAGCGATACTGTGTAATGACTAGATGTGTAGAAACTGTCATTGTTTTACTTTAACAGAAACACTGAAACGAGATCATTAGTATACTAGGTGCATTGTAGTGAGAGTGAGTGGCCGTTATGCATGCACTGATTTGGTATTGCCTATTGGTTGGTTTAATATTACTACTCTGTGAAAACTGTGATTTTGCTATACATGTAGTGTATTGATATACCTTAAATTGCTAGCAGTGGACCGGGTGGTACTGAAACGAGGTCATTAGTATAGGTGCATTGTAGTGAGAGTGAGTGGCCGTTATGCATGATTTGGTATTGCGTATTGACTGGTTCAATATTACTACTCTGTGAAAACTGTGATTTTGCTTTACATTTAGTGTATTGATATATTTTAAATTGCTAACAGTGGACCGGGTGGTACTGAAACGAGGTCATTAGTATAGGTACATTGTAATGAGAGTGAGTGTTCGTTATACATGAACTATTTTGATATTGCGTATTGACTAGTTGAATATTACTACTCTGTAAATATTGCGTTTTAGATATTATACATGTAGAGTATTGATATACCTTGAGTGCTAACTGTGGACCGGGTGTGTGTTATACGTCCTTGTTATTGATATTGAATGTTGTCCCTTCTCTGTATTGTACTGCCAATGTATTATATTGATTCCTGAAATTTTTTCTTAACATAAACACAGAAACAAGGTGACGATAATGCACTATTGTGATAGAAGTGCCTGTATTACATGCGTTTGTATTACGTATTGTCTATACGTCTGCTGTTTAAAATCGCGTGTTTACTATACTTGTGTAATGATACTGCATATCTAATTTAGAGTTATTGTATTTGTAATTGCTTGCCCAATTTTCACGTTATCTATTGAATTTACAATTTGAAATTATATTCACTGTCCACGGCACGAACATACCGGTAAAATCTGACCAATGACAGTTAGAATTATTTGCTTTTTCCTGTATATTTCTCACAAACGTTATTATGTTCGTTTTCTTTTTACTCTGTTTCTCAACGGCTGTTGTCCTGATAAGCATTTCTCTAAATCCTAATTTTGTATATTAATTATATGTAATAATTCATTTGATTTACCTGTATCAGAATTCTCATATTTCTTACGTTGACACAACTTATCCTCTCATTTGTGATATATCTGACTATGCTATTCCATAGCTTAGCGTTTATTTTCTTGAACTACTTTTTTCCCTTTTCTCCCAACAATTTTTAGAGCACGCGGCACCGGATAATGTAGGGAGAAATTCTGAATTTCATATTATATGTTGTTATCTTTGTTTCATAACACCATCAAGGTGTGACTGCATGTTAGCGGTAGAACTGTTCATCTTGTCTCTTAATTCAATTTCGTAAAATATAGGCACAGTCATACCGCCATCATGCCGTCATATCGATGTGAGTGTATGTTTTCAACTTTGTTGCATTTGCTTCTGCTGCTACCATTAATTAATTAATTACTAAGTATATTTTCTTTGCTTGAAAACGTCTTATCTACATCTAGACTCGCAAACACCGTTGAACATCCCCATAAACGTCTGTTATTAGGCCGTAAATATTTCATTAACGTAAAGTTTGTTAAAGATACATTATGCTTACATTTAACAGCAATCACGTGCACCTGGTTCTTAGTTTTTCTTTTACAGTCGGGAGATATACACCCTAATCCCGGACCTGAAATACTAAATTCACCCAGTGTATCAAATGCTACCTCAATTTCTGAAACTCTGGACATGACACATAACTTATCTTTAATTCATTATAATGTCCAAAGTTTACGCTCTAAACTATACCTGCTTAGTGCAGAACTTAATCAATTCGACATCCTAACATTCTCTGAAACTTGGTTACATGAATCCATACCTACCGAAGAACTTCTTATTCCGTCATTTCAAAGACCTGAAAGGAAAAACCGTTATGGTGATAGCCATTGTGGAGTTATTGTATATTTAAAAACTAACTTTACATACAAACGCAGGGTAGATCTCGAATTAAACCGTTTAGAATGTATCTGGATCGATATTTCACTTAATAATAAACATATACTCCTTGGTGTATTTTACAGACCTCCAAACGCCGATATAATTTATTACAACATGATAGAAGACTCTATAAATTTAGCAGTTGATTCAGGAATTAATGATATTATAATTACCGGCGATTTAAATTTAAATATGCTAAACTGTCAAAGTGCTCAAAAAATTACATCGCTATGCAATCAATTTGGTTTAAGTCAAATTATAAATGAACCTACCCATTTTACTAAAAATTCGTCTACTCTCATTGATATTATGCTAGTTAGTAATAGTGCTAATTTAATAGTAAGTGGCGTGTCTGATCCTTTCCTAGATCAAGTACAAAGATATCATTGTCCAATATTTGCCATATTTAAGTTTACAAAACCGAAATTCAAATCTTTCACTAGAAAAATATGGAAATATGACCAGGGTGATTTTGATCTATTGCGAAGTAAAGCTCAAGAAATAAATTGGCAAGAATTGTCGAATAATGATATTAATGTTTATGCAAAAAATATTACTGACACTATTATATCTTTAACCGAACAATGCATTCCCAACTTGACTGTTCGTATTAGACCATATGAGCCTCCTTGGATAAATACTTTGATAAAGCTTAAAATCAGATATAGAAAAAGATTATACAGAAAAGCCAAACATACAAACCTTAAACACCACTGGGATAAATTTCGAAATACCCGAAATGAAATAATAACACTAATACGTCAATCAAAACAAGCATATTATAACAATCTTTCCCACAAACTCAAAACATCAGATATTTCTTGCAGGGACTGGTGGAAAACTCTTAAAACTTTTATTTCTCCAAATGCCAAACAAACACTACCACCTCTTGTTAGTAACGATGTGACAGTTTCTGACGAGACAGACAAGGCCACTTTATTAAACGACTTTTTTAAAAGCCAGACAGTTTTAAACGATAACAATACTGAACTACCTGCTATGCCCGACAGTAATACAGTTATGCAATTATTTAATTTAACTCCAGCAGAAGTCAAGTCTGTTTTAGCATGTCTTCCAATAGGTAAAGCAACGGGCCCTGACGAAATAAATAATCGTATACTACGTGAACTCTCTAATGAGTTGTCCACTCCTCTTTGTAATATTTTTAACAAATCTTTAACTGGTGGAAAAGTTCCAAATATTTGGAAAGAAGCGCATGTGTGTGCCGTTTTCAAAAAAGAGAATCCATCTTCTGTAAATAACTACCGTCCTATTTCTCTACTAAGTAATATCGATAAGGTTCTGGAAAGATTAATATTTAAACATGTTTTTAACTTTCTTCATGAAACCAACTTCCTATCACCTCTTCAGTCAGGTTTCATGCCAGGCGACTCAACCGTCAATCAACTCACCTATCTTTATAATACTTTCTGCCAAGCATTAGATGCTGGAAAAGAGGTCAGAGTAGTCTTCTTTGATATAAGTTAAGCCTTTGATCGAGTATGGCATAAGGTCTCCTAGTCAAACTTAAATATGCTGGTATTTCTGATTCACTCATTAAATGGTTCAAAAATTACCTTGGTAATCGACGTCAGTGTGTAGTTATTCCTGGTGCTAAATCCAGATGGAATTCAATAAATGCAGGTGTTCCACAAGGCTCTATCCTAGGACCGCTTCTCTTCCTTATTTACATCAATGATATTGTTACGGATATCAATTCAAACATTCGTCTATTTGCCGACGATACAAGTCTTTATATTAATGTAGATCATGTAAATGTTGCTGCAGACATTCTTAACTCTGATATAGCTAAAATTACAGATTGGAGTAATAAGTGGTTAGTCAGTTTTAACCCCACGAAAACAGAATCGCTATTGATATCTCGTAAACATAAGAAACCTGCACACCCACCCCTAAATATGCTCAATCAAAACATTTTAGGAGTGAAATCTCATAAACACCTAGGCGTCACGTTTTCGAATGACTGTAATTTGCACTCACATATAGAATATGTTAAAGTTAAAGCATGGAAAAGAATCAATATAATGCGGAAACTCAAATTTCAACTTGATCGAAAATCCTTAGAAATAATATACACTACTTTTATTAGACCTATTTTAGAATACGCAGATGTTATTTGGGATAATTGCACACAATATGAAAAACTTGAACTGGATAAAATCCAAAATGAAGCAGCTCGAATCGCATCAGGAACTACTAAACTGATATCGTTACACAACTTGTACACTGAAATTAACTGGGAAACGCTTGAAGTTAGAAGGCGAAAGCATGAACTTATTCTGTTTTACAAAATGGTCCATAATATGTCACCTGCATATCTTTCAGCACTGGTGCCTCGTCAAGTAGGTCATGAGTCCCAATACAGATAAAGGAATGATAACAACTTACACACAATTCGTTCACGAACAAGCAATTATTTTAATTCATTTCTACCCTCTGTAGTTCGGGAATGGAATTCTCTACCGTACGAGGCTCGTTGTTTTGAATCGGTATATACTTTTAAACGTTTTCTGAATATAGATAGAGTGTACGCCCCCAAATACTATTATTCAGGGAGCAGAAACGCACAAACTCTCCACGCGCGCCTTAGAACAAATTGTAGTTCACTCAATCAGCACTTGTATCTAAAAAGTATAACTGAATCCCCGTTATGTCATTGTGGTAGCATAGAGGACACTTATCACTACTTCTTCGCATGTCCAGCCTATCATAACATAAGATTGGAATTTTTAAATACACTGTCGTCCTTATGTACTGTTTCTACAGAAATTATCTTATATGGAGATCCCAGACTAAGTTATGAATTAAACTCGTTGATTTTTAAAGCCGTGCACGAATTTATCATTAAAAGCAAACGATTGTAATCAGCAGCCAGGAGCAACTTATGTCAAATATTTCAAATTGAATTTCAAAATACTGAAATAAATCCCCCCCCCCCCCCCCCCCCCCCTTATCCGGTTCGCCGCCGTGCCGTCTGATTTCTAATTGCCTCTTCTGAGTATTGAAGTTGTATATATTATCAAGATACATCATACATGCCTGTAACTTGTTGGGGTTTTTTTTGTGTTTTTTTTCTTGATGCTTCATTTTTGCTACGTTTTTCTAAATATTTTTTTATCTTTTTATTATATTGTCAGTACTGACTAAAATATTTCCACAATTATTTATTTAAACCAGTTATATCATTGTACGTCTGCCATTTCAATGTTAAATTAGACTTCAAAGAAAAGGAACCCAATAAGCATTATGCTTTCGTTCCAATCCTAATATGTTTTGTCATTGTATATACATGCAAACGTTGTAAATATCATGAATAAAAATATGTTTAAACTAAAAACGATGGGTAGGCACAGTTGCAGGTGCCCCCCCCCCCCCCCCCCCCCCTCCCCCCAACCTACACACACTCATACACGCTAAAAAATATCCCGCTAAAAAATATCCGCTACAAGGTTGTAGTATACATATACAGTAGTATACGTATACATAGGCGTAGGAGCCTGAGATGGGGGGGAGGCAAGAATGCATTTACTTTCTCATACATCCTCATACGGTTGCCCCACCCCCACCCCCACAATAACCTTGAGCTCACTGTTTTATAACCAAGTAAATGTTTTACGTGCCTACAATGCTTAACCTGAGGAAGCTACGCCCCTGCGTGCCTTTTGTTATTTGATCGTTTGTGGCTAGTCTAGGATACGTCATTTTCCGTGTGTCATCGGAAAAATCGATCAGCATTGACGGAAATTCACGAAACAGATGCATTCTATTTCCGTTACTCTACGGAATGCTTCTGCGACTGCGCGCATCGGTTTATGCTAATTTTAGTTGAATGGCGATCAATTTGTGTACTGTATTGGAATTTCTCCAACATGTGTTTTCATCTAAAGTGTTTATAAGATGTAAATTTTAACAGCACTTAGGGATGAAAAGGTGAGCATAGTATTGTTTTCTAATAAATTAATTCAATAAGTGTACAGGTAACTCGACAACCGACGCCAATGTTTTGATGGTCTTGATTGATTTCTTGAGAAACGGTGTTGAGGAATTCAGGTGGAATTTAAGTCGTATTTCGTAACGATTGACTGTCGTAATACAACATACTTACATTGTTTACTGTGTTTCGGTTTCATTAGGATTCATTGTTAAACTTTTTTTGATTATTTAAAGATGTTGCGGTGGCTCTGAGGCCCAGAGGTCGTCTGATTCCCGGTTGGGTCTTCAAACATAGTCTTTTGTACTGCGAAAACAGGATTTAGCAGTCGATCCCGTGTACAGGAAGAGTCATACCCAATTCAGATAAAATATCTCACTGAACTTATGTGTTAATAAGGGATTCAAATGCATACAAAATTTTGTGAGAGGGTGTTTCAGTAGACAGACAGACAGACAGACAGACAGACAGACAGACAGATTAAACCAGTTGAGTTATTTATAGCAGTTGTGCAATATACAGGTAGCAGACGGCATCATTTGCATAGGTGTATACAGCGCTGAGGTCAATCAAAAGAAACAAGAGGTAGTAGACGACAACATTAATTTACCATATTTTAAGGCAGTGCACTAAATTAAAGATTTCAAATTTAAAAATAACTTTCATTACATCTAATAGCTAACTGCGCACATTTAATAGAAACTCTCGAGTAATCAACGAAACTTAGTACTCCACGAAAAATTAATGATTTCACAGTATAACATTTTAAGTTTGATAACCCAGTCTATGAAACTTTTTGTATTATTTGTTAGCTTACTTGAACCAAAGGCTCACAGGTGGGCTTTTGTGATCATCCTTCGTCTCTAGATGTCCTTCGTTAACTATTGCTTTAACCCTTTACTCCATAAATACGTGTTTTCCTTCACCAATCACATAAGGCCTTTGAAAACAGTGCAGGAAGAGTTCAGATTGCTTGTGACGAGCAATCTGAACACTTCCTGCACTGCTTTCCACTGTCAGTTAATATAAAAAAATAACTCGCCCATTGCTGATATGTGGTGAATTAATGCTTTCAATATTAGAGGTGTCCAAAGTAAAGGGTTAAATGACTTCTTCTGTGTATCTGCTTGACAGATTTTCACCAAATTTGGTGTGAAGCATTGTACATGAAGATCTCTCAAGTTTGTTCAAATCGTGGGACAAATTTTTCTCTTCAAAATTTAGAAAAATCTTCTCCAAAAGTATGTTTATATGCTATATATATAAAATGTAATTTTGTTTTATTCCAGATTTTCAAGTGCAGTCATGTGACCGAAACCTCGCAGTGGCTTAGCCTGTGAGGTGAGAGAATGGATTATAATTACAATGAGGAGCCAACTCTGAATATCGTAAATACAGTAAACCTGGTATGTAAATTTATATTCTATCTTTCCAACCATCTAACCTGACCACCCCAGTTAAGCTGCATCACTGGTAGGCTATAATTAATTTATTCCTAAATTTTCATCCTAGCTCTAACCCCGTTATTTTGCCAGCTCTGTCGTATTTCGTGCTAAAAAATAAAAATTTGCCAAAACAGTACAAGTTTTCAATAACTTATTTGATATTTTTTTATTTTTCCTTTCATGACTTGTATGTATATATGACATTGCACCCCTTGCACTATTTTTAAACAATCTAGGACGAAAATCTAGGAATTCGTTATTATCGCCTTAGTCCCATGGTTTTTGAGGACGCAGGTTTCCTGTGTTCCTGACGCACATTTTTTTGATGGAGGTCACATATTGCATCCTAAGACTTGTTGCCCAAAATAAGCAATACTGTACATTCCTTTCTCCAATCAAAAGAAACAAAATTTCGAAATGCAAAAATATCATAGAAAATATTTGGGATATACATCCCGTTTTATTCCCACACTTCATCTAATTTGCGATTTTTTTGTGAATGATATTTAATATTATGCCATATTGGTATGTTAGAAGTTTCTGTTAAAAATAATTAATACAGTTATTAAGACTAGATAAATAATCACTTGTATATGATCAATCCCTAAGTTTTATCAAAGTGTCCAAGTAGATAAGCTTGTATAGTCATAAGGTGTCTCAGATGTTGTACATCCTGGACTAGAAGGAAATATTAGTGCCAGAATGTTCACAAATTGGGTACATCCTGTATAATATAAAATGATAACTTGTTTGAGTGATGGGTATTAGTAGTTATTGACAGAAGTTGACCAGTGAAAGAAAGGGATTGATTAGGGAGTTTAAAATTATATTATGAGCGAGATGATTGAATGATACTAAATGTGGGAGGAGTTTGAGAAGAAAGATTGTGAAATATGAAAGTATGTAGGCAGCAAGAGAAAGGAGGTTAAAAGGTGAAGTAAGGTAAAGGATTGAAGGGTTAAGAAGTGATAGTAGGTTGAGAAGTGGTAGTTGAGATAGTTAGGAAAATATAAGGAAAAAGAAAGTGAAATAGGAAACGTTTGAAGTGATGGATGAGTAAAGAAGTTGTTGTAAACGAGAATTGTTAGATATGAACTAGATGATTAAGATGAAATTTAACCCTTTACTTCATATAGATGCCTTTGGACACCTAATATAGAAGGCTTTTGAATAATTGGGTGAATTATGTTTATATTAACTGACAGAGTGGAAAACGGTGCAGGAAGTGTTCAGATTACTTGTAACGAGCAATCTGAACTCTACCTGCACTGTTTTCAAAGGTCTTCTTTGATTGGTGTGGGAAAACGCGTATCTATGGAGTAAAAGGTTAAATGATGAAAATTGGATACAAGTGTTGTAGTATTAAATGATCATTCCCTGAAAAATATGTATATTGTAATAATAGAAAGCGAAGCGACAAATTTCCAGCTGTTCACACTATGTTTTTACCACATGTTTAATGGTGTTAATGTCCGCTGTATTTTGTTCTGTTCTGTTCTATTCAAATAAAACGTTGTAGAGTAATTTCCCACAGGTGATGGATGGAGAGTATCGGAATTGACACCGTGGGTATCCAACGATGCTGATAAACCTCCTCTCTTCTTCTGATAAATCTCTTCTCTTCATCCGATTAACATTCTCTGTGTTAAACCTCCTCTCTTCTTTTTTTAAACTACCTCTCATCTTTTGTGTTAAACTATGTCTCTTCCTCTATGGTAAACCTCTCTTCTTCTGATTAACCCCCTCTCTTCCTCTGTGATCATGAAACCTCCTCTCTTCCTCTGCGTTAAACCTAATCGCTTCCTCTGTGTTAAACCTTCTCTCACCTTCTGTTAAATCTCCTCTCTTAATTTTCTAAACCTACTCTTTTCCTTTGTATTAAACTTCCTATTTTCCTCTGTCTTAAATCTCTTCTTCTGTTTAACCACCTCTATTCCTCTGTGTTTAACCACCTCTATTCTTCTATTAAACCTTCTCTATTACTTAGTGTTAAACTACCTCTATTCCTTTGTGTTAAACCACCTCTATTCTTCTGTTAAATTTTCTCTATTACTCTGTGTTAAACCACCTCTATTCCACTTTGTCAAACCACCTCTATTCGTCTGTGTCAAACCACCTCTATTCTTCTGTTAAACCTTCTCTATTACTCAGTGTTAAACTACCTCTATTCCTCTGTGTCAAACCACCTCTATTCTTCTGTTAAACCTTCTTTATTTTTCTGTGTTAAACCACCTCTTTTCTGCTTTGTCAAACCACATCTGTTCCTCTGTGTCAAACCACATCTATTTTTCTGTTAAACTTTCTCTATTACTCTGTGTTAAACCACCTCTATTCCTAAATCTCATTCTTAAACCTTCTGTATTCTTCTATGTTAAACCACCTATATTGTTCTGTTAAACCTTCACTATTACTCTGTGTTAAACCACCTCTTTTCCTCTATCTCATTCTTAAACCTCCTGTATCCCTTTACTTCATATAGATGCCTTTGGACACCTCTAATATAGACGCCTTTGGACACCTAATATAGAAGGCTTTTGAATTATTGGGTGAATTATGTTTATATCAACTGACAGAGTGGAAAACAGTGCAGGAAGTGTTCAGATTGCTCGTTACAAGCATCTGAACTCTTCCTGCACTGTTTTCAAAGGTCTTCTGTGATTGGTGCAGGAAAACGTGTATCTCTGGAGTAAAGGGGTATTACTCTATGTTAAACTTACTCTATTCCGCTGTGTCAAACCAGGTCTATTCTTCAGTTAAACCTTCTCTATTATTCTGTTAAACCACATCTATTCCTCTATCTCATACTTTAACCTCCAGTATACCTTTATGTTAAACCACACACTGATTTATTGAGTGTTATATCTATAATATTCTTAAATTACACAAATGACATCTCTTCTTATTGGCTGATAGTAGTCGCATGTTCTTATTGTGTTAGAAAATACTGCAAAATAGTAAACTAGCGTATTTCTCAATTCACCTCCTCTTGCACACACACACAAACACACACATTGTGAGACATTTTTGTACATAAAGTCATAAAGGGAGTAATTTTATCAGGGAAAACTCTATAAAATGTCTTAAAAAATAAAATGATTATTAAAATGGATATAAAGCATATCAGTATCATTAATAAATAAAATTTGTATGGTTTGAATGTCAAATCCGCCAAAATATGACAAAATCAATATTTAAATTAGAGTGGTCAACTTGAAATGAAATCCTCATTCTAAAAAAAGACAACACTTAATACTGCTTGATGACCTTCATATCATCTTTCAGACTCTTTCATAGATGAAACAATTTTCACTGTATTAAGGATCAAATTGAAATCCAAATGAAATCATGTGACTGATATAATACGTGACAAAATATGTTGCAATTTTAAGTGGGAAGTCTATTTTTGTCTAGGCGTGTAGCCCAGTCCCTTTTCAACCTATTATTTCAGCATGCCTTTGGCAATACAGGGTCAGTGAGTATATATAGGCATGATATATTGGGGGGAAATGTGTTTAGCAAATTTTTTTTTTTTTTAAAAATCCTGATATTTTTTCTTTAAAAATTCACAAATAACAAAAAAAAAGACAGGTTGTGAGACTGGCCATCATTACAGAAAAAAATACTATTGGAAATGGTTTGGAGTTTTGTTTCTCTGTATTTTCCCATAAATCAACAGACTAATGTGACCGGTTGTTTGAATTGGAAATGGCAACTGGTGGCGTCAGCGATGGCTTTATGGATGGAGAAGTCTGTTTTATGATCCCAGAAATGATAAAACTCTCTACTGATGTATTGATCAGTGTTTTCTTGTTGAGCAGAGAAAAGGAATTGATGTAGTTTCTGCCAGTGTCCAAATATCAGGTGTGGATGTAGGGCTTATTTCGGTTTTAAAAAATTTTACTTGACACTATTTCGAAAATTTATTTAAATATATATATTTATAATAAAGAGTCCTCGGTGGCCGAGTGGTCTTAGGCGCTGTCTCAACACCGAAACTGTGATGTCGTTCACATTTTGCTGAAGAAACTGACCAATCACTGCTATGTGAAGCGGCGAGAGCCGGATTCGTTCGACAGTACAATGTTCATGTAATTTTATCGGAGCCAGGTTACCCTCCCCAACCGGGGCTCTCATTGGCCCATTTTTTGGTCTTTTCTGCCCCCATTCCTAGTGGTAAATAGTATCTTTTTTTCCCAATCCAAAGTAACAAAATTCCCAATTTCAAAATGCAAAGAAACCAAAATAAATAATAAGTGGAAAATTTGAAGATTTTTTAATATTATAATTTTAATGTAGTCTTTTACAAGAACATCACATTTTTAGACATTTAATATACATTACACATATTGTTAAGTATATTGAAGGAACATGTGCTATGTAATTTTCCCAGTTTTTAAAAAAAAAATACACGCTAATTTTCCTAAAGGGAGGGGACCCCGACACCATTCTCAAAGTTTGAACCAGAGCCCTGCCAACCCCCCAAATCACCTCTAGAACTAATGAATATGAAGTTTGACTGCCAAAATCTGTGAGTATAAGAGCTCTACATATATTAGCTGGCAGCATATCAAGTTGTCTGACATTACATAACTTTATTCAATATCAATTGTACATAGAAATTGATGTGTTTGAGGATCTGCATTATTTTATCAGTGATGTCTTGGCAAGCTATTTTATTTGCATGTTTCCGTCCTGAGATGAAACAAAAAATTTAATTCGCATTGCTTCCAAAATTTGATGAATATCTTTCTTCTGAATTCTTTTTACAAAATTCGTAAAAAGAATTGATTGGGTGATTTAGGAGGAACAACATCTTTTAGTGTGGTGTATTTTTCTTTTTTGAATGAGGTTTAATGTCATTTTCAACACATTTCAGGTTATATATGGCATATCCAGTTTTACTTGTGGATGAAGACCTTAGACTGAGTAGAACCACTGTCTTTCTGCAAGTAACTGGAAACTTTCTCACATAAAGTTTTTGGAGCGAGCGGGACTCGAACCTACGATCTTAGTGTAGTGTAATGTAATGGATAGAGTGTTGGCCGCTCACTCCAGAGGTTACAGTTTCAATCCCCAGCTCCACCTGATGCCTCTCATAAAACACTCAGTACTGGTTCTATCAAGAAAGCGAATGCGAGTCAGTTCATAATAGCTGAGCTTTCATTGCAATGGAGCTAAAAATAAATTAGTATTCACTAAAACTAATCTTGGCCCTCAGTTCTCAATACTAAGCTGTCCAAGGCACTATTTTAAAATGTGGTAGGAAGGGGGCATGATTTTAAGTTATTTTAGGAGAAAAAATTATATTCCAGGGTAGGGGTATCAGGCTGAATTTTGGTCCCAAAAATGGCCAAATAAGGCCCAGGGAGAACTTAAGTATAAGTACATCATTAAGTCAAACCTGTTTTAAGCAGTCAATCAGAGGAATGAGCAAAATTGTCTTTTAAGACAGGTTGTTGCTTAATACAGGTTAGCTTACTGTTAAAGTATAGGAATGGGAAATAGAAAATAAGGTTGTTTAAGACTGGTGGCTGCTTAATAGAGGTGACCGCTTACACAAGTTTGCCTATATGATTTTTCCTTCATGTAGAAATGAAATAATTCAATTATTTCAATGAATGTCAAATTGTAAATTTGCAACTGGTATTTCATCAACTTCTTTTGCTATGTGAGATACACACTCAAACAATCGTACTCAAACATAGCACAGAGACAAATGCCAAACCAATTACCTACATAACTTGTGGAAGAAAATCGTTATTCTCTTATTTATAATGTAGACTGGTTGTTTTTTTGTTATTATGTAGACTGGTTATTAATGATGCAGAACATGTATGTGGGAAGCTGAATGCCAGAAATATTTCCATGAGAGATTATAACAAATAGCCTTGTCGTTCCTATTTTTATTTTAATTATAATTTATGTGTAGCTTTAGAAGGTGTATCACAATTGATTTAAAATAAATGGAAACAATTTGATTTGTACCCCATCTTAGTTTTTAGAGAGAGAGAGGTTAGACCTATATTACTGGAACACGATTTTCATTTAAAAAGAAAAGTGTCTGAGAAATGTTTTTTTCCTCTACATGTATAATTTTATTATTTAACTTAAAAACAAAATATCTGTGTACAGAAAAACTTTCTTATTTAGACTGCTAAGTAATAATATTTTATTATAATGCAGAAGGATGCTAACTCTGCAAACAAATAAAATTACTTGGTAGATATATCAAATATACAGAGATTTACCCTTAACCCTTTACTTCATAAAGACGCCTTTGGACACCTCAAACAAAGACGCCTTTGGACACCTCTAATATAGAACGCTTTTGAATTATTGGGTGAATTATGTTTATATTAACTGACAGAGTGGAAAACAGTGCAGGAAGTGTTCAGATTGCTCGTTACGAGCAATCTGAACTCTTCCTGCACTGTTTTCAAAGGCCTTCTGTAATTGGTATCTATGGAGTAAAGGGTTAATGAATAAAGTTGTTTAATATTATATAATTATTTTATTTAACCCTTTACTTCATATAGACGCCTTTCTTCACCTCTAATATTGAAAGCATTAATTCACCATGTATCAGCAATGGGTGAATCATGTTTATATTAACTGACAGAGTGGAAAACAGTGCAGGAAGTGTTCAGATTGCTCCTCACGAGCAATCTGAACTCTTCCTGCACTGTTTTCAAAGGCCTTCTTGGATTGGAGCGGGAAAACACGTATCTATGGAGTAAAGGGTTAAGGCAGTCACAAAGTTTCTATATCTGCCGTCACTAACATTCGTTAGCCTTTTTTGCACCTATCTGAAACAAGTGCTTCGATATTCAAAATGTTTCTGCATAAACAACAATGCCAAATTTCTTGGTTCCCAGGGTGGAAGCAATTTCCTCTTTGAAATGCCATTCAAGCCAAGCAATTCACTTATTGATAATGTCCCGAATATTGATTCAGACTGCTGCAGTGTTGTATGTTTTGCCATTCAGTTCTATATTTGATAATTTCTGGTTCCCTGCAGCAGCTGTCAATGTTTTGCCAGTCATTTCTGTATTTGATAATTTCTGGTTCCCTTCACCAGCCGTCAATGTTTTGCCCGTCAGTTCTATACCAGATAATTTCTGGTTCCCTGCAGCAGCTGTCAATGTTTTGCCAGTCATTTCTATATTTGATAATTTCTTGTTCCCTGCAGCAGCTGTCAATGTTTTGCCAGTCAGTTCTATACCAGATAATTTCTGGTTCCCTGCAGCAGCCGTCAATGTTTTGCCAGTCAGTTCTATATCAGATAATTTCTGGTTCCCTGCAGCAGCCGTCCATGTTTTGCCAATCATTTCTGTATTTGATAATGTCTGATTCCCTGCAGCAGCCATCAATGTTTTGCCAGTCAGTTCTATACCAGATAATATCTGGTTTCCTGCAGCAGACGTCAATGTTTTGCCAGTCAGTTTTGTATCTGATAGTTTCTGGTTCCCTGCAGCAGTTGTCAATGTTTTGCCAGTCAGTTCAACATCAGATAATTTCTGGTTCCCTGCAGCAGACATCAATGTTTTACCAGTCAGTTTTATATCTGATAGTTTCTGGTTCCCTGCATCAGCCATCAATATTTTGCCATTTAGTTCTATATTCAACCATTTTGGTGCCATAATTATATAATGACCTGTAATTTAGAATAAAATAAAACATCACTGTACATCCAGGTTATGCCAGACCTGCAGTGGACCTGGATCTCTCCTAGGATTATGTTGTTGTTGCATGGTGTTTAGCATCACTTTCAACAATAATTATTGTTCAGTTATATCATGATGGTGTCTTCTTGAGACAGTATTCTAAGCGCTGCCACACTGAAGTATCATGCTGCAGACATATGCTATGATACCCCAACCAGTCCCAGTAATACCGACACCTTGCAGACCAGTCTTACAACTAGCTGTAATGCTGAGTGCCAAGCGAGAAAACTTCTAGTATTATTTTTCAAGTCTTTGATATGACCTGACCAGGGATTGAACCCACGACCTTCCCCATGCGAGGCGGACGCTCTACATCTAGATCACTGCTACAGTAAAAATAGTTCTAAATGACAGGGGTTTTTTTTCAGTCAAAAACATTACTTACTAGCTTGGACCCACTCTTGAATTGGTGGCACCTGACCTAAAGCCTTGGATCTGCTGACAACAGCTGAATAGTCCATAGACTATCCAGAGCTTTGTTTCTGGAAATTGGGAAGAGGCCCAAGCCTTCAAGATTGGGGGAAAAACCAGCGCAATTGAGGTGAAATTGGGAATTTTTTAAAGGCTTGTGCTAACTGGAAAATTAAGTGATAACACTGTTTAGATCTTACGAATAGTTATCACGTGTTACAATCATACTTCATATTCCATTGTTTTTTATCCACTAATTTAAGAAGAATTAAAAATAAAAATGTTCATTTTGGGAATTTTTTGGCCTCATTTGGGAAGAAAACATAATTTTGTAATTCTGGAGCCACCACATGTTGGCCTCTGTTTCATAATGTAAAAAAGCCCTTCTCTCCTTTAAACTCTGCATGCCAGGGAAGCAAAGTCCAAATATTTACAATTTTTTAATGCTTTTGGTTTTAATAGGCTGGTGGGTGCAGGATACATTTTGATTCTGGTCTTCCCATTTCTGTACGGAGACAATTAAAATTTGATTTATTCTAGTTTTGATTGCATCAATGAGCTTGTGCTCTTTTTACTGTGCTGCCTTGAATTTGAAATTGATTGTATCCTCCCTGATGATTTGAACAATTGCATCTGACGTCATTTCACTGTCAGTTTCGAAAACTAGCAACTTCATGTTGTGTCTATGACATAAACTATGGTTAGAGTGTGGCATTGAAAAGAGAAAATGAAAGTCGTAAATTTTATGATGGGGAATTCAACAAAATTTATAATGCATATAGGTGAAATGTAACAATGTTTCTGGAGAGGATTGATTGATTGGTTCATTATTTAGTGTTGAATATTTTTATACCATCGAGGGCTAACAGACAATCAGTTAACCTAATCACTGTTTCCTGGGATCCTGGAAGGTTAACCACTACTCTAGCAAACAACCTCTCTGCAAGAAACTGATAACTTTCCCACTTGTATCAGCGATGAGAGACTCAGTGTCATATATCAATTATCACGGAGATTGTGGCTGGGCGAGGATTCAAACTCACAACCTCTGGATTGATAGTCAGACGCTCTAACGACTGAGCTAATCAGGCTCGGCTTTATGAGAGAGGAGAAAATCAGACTGTTTAACTTGTGAAATATCAGTGTAACTAGTGGAACTTAAAGATGGAGTAATACTTCACCTTCAATTCCACAGATGAAATACTGTTGAAAAAAAAGAAGCTAAATCCCATGCAAATATAACTTCCAGGATAAAGATTTCGAAAATTTGCTGAAAAATTTCAGTAAACCAAATTACGAATGTCGGGGTTTGTTAAAATAGTGATGATATGGAATGTATGTGAGTAATTGAAGCACAAATTAATGGTGTTGGGAACAAATTGTGGAGACAAGTTTTAGGGGGGAAATCGTATTGAAATTTCTTTATTATGGTTAAAAGAGGTAGAATAGAAATTGTGAGCCAAAATAAAAAAGAAGTTTTATTCAGGTAATTGGCAATTATAATCAACATAATATTATTGTAATTACTAATTATTGCAATGTTAAATATTTTAAAAAATCCTAATACGCAGTCAAGCCTGTGTTTAAGCAGCCAAATCTATTGGGCTGCCACTTTTCTTAATCAGCCACATTTGATATTTCCCATTTTTGTGCTTTAAAAGTAAATTAACCTGTATTAAGCAACAACCTGTCTTAAAAGGCCATTTTTTGCTCCTTCCTTTGACTGGCTGTTTAAGACAAGTTTGACTTACCTTCTTTCAACCCTATTTGAATAAAATACAAGAGGAAAATATGTAAATTTTGATTCTTAAAGGGAATATATTTTTATTTTCAAATTTTCCAAATTGACTAAAAACATTTTTTTCCAATTTTTTCTATATATACCCACTGACCCCATTTTGCCAAAAGAATACATATTCAAACATATATATTGAAAAGGGTATTTCTTTTAACTTGGGCTACGGGCCTAGATTAGACTAAAATAGATTTCCCATTTAATAGTGCAATATATTTTGTGACGTATTAAATGAGTCGTGTGATTTCATTTTGTTTTCAATTTTGATACATTAAACAGGTCAAAATGGTTTCATCTTAGAATGAGAACAAATGATACAGGCTTACATGTAGTAAACACTGTTTCATCTTAAAAAGAGTCAAAAAGGCAATGCAAAGGTTGTCTGGCAGTATTTAAGTCTATATTTAAATCTATATTTAAATTGGTGATTTCATTTCAAGTTTACCACTCAGATATAAATATTGATTTTGTCACATTTTGGTGGATTTGACATACAGTACAAAAAAAAAAACATTCAGATTTTATTTATTAATTATAATCAGATGCTTTTTATCCAATTTAAAGAATTTGTTTTGTTTTTTTGCAAGACATTTGTGGCATTTTTTCCTGATATACTCCCTTTAAATATTCATAAGACTGGTTTGTGTCGCTTGAGCAGAAGCCTAAGGCCATGATGAATTAATTGCTAGATTATCATTCCTGCCCGCCCCCTTGTCTTCATGTCACATTGACCCTTTTTTATTTCATAAAAAAAAAAAATTTAAAGATAAAAATAGAAAATAAAAAATAAAATCCGCCTTTCCTTTTTTTTCCTTTTTAAAGAAAAATTTGGATGATAATCTAGCAATGAATTTAAAATGGCCTAAACAACGTTTGTTTAGCCTGGTATTGATTGTAAAGTTGGTTTGTATGTTCTTCTATGTTTCATCATGCTGTCCATCATTCACTGTGAACTGCATGTCCAATAATCCCAATATATGTCCATACCACTTGCTTGTGTAACCATCGTCGTGGTAGAAACCACTTTACGGAGCAGGTCTACAGAGAAAGTTAAAATGGATGTGAGCTGTATTGTATTGATGTAATAATGGCTGACAAAGCTGGCAAACACATACTGCATCCTAGAGATTTCCTAGATGCTCTGCCTGGCTTGTGTGGTTTGGCATTTAGAGACCTATAAAAAAACAAGGAGTAGCATGTATATGTTTGGATCGCTGCCACTTGCTATGGGATATGTTTTATTCTTCAACATACGATTGAGAGAATTGGATTTTATGTGGATATGCGTCAGTTCAAATGTTATAGTTTCAGTGGGAATAGTAACATAGTCAGATTTTTTTATCGTGAAAAATAAATATTGAAATTATTTGAGATTTCATTCTGTGATACCAGTTTTGGAGATTTTTAATTGATGTGTTGAGAATAGGGATTGAGATCTGTATGCAGTCTTGTTATCATGTTGTTGGACAGATTCGGATTATTAATGTTAACAGGAAACAAATTGTATTTTCAACTTTGTGTGATTATTATTCATCATTAACCCCACAGTCAGCTGTTGTTTGATCATAAATTTTATCTTTTAACTGAAATGACTAAAACTCGTGTTTAAACTTTACTGTCATTATGATATTTCATTTGTTTCCCCCCAACAGAAAAAGGGAACTAAGACATTAAAACACGAAAATGAAAAATGTTGCTGTTGGTTTTAGAAGTATTCGTTTGACTTGAATTCATAAATAATTCATGACAAGGGAGGTAAATGACATCAGCATAATTAAGATATTCAAGGGGGGGTAGTTCAATGATTGAGGATGCTGTATTCCTGCTCATACATATCGCTATTATATGTTTGGAAGTGTTGTGCTCCATCCTGAATGTTCTGTATGTGCTCCTGCTGGAAATGAGAGTGATAGGAGTACAGCCTGTAAGTATCAACCTATCATAATCCTTCTTAAAGGGAGTGTATCAGTACTTTTCAAAATTTTAAAATTGGCTTTAACATTTTTTCCCAATAAATCATGTCTATATATACTCATTAACCCCGTATTGCCAAATGGATATTTATTTGAACACAGCCAAAATAACTTACTCACAAGGGATTTCCTAACTTGGGCTATAAATAGATTTCCCGCTTAAAATTGCAACATATTTTGTGACATATCAAATGAGTCATAATTTCATTTTGATTTCAATTTAATCAGTTTCAGAGGTTTACACGTAGTAAACATTGTTTCATCCTGGATTCTGTATGATAATATGAATGTCGTCAAGCAGTGTTTAAGTGATGTTTATATTTAGAAAAAGGGTTTCGTTTAAAGTTTACCATTCTAATTTAGATATTGATTTCGTCACATTTTGGTGGATTTGACATGCAAAACAATTCAGATTTTATGTTATAATTATTACAAGATGCTCTTTGTCCGTTTTAAAAATAATTATATTTTTTATTGTATTATATTATGATATATAAAATAATATTTTAGTTTAGGGAAGGTGGGTGGTGGGGGTGGGGGGGACGTGGTGGTGGGGTTAAACACAAAATCTGAACTTAAAAGTGCAACATATTGTGTGACATATTAAAAGAGTCGGGTGATTTCATTTTGATTTCAATTTGATCCATTATGCACAGGGGCTGATCCATTTGGCTACTTCTCAATTAAAAAATCATGTGTTTGGGACTGGGAAACAAAAATTTTGTGGTAAGGAAATGATGCTAACAGTGTTGCTCTTTTTTTTTAAGTTTGCGAAAGCTTAATTAAAATCCCAATTGACCTGAGAACAACTATAACTCCGTCCGTTGGCTACTTGGCATTGTTTGTCCAAGTAATACAATGTAGTGTTTATTAGACACAGTTTGCTTGTCTAAGAAAAATGATGACGTAGCAACCAATATCAATCACTGATTCGATAATCGACTTGTTTGACTGACAGCCCGAATCAGTTCAGTTGCCCTTAAATCGCGTTGTTTTTACCCCAATCTCAAACCCTTGGGCTTCTTCCTAATTTACAGGGAAAATAAACCTGTCTTCAGTGAACTAATTTATATAAGTGTACTGATTTTACCCCATCGAAGGGTCCCACCCACATTCCACCAAAACAAAAAAAATATTGGGTTTCCAGAATTGGCGCTAAATGAAAATTCAGAAAAAATGATGTCTGTCTCTTTAAAGTTTCATTGATTTTTTCAGTGACTTATTACGTTTGTATCTTGACAAACTGACGGCTTACCCAACATTATCAAAGAATGCAGAAAACAGATGATCTCGTGAGATATTAACTTCTTCATTTATGGAACGGAAAGTCATTCTGGGAGCAGTCAAATTCAGTATTTGAATTCCCAGCCTAGAAATTACAGTCGCTGTTATCAAATAACTGTTATCCAGAAATAATAAAGTGTAGTTTGTGTTGAATTTCAGTTGCCAGAATGGTTCTTTGTTGATCAGGTTGTTACCACTGCATGTAGATCTTTGTTGTTGAACACTTTGAGAGGGTTGTTACTAATGTTCAAAATATATTCTGATGTATGTCAAGACTCTTGGAGAGGGATATTACAAATTTTCATTAAATAATATTTCAACGCCATTGATCACTCTGCTGTTTTGCCTATGAAAAGAATATGTTGCTGATTTCCCGTTCGGAAAAATATAGAAATTATTTCAGGGAATATGAGTGATGTAAGACACTGTCATCATATTCTAGTTGCTGTTATCAATCACTGTAATCCAGGAATACTTAAGATTAGTTTGTATTTCCATTGCCAAAATGGTTCTTTGTTAGTTTAAACTTGTTTATTTCTCTTTAATTGTTCTTACAACTTACAGTCATTGCCAAAATTGTTCTTTGTTAGTTTAAACTTGTTTATTTCTCTTTAATTGTTTTTACAACTTACAGCCATTGCCAAAATCGTTCTTTGTTAGTTTAAACTTGTTTATTTCTCTTTGATTGTTCTTACAACTTACAGCCATTGCCAAAATCGTTCTTTGTCAGTTGAAACTTGTTTGTTTTACTTCGATTGTTCTTACAACTTACAGCCATTGCCAAAATTTTTTTTGTCGGTTTAAACTTGTTTGTTTTACTTCGATTGTTCTGACAACTTACAGCCATTGCCAAAATCGTTCTTTGTCAGTTTAAATTTGTTTGTTTAACTTCGATTGTTCTGACAACTTACAGCCATTGCCAAAATCGTTCTTTGCCAAAATCGTTCTTTGTCAGTTAAAACTTGTTTGTTTTACTTCGATTGTTCTTACAACTTACAGCCATTGCCAAAATCGTTCTTTGTTAGTTTAAACTTGTTTATTTCTCTTTAATTGTCATTGCAACTTACAGTCATTGCCAAAATGGTTCTTTGTTAGTTTAAACTTGTTTATTTCTCTTTAATTGTCATTGCAACTTACAGTCATTGCCAAAATGGTTCTTTTTAGTTTAAACTTGTTTATTTTACTTCGATTGTTTTTACAACTTACAGCCATTGCCAAAATCATTCTTCGTTCATCAGGTTGTTACCACTGCATGTTGATTTTGTTGTTGAACACTTCGAGAGAGTTGTTACTAATGTTAAGAACATTATCTGATGTAACTATGCTGAGACTCTTGCTGAGGGATGTTACAAAGTTTCATTACATATTAGAAATTTAACAACATAGACCACTATGATATTTTGAAGATGAAAAGAACAGGACATTGTGAATGTTTTGTATCAAATTTGCTGAACTCCTTTTTGGAAATTATGGAAAAGATTTAAGGAAACTCCCAGTTAGCACCTCTCACTGAGGTCATGGTTTCAAACCAAGCCTGGTGAAAACATTCATTTGAGAGAATTTGCCAGTTACATGCAGATTATTCTGAGTTTTTTCTCCACCAATAAAACTGGAGGCCATAATTATATGACTCAAAATAAAATAATTACAAATGTATGATGATGTTGATAAAATAACTACTCTTCTCTTTTTTTGTCATGATCATTATTGTCCAGGGAGCCATACGAGTGATAGCAAGAGATGGCTCCTGCATGTCCTAAGGAGCGACAATTTGAGTAATACAATAGAATTTGCTGTAACTCTGCATTTCTGCAGGCATCAAGGTTCTAGGTTCATTCTGCATATTCATTTTGATGTTTTTGTACATGTAGAATGAACCTGGAATCTTCTTTTGTATTGACGTCAAATAACCTATAATGTGTTGGTATGCCGTAAAACCCCATTCATATCTTTTCTTCAAAAAAAATTCCTCAATTTGTTGAGCAAAGATTCTAAGATTCTAAATGTGAACACAACTCTAATGGTATTGATTATTCTAAGGTTTAGTGTCAGTATACTGATCAATATGTGCATAGTAGATCAGCATAATTGATTAGAACATCTAAGCCTGACCTGGTTAGCTCAGTGGGTAACTTTTCTGACTATCAGTCCAGGGGTTGTGAGTTTGAATCCACACTAGCCACTGTCAGTCTGTGATGATTGATGTACATGTACAACATCATACTCTTACCACTGATTCAGAGTTATCAATTAGTCACAGAGAGGCGTGTGCTCAAACTTCCAGGATCCCAGGAAAGAGTGGTTAGGTTAACTGATCATCTGTCAGCCCTTGATTGCCTAAAAATGGCGATAAATATTCAAACAATTACAGAACATCGTTGCATTAAATCTAATTTTGTACTTTAAAATTATTTTGGTGTCACAGTAAATCTCAAATTGTGAAAATGGAATAAAATAATAAAAGTGAAAGCAATGGTTAGTTCTGAAAAGTGACAATATTATGTATGATATTTTACTGGTCTGATCTCCTGAGCAAAAGAGTCATAGAAATCTAATGGACAATTAGAATGGGCTCAGTTCAGGGCTCAGTTCAGGGCTCAGTTCAGGGCTTCCTCTCTCTCATAGAATTTTTCCTAGCTCTTAAACCTGTTGTAGGTTGCTCTTGTCTTTGTGTCTGCATTGTATGCGGAAGGTCGTGGGTTCGATCCCTGTTGGGGTCATACCAGACTTGATAAATGGTACTAGAAGATTCCTCGCTTGGTGCTCAGCATTTAGAGGATAGCTCTAGATCGTGGCGGCCCAGTGTCCGAGTATAATGTGACTGGGTGGGGTATAATACCATGTGTCTGCGGCATGATACTCCAGTGTGCTAGCACTACAATATGACTGAAAAATTGTTGAAAGTGCCGCTGAACACCATACAGTAGTAACATTAAAATGTTTCTTTAAACATGAATGTTAATTTGCATTTACTTCTGTGCAAAATAAATCTAGTTAATTTTATGTATATAGCAAAGCTGGAAGTAGGAATACTGATTTGATAGGGACAATTGTTTACCATGTCATTCAACTGCATGGGCAGATTTGATATTGCAAGAATCTTGCAAAAATTGAGACGTTAACAGAGGCTAATGGAGAGTAGTGCAGTGCAACCTGGGAGAGATTGCAGCCCAGGGTTGCATTTAGAGGGAACCAGACCACACAATGTATTTGCTGTTTAAAGGTGCTTAAAGCAGTGCAGGACATGTATGTCACAGTTACACCACAGGGCTCTAAAACAAATCTTCTAATATAAATGGCCTCTTGATTAACAGACGAGACAGGGATTCAAATCAATACAGCAATACATCTTATACATGAATAAACTGGAGAGAAAAAACAACAACACATCCTTGAGATGTTGTTACCAAGCAGTCTGGTCATTGATTTTTTTTCTGTATTACATAATGCAGTGTTTCTGCGCTGCTTCCTTAATTTAAGAATGGCTCTATCGACTGATTGGCTAGGACAGGAATCCGACCACATCCTGTAGCACAGGAAAACTGGCGGGTCTACTGATGGGGATGCACTTAGCATTGTTTATATGTAGAGTTTTTATCCCAGTTTGATGAATTACATTAAAATATATATGGTCTGTATCATAGGAGGGTTGTATATGGTAATACATGGTCATATATAGTACTACAGTGTTGTATACAGTAATACTTGGTTGTATACAGCATTACATGGGTGTACACAGTAAAACATGGTTGTATACAGCATTACATGGTTGTATACAGTAAAACATGGTTGTATACAGCATTACATGGTTGTTAACAGTATTGCACGGTTATATACAAAATGTCATGGTTGTATACAGCATTACATGGTTGTATACAGCATTACATGGTTGTATGAAGTAATACATGGTTGTATACAGCATTACATGGTTGTATACAGTAATACATGGTTGTATACAGCATTATGTGGGTGTACACAGCATTAGGTGGGTGTACACAGTAATACTTGGTTGTATACAGCATTACATGGGTGTACACAGTAGTACATGGTTGTCTACAGCATTACATGGTTGTAAACAGTATTGCATGGTTATATACAAAATGTCATGGTTGTATACAGCATTACATGGTTGTATACAGCATTACGTGGTTAAACACAGTAATACATGGTTGTATACAGTATTACATGGTTGTATACAGCATTATGTGGTTGTACACAGTAATACATGGTTGTATACAGTATTACATGGTCGTATACAGCATTACATGGGTGTACACAGTAATACATGGTTGTATACAGCATTACATGGTTGTATACAGTAATACATGGTTGTATACAGCATTACATGGTTGTAAACAGTATTGCATGGTTATATACAAAATGTCATGGTTGTATACAGCATTACATGGTTGTATACAGTACTACATGGTTGTATATAACATTACATTGTTGTATACATCATTACATGATTGTCTACAGAAGTACAGGGTTGTATACAGTATTACATGGTTACATACAGCATTACATGGTTGTATACAGCATTATATCAGTTGTGACTGTGTGGTTTTGGGTACCGTTTCAAGATTGCACTTTCCTCTCAAAGGTGTGGGCTCTGAGCCCATTTCAGGCTGAAAATATATATACCAGTTACTTCCAAATGGATGGCATTTCTTCTCAGAGTCATATATTTATGTGTCTTGGCTATCTGACATCGGAATGTATCTGAGTAGAACCAACAAGTAACTGGCAAACATCCTCACATAATGTTTTTGGACTGAGCTATGCTTAAACCCTCAACCTGTGCAATGAGAGATGATTAGACAATGTGGTCTACCCCATATATAACATATAATATGTTGGGAAAAAAAAGAAAGTAAATACGTTGTATCACTATTTTTCCTGGGTTTTGAAATGCCTACTGGTGACTCAAGTTTTGTTGCTAACTCACTCGCCCTCCTGCAAATCTGATCTTCCTAATTAGGACAACATAATTATCGACTGTCCTATAAACTATTATTTGTGCAATAGAGGCCTGCAGTTTTCACTGTTTTTCCAAGCAGTGTCGTGGTGATATATTAATTTACATGTATTATTGCCTGACAATATTTTGTACAAACAGTATAATTCCTATCTGGGACCTGGGGAGAGGAAATCAATAGAAGCACTCCACTGCAATTGGGTAATAACATTTCCACGGAGTTTATAGATTTTGGCTATCGAGCTTGAGATTTATGATAGATACTGCACAATAATAGTTTTTGCTGATAGTTTTTTGTGAGAAATTTTTGCCTGTGTATTTAGTTTTCAATGCTGCATCATCAGCCGTGCCCAATTAGCTCAGTTGGTAACGCGTCTGACTATCAATCCAGGGTCGTTTGTTCGAATTCCTGCCTGGCAACAGTCTTCGTGATGATTGACATACAACATTGCGTCTCATTGTCATATGTTTCTCACCAATGATTCAAGTGGGAAATGTATCATTTACTTGCAGAGATGGGGTGTGCTCAAGTACTGGTTCAGGATCCCAGGAAAAAGTGGTTAGATTAACTGATCATCTGTTAGCCCTAAATGGCATAAAAATTACGTTAAATATTCAATCAATGCTGCATCAACTGACTAGTGCATTGGCTATATACACAGAGCCCAAGATCATTTTTCAAGCCGATGATTAATTACTGATCAAAATCAGAGTAGATGAGTATTCTTGAGTTTTTCAGAATAGTGATGAGTATTGCACACATGATTATATACAACCAGTGCAAAGTTAACACTTCACTGTTAAACCAGTGTAGAACTCATTGCTTTTGCGTAATTGATACTCATGTAAAACTTATTTGATGCATATCCATTAGTTTTTAGTGCATCATATACGTAGATACGCATCTTATCTGGGGCTCTGCATGATACTTTTTATTTTCACTATTTTGGAAAGATGACCCATGCGCTTGGAATTGGGAATTTTAGCAGCGCTTTTATTATAATTGGGAACATTTTTGCATTAAATCTATTTGTTCAACTTCATCAAAATTTGTACACTAATTGCTTAACTGGTCATTTAATTGAAAAATCAATTTCGGAAGTGGAATTTTTTTTTTGTTTTATATATCTATCAAGGAATAATGGCAAGTTTCAAATTACATTTATTGAAATAATGGCTATAAAAATGGCAAAAAAAATCAACACATGACAGTGTTGGTCGCTCATGATAAAGGTTGCATGTTCGATCCCCGGTTTTGTACTGATTGCACTACGAAAGCAGACTCTAAAGCAGCTTATTACTTTGCAATTGCGCTAAAAAAAATTGGAATAAGCTAACTAACTACAGGCGAATCTCATTATAACACGTTTTTTCTAGGCTCCCTAATTTGAAATTAATATTTTCATCCAGATTTATTAAAAACTCGTGGTAGTAAAATGGATGAATTGATCGAAAATCTCAACTTAATCGCAATGTGTTTACGAGCTTGTTATGTTTTTCCAAGTTGTGGCCATGTATTAATGCATCATTTACACTTTGATAATTCAGACTGACATGTTAATAACTTCTTATTGTTATAAACAACATCACTTTTAATTGATTTAAGCTGACAAACAATGGTCTGTCATATTTATTATGCAATGTCATGTATTTGTTTATGGTACTTCGACCGTATAAAGTGTACTGCAGTGCACCTTGGAATATTTATAAGGCTGTCCCGTGTATATCACGGTTTCATTCCGTAGATCCCGGCATTGCGTTCTGTGGATCCAGGCAACTGCTTTATAACGGTACCAGAATGTAGTTGTTTTTTGTTCTAAGTTAGTTTTAACTTAATATCTAACATTGGCATACATGAGACTAGTTCTCACAACTTTGGTATTAAATCACACCAGTACTTAAGCATATGTGAATAAAGTGTCTTGTACATGGAATCAAACCCACAACCCTCGGATTGTTGGCAATGTGTTGTTGTTGATTTTTGGATTTTACGGCTAGAATATTGATAATGCAAGGCAGTAGTGTAATGGATAGAGTGATAGCCACTCACATGAGAGGTTGCGGGTTCGATCTCCAGCTCGACCCGATGCCTCTCATAAAACAACACTCAGTACTGGTTCTACCGAGGAAGCGGACTCAAGAGCTGATCATAATTATAAGCTCTGGGCTTAGTTTCTCGAAAATACTTAAGTCTGCTATTTCACTTAAACTCAAATAGTGTGCTCAATTAAAGTATTTAAGTATAATACTTAAATTGAGCACACTATTTGAGTTTAAGTAAAATAGCAGACTTAAGTATTTTCGAGAAACCGGGCCCAGAACTTTCACCGCAATCGAGCTAATATAAATTGGTATAAACTAATATTATTTGATTTTGATTGCATTGAAATTATATATATATACATGTACATATATTATATATATATATATATATATATATATATATATATATATATATATATAATTATATAAGACACCAGGCCTACCATAATACTGATTCCTAATATTTTGGTGGTTTTTTTTTAAAGGTAACCAGATTACCAAAATAGTTTAATTACTCTGTCATATTTACTTTGCTGTGATTTGAGCATCCTGTGTTTTTGTATTCCCAAGAACCCGTGAAAATGTAAACAAATAAGACTCCAAAAATAAAATTTAATTGGCCAGTTAAGGGGAATTTTATGCCTCTTTTGGTGCACTTGTGTTATTTCGCTCCTAAATTCAATTAATGATCAAATGTTTTCGTTCTGAATGGAAAATGAGCGAAATGCAATCCAGCCGTAACAGCTATGGTTTATTTGATACAAAATGAAAACATTCTGAAAATCAATGAGACTGCCTCCTGTAATGCCCAATTATAGACTAATATAAACATTTTGTGAAACAGTTATTGATCGTAAATGTACATGGTCTGGTATATATAATACAGCTAGCATTCTTAAAGGGACAGATGTCATGGCAATGTTGGAATATCCGTATCTTCCATGTGTTTGAGAAGCTTATGATAAGCATGTGAAGGGTGAGTACAGGGGCGGATCCAGGATTTTAGTTTAGAGGGGGCGTAACACAAATCTGAACAGGAACACATTTATCAGTAGAAATATAGTTAATTTTATTAAATTTGGCAGTTCAGGAGGTTCATGTGCCTTTTTTTTTTTAAAAGTAGATCTGCCATTTGTGTAGGATGAAATTTTTTTTTTATTTTTTACCTTGTAAAAATATGCGAAAATTCTTTGCCATATGCAAGACTCTATTTTTCTAATGTTCATTATAAAATCTGTTATGGATCATCAGGGAGCTGAAAGTTGATGGTGATGTCCAGCATGTAAAATACTGAGGGCTCTCATTTGACCGTTTTGGGGGCAGAAAATTAGCCCCTACCCCTTGCCACGGAATATATTCCCTGCCTGTTTTAGTCAAAATTGTAAGTTTGGATAATAGAAACATGTATAAGTCACATTTATATAATGTAGAATCAATCCATGAGTGAAATTAATGTTCAAACCTCAGCAGTGGTGTAGCAGAATGTCGTGGGTTCAATCGCCTGACTGGGTCTATCCAAACTTAAATAAGAGTTGTCAGAAGACAACAAAGCTCACCCCTGGGGGTCTAAGTCCAAAAATGGCCATAACTGTGCCAAAATGCAATCCAGAGCTGTGTGTACCATTGATGATGGTGAACACAAATGCAAAGTTTCATTCACATACAATGAGTGGTTGCATAGATATCTTAAACTTAAACGCAAAAGTTTAACCTGGGTGTCTACAGACGATGACGATGCTGGGGTCATGGCAATAGCTCTCCATGGACTTTGTCCCGGTGAGCTAAAAATGGTACTAGAAGCTTTCTCACTTGGCAGTCATCATTTAGAAGATAGTTCTAGGTCTGTTCAGCCCGGTGTCAGTATAATAAACTCCAGTGTGCTGATGCGCAAAATACAATCGCATGGTTGGAAAATACCACTCCTCAGCTCGCCATGACAAGTGAACATTTGTTCAGGACAAGTAAGATTTAAGAAGCTGACCTTATTAATTGTTTGATTTTAACCATTCAATTAAAAATATTGGAAAGGGAGGATGAGTAGCTTTTATCAGAAATTTCAAGCCCTGTGTCATAAGTAGACACCGTCGCGACATGAGTGAAATAATTGTTGCAAGTGATGCTATAAACAGCATACAACTACAACAACAACAAATCAATTTTAGTCAAGCAATGTGGAGCTAATATTGGAATGAACAAATGTGATGGTATAAAACAACTGTCGTCATAAGGAATGTTTGTAAATCACGTCATCATGTACTCATTTCTTGTAGCATGTTGATAATGATGCCTGTTGTGAACTAATTATAAAAATAAATTAAGACTGTTTCTAAATTTCCCTCTGGACTGTAACAATGACCAATGAAATGATGTACAACTGAGCCATAAAATAACAGTCCATCCAATATCAGATCTGATCTTTTCTCAAGTGACTGTGAAATATGGGGTGAGTGAGTGTGTGTGTGTGGGGGGGGGGGGGGGGGGGGGGGGGGGGGGTATTTTATAGTTAATGGAGTAAAGGATGTGAGGGTGAATCATGCCATCGTCAGAAAAATAGATGGAATATTTAGCGCCATTTTTATGCCATCGAGGGCTAACAGACGATCAGTTAACCTAACCACTGTTTCCTGGAATCCTGGCAGATTAACCAGTACTCTAGCACACCCTAAATTCTTAAGTAACTGATTTCTTTCCCACTTGAATCAGCAGTGAGAGATGAATGATAATAAGAGGCAATGTCTTATATCAAATTTCACGGAGATTTTGGCCGAGCGGGGATTTGGAAAAAAAAAAAAAACCCTGGTTTGACAGTCAGACATGCTAACGACTGAGCTACTCAGGCCCGGCATCTATGGAGTAAAGGGTTAAAGGCCTTTATAGCAGGAAAAACTGCTATTCATGTCTATGTTAATGGAACATAGGCATATGTCATTATTATTAATAAATAGAATATGAATGATTCGGGTGAGTTTCAAATTCGACAAAACATGACAAAAAATGATAATTTTTTTTTTACAAAAACATACTACTATACAACATATTCACATGTCATTTATTGAAATATAAATATCATACAAGACATTATTTATGATTATATTATTTAGCATGTTATAAAATGTTTTTAAATACTGATGACAAACTTTCAGAGAATGAGATTATCAATCATAAATGTGTATTAAAATATTTTCTAGTCGCCAGAAAAATATATGAATGTTTGTATTATAACATGTTTAAATGCTTATTAATGCAAAAGCTTCCACAATAAATTGACTTAAATTATTAAGTTCAAATTAAGGATCATTCAACAGGGGAGTTTTGTCACCGCAGATAGAAGAATCCTTAGGCTATCATAAATTAATTTCGAGATTACCATTCCGGCCCGCCCCATAACTTTCATGCTGCCATGACCCTTTTTATTTTCATAAAAAGAAATAAAAAATAAAAAATTATAAAAAAAAAAAAAAGTAAAAAAGAAAAATAGTTAAAGTATTAAAATTAGAATTCTCAGCCCCACCTCCCCCTTTTTAAGAATAATGAATGAGGGTCTAGCAATTAATTTGTCATGGCCTTATATATCTGCTGTGGACACAATGGAGCAGCTCTTATCAGTCTAGATTAACAATAAATACAACTAATAGAACTGTAACATGACACAGTTCAGTCACATAGCCGATATGACGTATGAAAAATGAAACTGATGGGATCTAATCTCTCTGCCCACCCCCATAGAGACCAGAGTGTATGATGGTTATCACTCGGTAATCACTCGCTCCATTCAGTCATATCAGGACCATAATCAATAATGTCTAGTGTTAGACCACTGTCACAGGAGATGTCATATGAATCATTACTGAGTAAAAAAAGGATCAATTTAAAGGCAGTCATTATTTTTATTCAGGCATACAATAGACGTGCTGTAGGTCATCACAGGTTCTATGTTGGGGGGGTTAGGAGAAGTTGTGTTGGGGTTGGGAGGGATCGAGGGAGGGGCATGATGGTTACACTTTCAGTACCTGACTTGCAGTAGATTTATTATGATATATATTTTTTTAAGCAAGATGAGCAGTAGTGTGGTGGATAAGGTGTTGGCAAAGGTTGTGGGCATGATCCCCAGCTCAACCCGATGCCTCTTAAAGAACAACATCAGTACTGGTTCTACCCAGGAAGTGAGCTTGGGAGCAGTTCACAACTATAAGCTCAGAGCTTTCTTCACAATCTAGCTTAAGTTTATTAGTATAAACTAACTACGGCATTGTTTCAATATCTCTTGGTCTAACACAACTAACTTAAAAAAGAAAGTCTGACTATCAATCCAGGGGTCGTGAGTTTGAATCCCCCGCCCGGCAACAGTCTCCGTGATGATTGATATACGACATTGCATTTCATTATCATTCGTCTCTCACCACTGATTCAAGTGGGAAAGTTATCAGTTACTTGCGGAGACGGGGTGTGCTCGAGTACTGGTTAATCCCAGGAAACAGTGGTTAGGTTAACTGATCGTCTGTTAGCCCTCGATGGCATAAAAATGACGCTAAATATTCAATCAATCAATCAATCAATTAAAAAAGAAAAATAATCAGCGCGATATAAGTGTAGTGGATAAGGCTGTTCATGCCAGAGGTCATGGGTTCAGTTTCAGGTTGACTCTACAAGGCCTCTCACAAACAAAAACTCAATCAGTTCTACCCAAGAAACTGACTTGAGAGAAATTCAAAAAATTTATAACCTTTCAGCTTACTTAATAATCAAGATAAAATAAAGTACAGTCAAACCTGTCTTAAGCAGCCACTCAAGGGAAAGGAGCAAAAGTGTCCTTATAAGACAGGTTGTTGCTTAACCCTTTACTTCATATAGACGCCTTTGGACACCTAATATAGAAGGCTTAGGACACCTACTATAGAAGGCTTTTGAATTATTGGGTGAATTATGTTCAAAGGGCCTTCTGTGATTGGT
The DNA here is from genome assembly GCA_029582155.1 of Panopea generosa. Classification (NCBI taxonomy): domain Eukaryota; kingdom Metazoa; phylum Mollusca; class Bivalvia; order Adapedonta; family Hiatellidae; genus Panopea; species Panopea generosa. The sequence goes on from CM055912.1 coordinate 18,161,187, forward strand.
GCGGAAAAACTTGTTTCTTTGGAGTAAAGGGTTAATACAGGTTAATTTGCTCTGAAGGCATAGAAATGGGAAATACCATATGTGGCTGCTTAAGACAAGTTACCAGGCTGCTTAATAGAGGTGACCACTTACACAGGTTTGACTGGATTTCAAAATAAAAGTGTATTTGGCTTTTCTTGCTCACATATTTACCAAAGTATCTACCCTTATCCAGAATGCTGCATATATAATAAATTTAACAATACATCCTTCTACCTAGGTTTTAAAAAAAAGTTGTAGTTGTTGTTGTTGTATGGTGTTTAGCGTCGCTTTCAACAATTTTTCAGTCATATCGCGACGGTGTCTACTTGAGACAGTATTCTAAGCGCTGTCACACTGGAGTATCATGCCGCAGACACATGGTATGATACCCCACCCAGTCACATTATACTGACAACGGGCTGACCAGACCTAGAACTCTCCTCTAAATGCTGAGCGTCAAGCGATGAAGCTTCTAGTACCATTTTTAAAGTCTTTGGTATGACCCGGCCGGGGATTGAACCCAAGACCTTCCGCATGCGAGGCGGACGCTCTACCACTAGACCACGCCGCGGTCCTTAAAAAAAAGAAACACACATATAGTTATCACAGCTGATGAAATTGACTGCATAAACTGCAATCTTCCTGGAAATTCAAGGACAGCAGACTATGTAGATAATGGATAATTTTACAGATTTGTCTTCAGTTTAAGATTATATACTATCATAAACAACAATGCTATGATTTGTGTTATTTAGGTAAGATATTTCTGATACCATCGTTAGCACCAGATTGTAGCCTGCAGACGATAGAAACATAAATATACAAAATGAACACTTTCACTGTCCTGTTGATTTTATATTTTCCGCCCTGGCTGGTTATACTCGTGTTGATAGATAGCTATTAGACGAGGATAAGAAAATAAAAAGCAGGGCTGTAGTGCAGTGGATAAAGTGTTGGTGCCCCACGCTAGAAGTTGGGGGTGTTGGCACCCCACCCTAGAGGTTGCGGGTGCTGACGCCCAATGCTAGAGATTTCAGGTGCTGGCACCCAATGCTAGAGGTTGCAGGTGCTGATGCCCAATGCTAGAGGTTGCGGGTGCTGGCACCCAATGCTAGAGGTTGCGGGTGCTGATGCCCAATGCTAGAGGTTGCAGGTGCTGATGCCCAATGCTAGAGGTTGCGGGTGCTGGCACCCAATGCTAGAGGTTGCGGGTGCTGATGCCCAATGCTAGAGGTTGCGGGTGCTGGCACCCAATGCTAGAGGTTGCAGGTGCTGATGCCCAATGCTAGAGGTTGCGGGTGCTGGCACCCAATGCTAGAGGTTGCGGGTGCTGGCACCCAATGCTAGAGGTTGCGGGTGCTGATGCCCAATGCTAGAGGTTGCGGGTGCTGGCACCCAATGCTAGAGGTTGCAGGTGCTGATGCCCAATGCTAGAGGTTGCGGGTGCTGGCACCAAATGCTAGAGGTTGCGGGTGCTGGCACCCAATGCTAGAGGTTGCAGGTGCTGATGCCAAATGCTAGAGGTTGCGGGTACTGGCGCCCCATGCTAGAGGTTGCAGGTGCTGACACCAAATGCTAGAGGTTGCAGGTGCTGACACCAAATGCTAGAGGTTGCAGGTGCTGACGCCCCATGCTAGAGGTTGCAGGTGCTGACACAAAATGCTAGAGGTTGCAGGTGCTGATGCCCAATGCTAGAGGTTGCAGGTGCTGATGCCCAATGCTAGAGGTTGCAGGTGCTGATGCCCAATTCTAGAGGTTGCGGGTGCTGGCGCCCAATGCTAGAGGTTGCGGGTGCTGGCGCCCAATGCTAGAGGTTGCGGGTGCTGGCGCCCAATGCTAGAGGTTGCGGGTGCTGGCGCCCAATGCTAGAGGTTGCGGGTGCTGGCGCCCAATGCTAGAGGTTGCGGGTGCTGATGCCCAATGCTAGAGGTTGCGGGTGCTGGCACCCAATGCTAGAGGTTGCAGGTGCTGATGCCAAATGCTAGAGGTTGCGGGTACTGGCGCCCCATGCTAGAGGTTGCAGGTGCTGACACCAAATGCTAGAGGTTGCAGGTGCTGACACCAAATGCTAGAGGTTGCAGGTGCTGACGCCCCATGCTAGAGGTTGCAGGTGCTGACACCAAATGCTAGAGGTTGCAGGTGCTGACGCCCCATGCTAGAGGTTGCAGGTGCTGACACCAAATGCTAGAGGTTGCAGGTGCTGATGCCCCATGCTAGAGGTTGCAGGTGCTGACACCAAATGCTAGAGGTTGCAGGTGCTGACGCCCAATGCTAGAGGTTGCAGGTGCTGACACCAAATGCTAGAGGTTGCAGGTGCTGACGCCCCATGCTAGAGGTTGCAGGTGCTGACACAAAATGCTAGAGGTTGCAGGTGCTGACGCCCAATGCTAGAGATTTCAGGTGCTGGCACCCAATGCTAGAGGTTGCAGGTGCTGGCGCCCAATGCTAGAGGTTGCGGGTGCTGGCACCCAATGCTAGAGGTTGCAGGTGCTGATGCCCAATGCTAGAGGTTGCAGGTGCTGATGCCCAATTCTAGAGGTTGCGGGTGCTGGCGCCCAATGCTAGAGGTTGCGGGTGCTGGCGCCCAATGCTAGAGGTTGCGGGTGCTGGCGCCCAATGCTAGAGGTTGCGGGTGCTGGCACCCAATGCTAGAGGTTGCAGGTGCTGACGCCCAATGCTAGAGGTTGCGGGTGCTGGCACCCAATGCTAGAGGTTGCAGGTGCTGATGCCAAATGCTAGAGGTTGCGGGTACTGGCGCCCCATGCTAGAGGTTGCAGGTGCTGACACCAAATGCTAGAGGTTGCAGGTGCTGACACCAAATGCTAGAGGTTGCAGGTGCTGACGCCCCATGCTAGAGGTTGCAGGTGCTGACACAAAATGCTAGAGGTTGCAGGTGCTGACGCCCAATGCTAGAGGTTGCAGGTGCTGATGCCCAATGCTAGAGGTTGCAGGTGCTGACACCAAATGCTAGAGGTTGCAGGTGCTGACGCCCAATGCTAGAGGTTGCAGGTGCTGACACCAAATGCTAGAGGTTGCAGGTGCTGACGCCCCATGCTAGAGGTTGCAGGTGCTGACAGAAAATGCTAGAGGTTGCAGGTGATGACGCCCAATGCTAGAGGTTGCAGGTGCTGATGCCCAATGCTAGAGGTTGCAGGTGCTGACACCAAATGCTAGAGGTTGCAGGTGCTGACGCCCAATGCTAGAGGTTGCAGGTGCTGACACCAAATGCTAGAGGTTGCAGGTGCTGACACCAAATGCTAGAGGTTGCAGGTGCTGACACCAAATGCTAGAGGTTGCAGGTACGTGCTGGTCCCCATGCTAGCGGTTGCTGCTAGACCCAATGCCTCTTTATGAAACAACACTCAGCGCTGCTTCTATCCAGGAAATGAACTTGGAGGGGGGAGGGGGAGGGGGGGCAGTTCAGTTATAAGCTCCGAGCTTTCTTCTTTATCTAGCTAAATTGAATTGATATCAACTAAACAAGTTATAACTGATATTATTTTTTGGTTTACCCTTTACTCCATAGATACGTGTTTTCCCGTATCAATCACAGAAGGCCTTTGAAAACAGTGCAGGAAGAATTCAGATTGCTTGTAATGAGCAATCTGAACACTTCCTGCACTGTTTTTCACTCTGTCAGTTAATATTAACTTAATTCACAAAAAAAAAATTATAATTCAAAAGCTTTCTATATTATGTGTCCAAAGGTGTCTATATTAGAGGTGTCAAAAGGCGTCTATATGAAGTTAAAATTATAAATGAGCATGTGTTCAACTTAGGCAAGACAATGGTAGACAATGGTAGACATTTATTTTTAGTTTGTGTAATCAAATGTTATGATTTGAGTATATTTCACATAAAACTACAGGTAACATTGCTGGCTCCAGATACCAGTCTAAATCTAGAAACACTTTCGATATTTACCTGCTGATTTTGTATGTTCAATGTTAAAAAGTAAATACATCATGGTGATTAATAACTTGGACATGTGGTCAGAGGCGCCGTCTCAAGATCGCTTACCTCTCACCGCTAGAGTCTCGTAGGTTCGAGTCCCGCTTAAAAACTTTAACACTTTTACAGTTTAACAATGTATAGTGGCATATTTTTTTCCTTATTTTCTTATCGTTCTGGTGAGGGAAGGAATGACAGAACAGTACCAGGTCCTGTTGACAATGGATGTTCTCTTGAAAAGTGTCATTGTTTCACCTTCAGTTTGTCAGTGAAGTTATGACACATCTTTTAATGTATGGTCTTATTTCCAGTTTATTATACACAAGCCATGCATAATTTTATATTAAGACACATCTAATGGTGGACAAATGCATTTGAGCATTTTATTAAACACGTGTATACACCAAACCAATTGTTTTTCGTTGTTAAAATTACATCTTGGTGGGCACTGTTCATTTCTCCCTGTTTGTTGTTTTATAATGGCAGAATGGCTAGATTACAATTTGCACAAATCAGCAGTGATATGATATGCCGCCTATGTTAGAGGTTTGGAGTTCGATCCCCAGCTCGACCTGATCTGATGGCCTCTCAAAAATTAACACTCAGTACTGATTCTATCCATTAAGCGGACTTGACAGAGGTTCATTTTATCTCTTGAGCTTACTTGACAGTCAAGCTAAAATAAATTAAGTATAAACTAAAACTAGGAATGAGATGAGATCTGGGGATGGATACAAAAATGTGAATAATTAAATAAACTGGGAAGAACGTTTCATCAGCATGAATTTTTGCTTTTAGGCTATTCTTAAAAATGTTTGTTTGCTGTGCTCCAACCCAGTATTTTTCACGTGGGTAGGTAGGTAGCTAAAAAAAAATTTTTTGGGCCAAATTTTGATTTTGCGTAGTCATTTTAAAGAAAAATGGACAGCAGTAATGGGGAAAAAATTAAATGCTTTGAAAGTCAATGAAAAAGTTTGGCTAGCTGCAATTTTGAGTAAGTAGGTAGACAATATAGATGGCAAACAATATATTTTTTAAGGATGGCCCTAGAGACATTCTAAAATTACATAGTCTGAATTCAAAGCCGGGCCCGATTAGCTCAGTCAGTTGCGCGTCTGACTATCAACCCAGGGGTCGTGAGTTCGAATCCCCGCTCGGCAACAGTCTCCGTGATGATTGATATACGACATTGTGTCTCATTATCATTCGTCTCCCACCGCTGATTCAAGTGGGAAAGTTATCAGTTACTTGCGGAGATGGGGTGTGCTCGAGTACTGGTTAATCCCAGGAAACAGTGGTTAGGTTAACTGATCGTCTGTTAGCCCTCGATGGCATAAAAATGATGCTAAATATTCAAACAAAACAAACTGAATTCAAAAATGTCATAGACTGGATCTCGGGCTATATACCTATTTTTCACATAATGTTTGTTTTTGCCTGACTATAGACTTGAAACTAAATCTTTGTCAAATCAAAGCTAACATCTAAAATATTGTTGCTGATTGATAGACTGATGCAGACAGAAGAAATCAGCTCTGCATTCAAGTGCTCCAACTTTCAGAAATAACCCTGTGTTGAGAGATGCCAGGGAGGCAGGTATAGAAGGAATCTCTCACAGCTGCTCAAGTACTTACCAAGGTGTAACATCAGTTATGTTGTCTTGGCAGTGATACAACATAGTCATACATCATCATACATTTACATTGAACACAGAAAAAATAGTGGGTTAGTCAGATTGGGGTACATGAAGCAGGAATGGGTGATTGGATTGGGATGTGTGTGTGTGGGGGGGGGGGGGATTAGTAGGGGAGTGCCGCAGTGGAGGAGCCCCAGACCCACCTTCTACTTTTTTCCTTTCACCCACCTTCAAAACTTGACGTATATCCTGAAATAAAGATGCCCCCTAATAAAGCCCCCCCCCCCCACCCCTTTATGGTATTTGTACAAAAAAACAAAATGACTGATAGAGAGAATGGTGTTTTGGTTTTACCTAATTTTTGTACTGGTGAGTGGGTCCTCAGTGGTCAAGTGGTCTAAGGCGCTGTCTCAAGATCACTTACCACTAAAATATTTTATGTAAGAAAGTTTGCCAGTTACGTGCCGAAGGACGGTGGTTCTACTCAATCTGACTCAGTCTGAGGTCTTCCTCCACCAATAAAACTGGATATGCCATATTTAACCTGAAGTGTGTTAAAAATGGTGTTAAACCCCATTCTAAAAAAAAAAAAAAAAAAAAATAACAACTTACCTCTCTGTTGTCCAACACAGACAGATTCATTCTGAGGTCAACCTCCACCAACAACACTGGATATATGTCCCCCCACCCACCTCCCACCAATTTAGGTTTGTTAAAATGTGTTTGGTAAAAAGAAACGTAGTAGTAATGTTTTTGTCAATAAGCAAACACAATATTGTTTGTAAATCTTAAAAAAAATAAATAAATGATGAACCAAAAAAACACTCATTGCTCCTTGGGGAGTTTATTCTGGAAAATATCAGGTTATATTGTAACCTATTATGTGTTGGAAATGGCATTAAACACCTCCGTGGCCGCGTGGTCTAAGGCCCCATCTCAAGATCAATTACCCTTCGCCGCTAAGGTCGCAGGCTTGAGTCCTCCTCTCTCCAAACACTTTATGTGAGAAATTTTTCCAGTTGTGGAACAGCAGTGGTTCTTCTCAGATTCATTCTGAAGTCTTCCTCCACCATTAAAACTGGATTTGCCATAATATAACCTGAAATATGTTGAAAATGGCTTTAAACCCCATTAAAAACTACAACATTATGAAGTTAAAATACCTAAAATACAGATAAACTTAACTCCAACTGCACTATATGCCCCATCACTCATTTTGTTTTAACATATTTATTTACGGAGGCAACACACTAGATCAATCAAATTGACAGCACTTTTTATTTGTTATACTGTCGGTTTATAGCAAGTTACTGTATTGCATGCTGGTGTTTTAGATGGCTTCCCTCTCTGCAGTGAATGAGACAGTATTAAATACTAAAACGAAAAATATATAATCTGCACTAAGATAGGTGACTGACCTCTTGGTTAATCCTGTAACCTTGTACATTTGATGCAGTTGCTCCTGACAACAAAACCTGGCTTATGTGTCAACAACATATTCAAAGGGAGAATATCAGGGGGGAAAAAACACTATAAATGTCTTAAAAAACATATATATTTTTTTAAAATGAATTTTAAGCATCTCATTATCATAAATAAATAAAATCCGAATAGTTTGGTAAATCAAATCCTTTGAAATGTGACAAAATCTATGTTTCAATCGGAGCAGTAAACTTTAAGCGAAGTCCCCAATCTAAAAATAGACAGCATGCACATGCTCATTGACAACCTTCTCATCGTCATTCGGACACTTTTTAAGATAAAACAAGTTTTAATATGTGTATATAAACCTGCATGACGAATCAAATTGAAATCAAAATCATGCGGCTCAATTTTTAAAATTTGAAAAAATCCTGATATATTTCCTTTAAGTAAAGTATATACTTAAAATACTTAAAAACTTAAATATAAGAAAAGAAGCCAGGTGATCATGATTTTAGACTTATTCCAGTAAAAGTGCTTATAAATGGTTTTAATGCTATGGGTAATAATATAATAGATAACTATAACCAGTTAAAATTAAGTTATGTTTCTTAGTAAAATCTTAAGAAAATGTTGATTAAACAGATCATCTAAATAAACAGTTCAGTAGGATGTCTATATATGCTGACAGGTATGCGGGCATTTTTCATCATGATCCATTGATCTGTCTGACTTGTATAAATAGAGGAGAAAGCAGTCAGTATTTACATAACAGAACCTTTGTTCTACAACAGCTACATGTATTGACTGTAGATTGGTTCCATATGTGTTGATGTTAGGTAATTGATGTGGTAACCAGTTACAGATTTCACATTAGCATTGTTATTGGTTATCCCTGGTTGTACTTTATGTTGGTTATATTTGTTTGTCCACAGTCGTCCTTAAAAAAAAGGTTGTTTGCAGATCTGCATAACTGGTTCTGTGTACACTCATTATCATATGTTTGGATGGGGGGATGTGACTGAGGACTGAGAGTTTTTTTTGAGAGGCATTGGGTCAAACTGGGGATCAAACCAACAACATCTGGCATGAGCAGCCAAATATCTATTTACTAACACAGCCATTATGTGGTTTCCTCAAGAAAGATATTTAAGGCCTAACTTAAAAAATTGTTTGTTTGCCGCTTCCGGCCGACCCAAAACAAACCCGCCAATCAGGAAAAAATTTTGGGTGTCCAAAAAAATAATTCTTTTAGTGTTCAAGATTCTCTGATACTTAACAAAAAAAAAAGAAAAGACAAAACAAAATTTACCTACCTACCTACCCCTAAACGGTACGAGTCGGAAGTGGCTAACAAGCAATTTATTAAGGGTGGTCTAATCAACATATGTCGAGTACTGGTTCTTGGTGCTTGATTTGTCTAAACTGTAAGAAATCGTTTCACACCCAGTCATGGTCTGTGTAACAGTTGGCCATAAACTTTGTTCTAAGACAATGAATCTCTCACCTCTGAGTATGTGGGGAAGTATTCAGTGACTTACAGAGATGAGGTTTGTCTAATATAGTAGAATCCAGTGCTGATCACCAGCAGCATCATATACAGTCAAACCTGCATTAGTGGTCACCTCCATTAAGCGACCACATGTCTTGAACAGCCACATTTTTTTTATTCTCCATTTTTATAATTTTATAGTTTTAATCAGCCTTTATTAAGCAGCCACCTGCCTTAAAGGGTCACTTGCTTTTTCCCATGAGTGGCTGCTTAAGACAGGTTTGACTGTAACTGGAATATTGCTGATATAAAGACACAAAATCATCCGTGCACACTTACAGATCCAGGCCTGCAATGCAGTGATGATAACTTTCCCTGTGCAGTGATGAATAATACATTCAGGTGAAACTGAGGTAAAACACACAGCCATGATGCTCTGCAGAACAGAAAAAAAACAACATGGAAAGATTAGAAGCTGCTTAGAGAAATTAGTGAAATTGTTTCCTGAGAATTTAAGTTTGAATCTAAAGTGGTCATTTCATGGCGGATACCGAGGGTGCTCAGCATATGGATAAGAAAACTGGTATATGTAATTGGTACATTAACGAATAAACATTCAATATCTGTGTGCAGGTGAAAATGGGAAACTTGAGTGAAAAAGAAAACAACAAAACTATGTGATGTTATTGTGTTTGTACACTTGATTATGAAAATGGAAGCGGATTTCGGGTTAAACTGTAAATTAATGTGCGTGTGTCAGTAGCCTTTAATTGATAAATGCATTTTGAATTGTTATTTTATTTGTCAAAATGAGTTTTATCACTGAGACTAAGATGTTAGTTAACAAGGGTATGAAGTAAACTGGATTAGTAGTCTAATCCTTGCCTGTGTGGATTTGTGTTTGTCATGAGATATGCGGAGATGTGGAGAGAAACAAACAGGATGGATTTACTTAGATTTCATTTTCAACAGAATGTTTTACATGATATCTGGTAATGACAGTCTGATGTTTTTTTTTTGTTTTTTTTTAATGGGGTTTAAAGCCATTTTCAACACATTGCAGATTATATATATGGCATATCCTGTTTTACTGGGGGATGAAGACCTCAGACTGAGTCAGATTGAGTAGAACCACCATCCTTCCGCATTCTCACATAAAGTTTCTGGAGCGAGCGGGACTCGAACCTACGACCTTAGCGGTGAGTGGTAAGTGATCTTAAGACGGCGCCTTAGACCACTCGACAACGGAGGACCTCACGAGAGTCTGATGTATGGAGGGAGTAAAGAGGACCACATGGCGGAATAACTATGACAATGCTTCGTTACTTTAAACTATTGGGCGTATCCACAGGGTCTTCCCATGGGGTCTCTGATGCGGGTCGTGGATAGTGGGGTGGAATATTTCGCTTTCATGGGAAAAGGGAATTCTTTCTTGTAAAGTTGTGATAGTCATAAGATAGTAGTAACTGTAATAATTGTTACAAACTTCTTTATTTTATTCAGTATTTGCTATAGAAAACATATTAACTGTATGAAAAATCATTAACCAAAAAGTACAACTCCCCCCTTCCCCTTTCCCATCCCCCCCCCCCCACCCCCATAATTTTTTTCTTAGAGGGGAACTTAAATTAAAGTTATTGTGGGGTGGGGGAGGATAAATTTCAGGGCTGAGGGAACAGAATGAATAACATAAGAAATAAGTTTAAATTAAAAACACACAAGTAAATTGTACATGATTATGAGAAATTATTTGGAGAAAACTTTAGACTTGACAATTAACAATACAAGTATTAAGAAACAGAATTAAATGAAATATGATTCCTTAATTTGAATATTTACATCTTAGGTAAATATTAATTATCAATTAATTAATCAATGAAACATCAGTGTATGTGTATTTCAGCCTATTGATTTTATCAGAGCAGGTGTTTGAACGAGATTGCTTAAGAAGAAAAAAACACTTGCAAGGATTTCATATTGATGCATAGTTAGTTGTGTTATTTTGTTTACAATTGCTGTACAGGAGGGTGGGATTAGTGTGCTATGGATACATTCTCTTTTGATAGTATTCATATCCAATCATGTGTATAATTCAATTAAATGATGCATGTGTTGTAACACTTTTATTGTCAACTGGTGTTTTATTGTCGTTGTCGGAGAAGATCAATAAGTCTGCGTCAAGGCGATCACATTTTAGTTTCACGTTTTCAGATTTTCCAATCAATATGGGGATAAAAGTCTCGATTTGTGTCTCGGCAAAATGGCTGGTCTCTTATTTATGTGCCCTCGGAGAATTTCTTCATTTCTATTGGTAGTTTGTTTCTCCCATTATCGTAGAATTGATGAAACTGTTGAATAATGCATAATTAAGACGCTCCGGGTGCGTGATGACGGTGATTCAAAAGTTGTACGAGGATGTTTTATATGTTACCTTGATTCATTCATGTTAATTGCAAAGTATTGATATTTAATTAGCATATTGTATCTATAAATAGATGTAATTATTATCTTTGAAATTCATAATGTTCTGTTAGAAGAGGGTGGGTGAGGAGTTGTGGTTCAAATGTCGATTTTGAAAATTTTCGAAGATGTCATCAAATTCCCGTGGGGGTAGGGGTTCAAGTATAATGTTGTTCACTATTTTCGCTGAAATACAAAACTTTTTTTTTTTCTCCCCACTAATATTCAGGAAATATCTGGTAGCGTCATTAGCCCCCGTCCACCTGTCTTATACCACCAGTGCATTCACAAAATTAAATAAAAGTTCAGTAAACGATCAAGATTGAACAACTTAATTTGCATTACCAACTTCTACTTATTTATTTTACTTTGCTGGTGAAACCTGTTCTTACTTTAGACAAATCATGCTCTAAGTCTTCCTGGGTAGAACAAGTACTAAACATATGCAGATAAAGTGTCTTGCTCAAAGAATTGACGCCTTAGGGGCTATTATGGCAACACTCGTTGATTTATCCAAGAATGGTTACATCTTGCAAAATTTATAACTTGCTGTCACAGTGTAGCTTCTGACTGTTTCTATAAGGTCAATTATGGTTTCTGCTCATAGTCGTCTAGTTACTGTAAAGCCTCAGTTGGTGACATAAAAATTGTGTAAATAGATAGCTATATCTGTAATACTATTGCCACACCATATGTGATACTATTGCCTAACCATATATTATACTATTGCCTCGCCATATGTGATACAATTGCCTCACCATGTGATACAATTGCCGCACCATATGACTGTGATACTATTGCCTCACCATATGTGATAATATTGCCTCGCCATGTGATACTATTGCCTCACCATATGTGATACTATTGCCTCGCCATGTGATACTATTGCCTCACCATATGTGATACTATTGCCTCGCAATGTGATACTGTTGCCTCACCATATGACTGTGATACTATTGCCTCACCATATGTGATACTATTGCCTCGCCATGTGATACTGTTGCCTCACCATATGACTGTGATACTATTGCCTCGCCATATGACTGATACTATTGCATCACCATATGACTGTGATACTATTGCCTCGCCATATGACTGTGATACTATTGCCTCACCATATGTGATACTATTGCCTCACCATATGACTGATACTATTGCCTCACCATGTGATACTGTTGCCTCACCATATGACTGTGATACTATTGCCTCACCATATTTGATACTACTGCCTCGCCATGTGATACTGTTGCCTCACCATATGACTGTGATACTATTGCCTCGCCATATGACTGATACTATTGCCTCACCATATGACTGTGATACTATTGCCTCGCCATATGACTGTGATACTATTGCCTCGCCATATGACTGTGATACTATTGCCTCGCCATATGTGATACTATTGCCTCACCATATGTGATACTGTTGCCTCACCATATGACTGTGATACTATTGTCTCACCATATAAGATAATATTGCCTCACTATATGTGATACTATTGCCTCACCATATGACTGTGATACTATTGCCTCGCCATATGACTGTGATACTATTGCCTCGCCATATGACTGTGATACTATTGCCTCGCCATATGACTGTGATACTATTGCCTTGCCATATGACTGTGATACTATTGCCTCGCCATATGACTGATACTATTGCCTCGCCATGTTACTGTGATACTATTGCCTCGCCATGGGACTGTGATACTATTGCCTCACCATATGACTGATACTATTGCCTCGCCATATGTGATACTATTGCCTCGCCATGTGATACTATTTGCCTCACTATATGACTGTGATACTATTGCCTCACCATATGACTGTAATACTATTGCCTCGCCATATGACTGTGATACTATTGCCTCACCATATGTGATACTATTGCCTCGCCATATGTGATACTATTGCCTTACCATATGACTGTGATACTATTGCGTCACCATATGACTGATACTATTGCCTCACCATATGTGATACTATTGCCTCACCATATGTGATACTATTGCCTTGCCATGTGATACTATTGCCTCACCATATGAGTGTGATACTATTGCCTCACCATATGACTGTGATACTATTGCCTCACCATATGACTGTGACACTATTGCCTCACCATATGTGATTTTTTTGCCTCACCATAGATGAAACTATTGTCAGGCCATATGTGATACTATTGCCTCACCATATGTGATACTATTGCCTGACTGACCATGTGATACTTTTGCCTCCGCATATGACTGTGATACTATCGCCTCATCATATGACTGTGATACTATTGCCTCACCATATGTGATACTATTGCCTCGCAGTATGTGATACTATTGCTTCGCCATATGTGATACTATTGCCTCACCATATGACTGTGATACTATTGCCTCACCATATGACTGATACTATTGCCTCACCATATGTGATATTATTGCCTCGCCACATGTGATACTATTACCTCACCATGACTGATACTGTTGCTTCACCATATGTGATAATATTGTCACTCCATATGTGATACTATTGCCTCGCAATATGTGATACTATTGCCTCACCATATGTGATACTATTGTCAGGTCATATGTGATATTATTGCCTCACCATATTTGATACTTTTGTCACGCCATATGTGATACTATTCTCACGCTATATGTTATACTATTGCCTCACCATATGTGATAATATTACTTTGCCATATGTGATACTATTGCCTTGCCATGTGATTATATTGCCTCACTATATGACTGTGATACTATTGCCTCACCATATGACTGATACTTTTGCCTCACCATATGTGATACTATTGCCTCACTGTTTTTGATACTATTGCCTCACCATATGTGATACTATTGCCTCACTGTTTTTGATACTATTGCCTCACCATATGTGATACTATTGCCATGCCATATGTGATACTATTGCCTCATCATATGTGATACTATTGCCTCACCATATGTGATACTATTGCCTCACCATGTGATACTATTGCCTCACCATATGTGATACTTTTGCCTCACCGTATGTGATACTATTGCCTCACGGTGTGATACTATTGCCTCACCATATGTGATACTATTGCCTCACCATGTGATAATATTGCCTTACCAATCGATACTATTGCCTCACCATATGTGATACTATTGCCTCACCGAATGTGATACTATTGCCTCACCATATGTGATACTATTGCCTCACCATATGTGATACTATTGCCTCACCATGTGATACTATTGCCTCACCAATTGATACTTTTGCCTTGCCATGTGATACTATTGCCTCACCATATGTGATACTATTATTCCATCATACAGATATTTTTGTGGCGACATTCATAGTGTTCACTTATTTTTCATTGTAATTTTTTAGATCTTAAATGTTTTTGTTTTTTTTTGTCCATTATCTATCAATTTTTAGTCCAAGAATTGATTTTCAAGTTTATACATTTGAATCATGCGCATATACTTAATAGCTTTAAAAATGCAAGTTTTTAATTGCACTGTATACCTGACTTGTGTTGGAATATCTTTCAGCAGTCAACGCACATCTTGGTTTGTTATTGGAATATGATTGAAAACTAAAATGTTTGTGTCTTTATTTAATATAATCAAATATAACAATCTAAAATACCCATATGATATCAAACTTGCGTTTTTAAAGCTGTTAAGTATATATATATATAAACACTGCTGTTTTAGGTTGGATTTACATTAAGGACATTTTGTTTGTAACCATGACTCAGTCCTGTTTTTTTTCTCTTTTCAGGGCATTTGGCACGGTGACTCTAGGTCATGTGAACAGGGTCAAGTAATATACCAGTGTCCTACCATCACCCGACCAATCAACATCAATGAAATAGACAACATGGCAGATAACAAGCCAATCACAGTCAAGGATATATCCACACATCAGCAGCACCAACCAGTCATGTCATCTGAAACAGACAACCAGCCAATCAAAGCATCTGAAACAAACCAGTCCAATGATTCACCAGAGAAACATAACCAACCAATCAGATTCAGTTTTGCAAACAGTCAAACAATCAGATCATCTCTTTCATCATCATCAGACAGTTCTGACAGCTCAAAAACAACAACGTGGGGACAGGTCAAACTTAGTTCACCGACCAAGTCAAAGAAAGATTCAAAACCTCAAAACTCAAACAATTCGCCGAACCAATCGCCCACAAAGAACAAAAATGAAAATCGTAACATGACCTCATGGAAGGATGTATCACCAACCAAATCTAGCTCAAGCTCTGACCTCGAGCACAGTAACCATAGCAACCAAAGTAATGAATATGCAAATAACAGGATTTTCCGTTTTTCCAACAGAATGAAAGATTTCAATGAATCAAGTTCAAGTTCTGATCTTGACCCTGGTAACCAAGGACAACAGGGTCAGGAAATGGCTAATAAGGACAATTCTGTGACCAATCAAAAACAGGAAGGTAAATGCAACTGTAAGAACTCGCCCAATGGCGGCTCCCCATGTAAAAAGTCTTGTAATTGTTCTAAAAAATGTATTTCTCATATCCCAGATAACAAGAACATACTGACCAATAGCAATACATCCTTGAATGAAAATGGGTCGCCAAAACGGGATAAGGCTCTAACAACTTCTCCGGATGAATTATGTGATAATGATTATTATTATGAGGATGAATTTACAGTTCAGTTTGATACAAACTTACGCGAGACTTCAGTTACGCCTATAGATTCAGACCCAAACACAACAATTTTAGATTTTCCAAACATGGTTACCGGGAGTTATTTGTGCTTTAACAATGGGGGGTCTTCAAACGTGAGTTTCAACAATTCAAAAGCTGATTCGAATCTTAGCCTTAACAACTTAAAGGCGTCGAATTGTGTTCAACCTATAGATGACAATGAGAGATACGATTCTGAACTTTCCGGAAATTCTGGGTCGCGAAATTCTACTATGGAAATGTCGTCAAGTGAACGAGACATGATGGGTTCGAGTGATATAATTGATTTTAGTGATGGACCTCTATTTACGCCCACCCCAACACACATTTTATCCACTGACAGTTTAGATAAAAATCCACCGGAGCCTGCGGATGGTGAAATGAGTGGAAGTAATGGATCAGGCGAGACGAATTTGAATATTGACTGCTGCCCTAAAAAAGAGGAATATTTTCTGTCATTCGATGGGTCACATTCGCGAGTGTCGGGATCAGATACTGATGTATCACTGTCATTTACATCACATGATTCTTGTCATTTAGGTCAATGGTCTTCTCATGATTCCGCGCCACAGCAAAATGGAGCTCATTTTCATGATCGAAACAGTGCATTGTCAAGCATGGAGGGCCAAGAAGAGACATCGGATAGTTTCCATATTTGTTTCAACAAGTTGTCCCCCCAGCACAAAAAACATCAGCTGTTGGCACGCGATAACTTGTCTGGTCGCGTTTTAAAACTCGTCCCATTAAAAGAGACAATTGTTGAGAATGGGGACTCAAGCGAAGATGAAAATACAAGAACCAGTCCGACTCTAACTGCAGGAACTGGAACAGGAAGTAAAGATTTGTCTACCTTGAGTCCGCAGGGCTCTCCAAAGAAGAAGATCATAAAACCTCAGCCTGAAGTACTGACCAAGATTAAAAGCGAGAACACTAAGAAAAGAAAACACAAGTCGGAGAATTTATACTTGGTGGGTATAGGAAAGCCGATGGAAATTCTGAGAAAGGCTGCAGTGCACAGTCACACTTTGCCAACAATGAAAAACCTGGTGTCATGGAAACAAGTAAAAGGGTCAAAGGCCATTCGAAAAGGCGAAAGCTGTATGAGCTTACCAGAGCTTAGCTCATCCACGACCTGGCAAAATATCGCCGGATTAAAGTGTAGAAAGCTGTCTGAAGTCAGTGATAGTTTTCATAGCAAAAGACATTCAGCCTCACTTTTGGAATTTTATCAGCGAATGAAAAGTCAGTCAAATCCAGCATCACCGGAAACCATGAACAATCTGGAGCAAATAATCTGGCCTAATTTCATTGGTCAAAAATCTAGACAAGCAGAGATGAGCGATTCCTCATCTTCTTCTCAAGAATGTGTGCATTGTCAATGTAATCGTCAGCCACCAGCGTTGTCTAGCAGCGTTACAAAAGCATATACAAATAAAAGAATTTTTGATTGGTTAAAAATGGAGTGCTCATCTTCGTCGCGTGATTCAAACAGACCAAATTCCCTGGCATGCCAGACGGCAAATTTTCACGAGTGTTCAAGTAAGGAGACCGTAATCTCGCCACAAACTGTAACGTTATGGTGTGGAACTAAAACTGTTGGATCCCAGTTTCCGCCTGCCACCAAGGAGTCTGGAAGCCAGACATTCAATAATTACCAGGGCAACTGCATTGACCTGGGACTTGACACACGTGTTGGCAAAAAAGATCAGTCATTGCAAACTTCTGACTTTGAAGAAGAAGAGATTTTGTCAATTCTCTCTGACAATTTTGATGAATTTAACTTCTTGAAATCAAATGAAGGTACAGCAAAAGATGTATTGAGTGGCCCAGAAAATCTGTTTTTAGAGAATGATACAAAATATAGAATTCATCGTTCTAAAAGTGTTGATGAAAATCGGCAACATGAAAAGGGTTCAACAGAAAGGCAAAGTCGGTTCAATTATATAGGTAGATCTAAGTCCACTGGACGTTTAGGTAACAAATCTGAGTCACCCATGCGAAGAATGGGATTCAGCCATCATTATTCTCATCAGTCACTTCCAGATATCGCATTTTTAACGTCGTCAGTCACTTTAGAAAAAGAAGAGAGTAAAGAGTCTCTTTTTGATCCCTTAAAACTTGACTTACCTGTCCCGGTCACCGTAGCAACAAAAACTGAACTTGAACAGTTCAACATTTACCAACAGAAGACATCACCATGTCAACATCATTGTGTTCATAAAAGCACCTCAGACTGCTGTGACAAAAACAAAGGTCAGAAAGGTCAGACAGAAAGTGGGTCAAGCAGCAGTGGAATTTTTACTAGTTCTGCTTCATCTGGTGCCGATACTGGGTTCTGTGAATGTAGGTCAAGGTCAACTACTAGTCCACAGAATGACCTTGAACGACTAATCTTTTTCCCACCACACACTGAACAGTTAAGAAAAGCTAAATCGTGCTGCAGTCCTAAGAGAAGGGCTCAGTCTATGCCAAATAAACTGTCTGACTGTGCTAATAATACTGACTTGAAAATTGATAAATACGCAAATGAGATCCACCCTAAAGCTAGACCAGGGTCAAAGAGTCCAAGTCAAGGTCAAGGTCGTATAAATCAAAAATGGAACAACACAAATAAAAACAAAATTCAGATTGACTCAGAAAATGGTGAGAATCTTTATGCTTTAGAGGAAGAGCAGACACCAGTAGCTTCACCTGAAAGGCCATGTTGCCATGGTAACAGTTTAAATGGCAATTGCTGCCAAGGAGATGAGGACATTAATTATGTGAATGGAAATAAATGCAATTATTTCTCGGGAGAGCGTGATTTTACAGACAGTGACTTTTACAGAGAGGTCGGAAAGGACAATATTATTATAGTCGAGAATGACATTTGTTATCGTGGTGTCTCCATGGGAATAGATTCTACCTCCTCCAGCGGAAGCTCTGTTCCTAACAGTGACAGAAAACCTCTAAAATCATGCCTACGGAAAAGAAATCGTGCATTGAGGTCAAGGTCACTATCAGCTGCTGATAACTTGAATTTAGATTTTGATGACATGGATGAGAAGATTAAGAATCGTCACTCTTACGCATGTGATGAAGTTTACATTGTGTCTGACGAGCACGGGCAGTTGATGATGTATCAGGCAGACGATAGCGCAGAGCCTGTCATGTTTTATCTAGGTCAGTATTGTTTATAGTGTAAGTTATTGACTTATAATGTTAATTAAGTAAAGAGTGGCTGGGAATGAAATGTCTATTGGCAGACATTGAAAATTCAATTTTTATGACAAATATTGGAATAGACATTGGTCAGTTTGTTGTTGTTATTTAGAAAATACATTTTAGGGCAGTTATTAAGCATTTTCACTTCCATCAACAAGTTGTGTTATTATGTTGCTTCTAAATGAGTAATATTTTTTAACTATTTATATATGTAAAAGAAAGTGAATGCATTGTTAGTTAAGGCATCCATAGTTGTGTTAGAACAACCAAGGACTTGTATAGAAGGATTGCAAACTAGTATCTCTCTACTAAACATGGGCCGTCCTTAAAAAAAAAATTGTTTGCAGTGCTTCTACCTACTCACTCAAAATTGCAGCTACCCAAACTGTTTTATTGACTTTCAAAGTGGTTTTTTTTCATGATTTATTTCAATTTTTCTTTAAAATGACTATGCAAAATCAAAATTTAGCAAAAAATATTAGCTACCTACCCACATGAAAAATACTGGGTCTGAACAAAGCACACATATTTTTTTAAGGATGGCCTTGATAAAACAGCATGCAAAGAATTAATAATTTGGGAAATAAATCATTCAAATTTCAAAGGCAACTAATTTCTTTTACATAAAATCTGAGGTCCTCTGTGGCTGAGTGGTCAATGGGGCCATCTCAAGATCACTTACGGTACCTCTCAGCACTAAGGTTGTAGGTTCGAGTCCCGCTCGCTCCAAAAACTTTATGTGAGAATGTTTACCAGCTACTTGTGAAAGGATTGTTGTTCTACTCAGTCTGACTCAGTCTGAGATCTTCCTCCACCAGTAAAACTGGATATGCCATATATAACCTGAAATGTGTTGAAAATGGCTTTAAACCCCATTCAATAAAAAAAAGAAGATAAAAATGCTCATATAGAAATTCAATTTTTATTGCTTAAAAGCAGCTCTGCCACTGACATTTCTTCTACTTAACCTTCCTTTATATATCAGTCACACAGTTAATCTGCTACTATCTGAAAAGACAAAAGACTATTTCTATCGTAACTGGAAAAAAGAATATTTCTAATTCTGAAATGGCCATGTCTTTAGTACCTTAACTGATACTTGACATTTGAATAAAAGTCTTAATAGTAAAAAACATATGCCATTAACCTTGGTTACGTGGGCTGGGACATGTGTTACTGCAGTTATCTTACTGGAAAAAAAATTGAATAGTTTTGGAGGTTAAAATTAACTTTTAAGAACATTGGAAGATTGGCCATCAAACGAGATTGTAGTAATTATTTACAATGTAATGATGAGATTAAGCTAGAATTAAAAAAAATGATTGAATAAAGTTCAATATATATTATATATAATTAGTATATTATTGAGATTAAAAAATGGAAAGTTGAAAATAGTTCCAAGCATAATTCTTCAATTTGCCGAAGCGAAGCACCTGATGGAGGGAAAGCAAGAATGTTGATAAAGCCTGTAAGTAGTTGTGAGGGTTATC
Source organism: Panopea generosa (assembly GCA_029582155.1). NCBI lineage: Eukaryota > Metazoa > Mollusca > Bivalvia > Adapedonta > Hiatellidae > Panopea > Panopea generosa. The sequence continues at coordinate 18,181,561 of CM055912.1, forward strand.
AAAGAATGCTCCATCATACTTCATTGCAGCAGTGCTAAATAGATTCTTGTCTCTGGCAAAAAACTGTTCCAATATTACTGAAACATTTGTAAAGGCTATGCGGGTAAACAATACAATACAGTATGGTGCAGTACAGTATACTGTACAGTATAGTGTAGTACAGTACAGTATGGTACATTACAGTATAGTGTAGCATGGTACATTACAGTATAATGTAGTATGGTACAGTACAATATAGTGTGGTACAGTATAGTATAGTGTAAAACAGTACAGTATGGTACCTTACAATATAGTGTAGTACAGTATATTGTAGTACTGTATGGTGCAGTACAGTATAGTGTAGTACAGTACAGTATGGTACAGTACAGTGTAATGTAGTACAGTACAGTATGGTACAGTACAGTATATTGTAGTACAATACAGTATGGTACAGTACAGTATGGTACAGTATAGTGTAGTACAGTACAGTATGGTACAGTACAGTGTAATGTAGTACAGTACAGTATATTGTAGTACAATACAGTATGGTACAGTACAGTATGGTACAGTATAGTGTAGTACAGTGAAGTATGGTGTAATACAGTATAGTATGGTACAGTACAGTATAGTGTAGTACAGTATAGTATAGTGTAGTACAGTATGTTACATAACAGTATAATGTATATAGTGTAGTGTAGTATAGTATGGTTCAGTACAGTATAGTGTAGTACAGTACAGTATAGTGTAGTACAGTACAGTATGGTACATTACAGTATAGTGTAGTACAGTATGGTGCAGTACAGTATAGTGTAGTACAGTACAGTACAGTAGGGTACAGTACAGTACAGTATAGTGTTGTATAATACAGTATGGTACATTACAGTATAGTGTAGAACAGTACAGTATGGTACAGCATAGTGTAGTACAGTATGGTACATAACAGTATAGTGAATATAGTGTAGTGTAGTATAGTGTAGTGTAGTATGGTACAGTACAGTATAGTGTAGTACAGTACAGTATAGTGTAGTACAGTACAGTACAGTATGGTACAGTACAGTATAGTGTAGTATAATACAGTATGGTACATAACAGTATAGTGTAGTACAGTATGGTGCAGTACAGTATAGTGTAGTACAGTACAGTATGGTACAGTACAGTATAGTGTAGTATAATACAGTATGGTACATTACAGTATAGTGTAGAACAGTACAGTATGGTACAGTATAGTCTAGTACAGTACAGTATAGTGTAGTACAGTACAGTATGGTACATTACAGTATAGTGTAGAACAGTATGGTACAGAACAGTGCAATACAAGAAGACACCATTTTGATATAACTAATGATAATTAATACCATACATAAAAATGTGATTTTAAAAGATTGATTTATCACAGGTAAGGATGGCGAGTGTCACATGACAGAGGGCACAAAGACACACCTGGAGAATGTGGGCAATGTCCCTAACTTTGACATCCAGGCTGCTGACAGTATCCATGGTAGCGACAGCTCCACCGAGCGCGAGGGCAGCAACAAGCGGAAGAGTGTGAGCTTTGCATCTGAGGTCTCGTTCCAGTCAATCAGTCCGGCGATCTCCCCGAGAAAACAGGCGACTGGTACAGAGAGTAGTGAGACCGGTGAAACTGAGGGCGATGAAATGCCAAAAGATTCACAGACTGGAGATATACAGGATTGTGTTAAAGGGGAGACAAATGAGACAACAGAGAAAGGTGAGCAGGGTACAACAGAAATATGTTGTCATCTTAAAACATTGTCATGTTTGAATATTTAGCCTCTTTCATTTTTATGTCATTGAGGGCTAACAGATGATCAGTTAACCTAACCACTCTTTCCTGAGATCCTTTACGGCTAATTAGTACTGAAGTACATACATTTCTGCAAGTAACTGATAATTGTACCTTTGAAAATGCATGCTTGGTGGTATGTACTTGGTGGTCTAGGGCGCTGTCATTCTAGTGGTCACTTACCACTGAGGTTGTGTGTTTGAGCCCAAGTCTTAAAAAAAAAAAAAAGAGAAAGTTTGTCAGTTACTTTTGAAAGGACGTTTGTCCCGCTCGGATTCATTCTGAATATAAACTGGATTTGCTACACATAACCTGTCATACGATGAAAATTGTATTAAACTCCATCAAAAAAATAAATTAAACAGTTAGATTCATACTACATGTAAGGGAGATAACCCATGCATTTACAATACAAGGGAAGTAATAAAAGATGATATGCTATAAATAGATGACCTAAAAAACACCCAGGTAAACACAACAAGAAGACATTGTTGATTATTAATAACAGGTAAAGTTATAAAAAATATGTTTTTGGAACACTTTCATATTTTCTTCAGACATCCTGCCTTTGATGGCGACTTTGCAGCTTTGATACAAATAACTTGATAAATATTTTAAGACAGTTACAAATTGTTCTTTTTAACTTCCCTTGATTAATTTTAAGATGAAAATGATAACAGTAGAAGTAGTTGGAAATCTGTCAAGTTTTGTCCCAGTTTTTGGCTAGTAGCTTCCTGCATGCATAGCTGTGGGTAGGTAATAGAGACTATTGTCTAATAATCGTGTTCAAAATATGCAGGATGTGTTCTGTTTAATATCATTTATTTTAACATACAGTCTAATTGATTAACCCAATATTTGTTTTTCAGCAAGTGCAGTTGTTTTTAATTTCAAGAAATTTCAGGGCCCTCACTTCACTTTTGGGAAGAGGTGGTGGGGTGGGGTGGGGGTCGGGTGTCTCTTTACTTTCACAGCGCAGCAAATATGTGGTTATGCAGAAAAACGTGCAATATTGTACATGTATAACAAGCTAACAAGTTGAATTGTATAACAAGTTGAAAAGAAGGACAGTTAGCTTAACCAGGTGTAGGTTTCCTCTTGTGTATTAAATTGAAAAAAGTCAGAAGGGGTTTTTCAGTACAGTAATGGGTAAAGGTACACTCCAGTGTGGAGGGAATGATGCCATATTTAGGCATCAAAAACAGCCAACCAAGGGTCCCTGGGGATTACAGGGTCATATGTATAGATCATAGTAAATTGAGTTTGAGAGCCTGTTGCTATATGAACAAGATTAAGGGACATTAATCACTGTGGTTGTAACAGTTGCCAATTTACATTTTAAGTCACGGGTTTGTCATGTGTTTGTGTTTGTGTATGTTTTTAATCCATCAATAATAAGGTGGTATACTCTGTGGCACTCCCAGTTTTATTGGGTGTTTACCAGATGTAAACAGTAGGTATAATCTTATGCAACTCTAAGATCTCAGATATTCGTTTGTGCAGTCTTTATTTGGTAGTAAACGTGTCTGAGTTGTGGACCTTGATTTAAAGAAAAGCAAACTTTGTTTGGCATGGTCTCTCATTTATCAAGCGAGCAATTAGCTCTTTACTTCATAAAAATGCCTTTGGACACCTCTAATATAGACGCCTCTGGACACCTCTAATATAGACGCCTTTGGACACCTCTTATATAGACACCGTTGGACACCTAATACAGTGGCTTTTGAATTATTGGGGTGAATTATGTTTATATTAACTGACAGAGTGGAAAACATTGCAGGAAGTGTTCAGATTGCTCGTTATGAGCAATCTGAACTCTTCCTGCACTGTTTTCAAAGGCCTTCTGTGATTGGTGCAAGTATGGAGTAAAGGGTTAAGCACCATCTTAGGACTCTTGTTTAAGATAAACTGGCAAATTGTAAAAAAGAAAATGCTAAATTAGCACACTGTATAAATGACTTTAAATAAAGATTCAGTAACATTAGCTGTGTATTTTATACCTGTTTACATTATCACTTGGGGGTATGTGTAGATAATTGTTTCATTGTACTGTTAATAAAGATATAGCCACCAGGTATTTTGGCAAGATTTTCTGTCTATTTTTTGTGGTGCTGCTGGGCTACTGCAGTACTTAATTCTGGCACATAGCTGGAGTCACTTGGTAAAATATCTGTGCCAGTTCCGACTATCTCAATTGGTAATACTTCTTACATTCTTAATCTGGTACAGAGCTGGAGTCACTTGGTATATCAGTGGCAGGCCCGACTAATACTTCTGACTGTTAATACGTGGGTCCCGAGTTTGAATCCCCACCCAGTCATAAATTTTATTTTATTTCTTTATAACTTTATAAGCTTGCAAATTCAAGTCTTAAAAAATGGTGTCAAAGTGTGTTTTTCAAATTTTGTTTATGAGATCAAGTCTAAGAAATTCTTAAGATAAGTTGGTGAATACCACCCCAGGTGTATTTACTGAAAGTTACTATTCTTTTCTCATTTGCATACCTATCAGTTACTGTTCTGTTGCTATTTTCAAGCATTTACATGTACTTTAATGTTCTTCTCTGTTCCATTTCAGAAACAGCTAGTGTTGCAATTGATACCACAGAGTCACAGGACAGTGGGGCAACACAGGTTGGTGGTTTCCCAGACGACCAGGCTAACACCTCAAGTTATGATTCACCCCCTGAGGAGTTTATGGTTACCATGGATACCAATGACAACATTTGGTCTGAGGATGTAATGCTGGAGAAAATTGGTTAGTCATATATATAATATAAAAAAAAGAAGATTTTTGGAAGACTGGATAGTGAGTTCTTCTTTAGGGATAATGTGAGGTGCCAGTTTGCTCTATATTCTTTGTTATACTGTTGACCACGATTTCATCCAACTGATGAAATAGTTCAAAAGTTTCAAAATGCAATATAGAGAGTCCTCCATGGCGGAGTGGTGTAAGGCGCCGTCTCAAGATCACTAACCTCGCAATGCTAAGGTCGTAGGTTCAACATCTTTATGTGAGAAAGTTTCGAGTTACTTGTGGAAGGATGGTGGTTCTACTCAGTCTGACTCGGTCTGAGGTCTTCCTCCACCAATAAAACTGGATATGTCATATATAACCTGAAATGTGTTAAAAATGGCGTTAAACCACAGTCAAAATGCAAGTCTAGGAGAAGAGGATGTCTTATACAACAACCAATTCTAAGTTTTATTTCGTTGCGGTTTGTCTTCTATCCAACAGAGAGCTAAAACTTCAAACACACAATACTGACAGCACACAATTTTCATTGATATAGACTACACCTATCTCACTGGGCATTTACTTTTCATTGAAAAAAAAAATGCCATAATTAGCAGCAATCTAGATAGCATGCATAAATGTGCAAACAAAAATGATCAAGTTTGCCCTTATTTTGAAAATCGAGCATATAAATTCTCTCAAAGAAACACCATGTATGCTTCTTTGATTTATTTCTTGTCATGGACAGCTCATGAAAACAATGATTTTTATTAAGAGAAACTATACATCAAATAAACATTTATGCGATACTTTTTTTGTAAACGTCGTGTATTTGTATCAAGTTAACATTACAGGTTCTTCATTTTCTTAAAGTTTTCTCTAAAATCAAAGTAACGGTTTGCTGGAAAGAAACAAAAACTGATTGTTTATGGCTCTAATGTGCTAAGTAACGGTTTGCTGGAAAGAATCAAAAATTGATTGTTTATGGCTCTAATGTGCTAAAAGTTGGAAAAAAAATCCGTGGATGCCTGCAGTTTTAAATGATTCTTGGGAAATCTCTTCTTTGGTTATTTTTGTCTAATTTAATTTGGTTTATTCTCTTTCTGTTCCTTCTCTCATCAGTATCCATTTAAACATGTCTGGTTCTCAACTGTGAAGTAATCCCTTTGTTGTCAGTAAACATAATGGATAAAACCATTCCTTAAAAAAATGTTTGTTTGCCATTCTCTTTCCTACACACTCAAAACTGCAGCTACCCAAACTTTTTTATTGACTTTCAAAGCGTTGTTTATTTTTTCATGGTATCTGACCATTTTTTGTTTAGAAAACACTACATAAAAAATTGACGTAAAAAAATAGCTACCTACCCATATGTAAAATACTGGGCCAAACGAAGCAAACAAACTTTTTTTTTTTTAAGATGGCCGTAAGTTTTAGACCAGTCTGAATAAGAGAAGAACAAACATTTTTTTTCCAAACTTGTATTGAAATTTAAGTGTGTTGTACAAGTGAGTTTAAGTGTTCATTAAAATAGCTGTACTAATTTCTCAACAGAATAACCAATTTGTTTAACCCAGTTGACTTTTTGTGGATGGAAAGCAAAAATTAGCTATGAAGACTGAAGTTTCGATATTTAAGATAAATACCACGTCTCTGTTTATTGCATTAAAAATAAATAATTTTCTTTGTAACGGACTGACTTATTATCGTATCTAGAGGGTGTGTTTATATTTGCAGCTTTGCTGATGGCCGTGTCCAAGGCTTCTGACTACCTGATCACACATTTTGCCAAGTCTGTAGACACTTTCGACAAGGTAAGTCACATGGGTCCTTATATAGTCCTATCCATTTTGCAATCTGCAGACACTTTCGACAAGGTAAGTTGTATAGGTCGCATGTAGTACCAGCTACAAATGTTCAGGCTAACCTGGAATACCCCTTCGTTCATTCATTCATTCATTCATTTATCCAGTGTTGGCTATAAATGTTTAGGCTATACTGGAATATCCCTTATTCCATTCATTTATCAATTCATCATTCATTTATTCATTCTTTCATTCTATCCAGCCACCCAGATATTCCATTCATCCATCCATCCATCCATCCATCCATCCATCTGTCCAGTTAGTTGATCATCAGTCACAAACAACCCACAGGAGACCTCTAAACAGTGCTGGGTAATTCCAACCACTAGAAATAAGTAGGATTGTGTATAATACAGTCTAATCTGCAAGGTTTTCTCCATGTGTCTCTTTCTACTGAACAAGCCGTCTCCAGTCAGTTTGATTAGTAATGCGCCTGACTGTCAATCCAGATGCCTTAATTTTAAAATGGTTACTATGGTTTATGTTGATATATGAATTAGAGAGACAGAAACAAATTTGATTTGTTGTCATTTTCTAACAGCTGGGCTTGACTAATATAATCAGTTAAACTTTTGGTTGCCAATCCAGGGGTCTTGAGTTTGAATTCTTGATCTGAGCGATAATCTCTGTGATGGCTGCCAATCCAGGGGTCGTGAGTTCAAATCACTGACCTGGGTTATAGTCTCTGTGGTGACTGCCAATCCAGGGGTCGTGAGTTTGAATCCCTGACCTGGATAATAGTTTCTGTAATGTCTGCCAATTTAGGTGTCGTGAGTTTGAATCCCTGACCTGGGTGATAGTCTCTATGATGGCTGCCAATCCAGGGGTTGTGAGTTATAATCCCTGGCTTGGGTAATAGTCTCTATGATGGCTGGCAATCCAGGGGTTGTGAGTTATAATCCCTGACTTGGGTAATAGTCTCTGTTGTGGCTGCCAATCCAGGGTTCGTGAGTTCAAATCCCTGACCTGGGTGATAGTCTCTGTGGTGACTGCCAATCCAGGGGTCGTGAGTTTGAATCCTTGACCTGAATGATAGTTTCTATGATGGCTGCCAATCCAGGGGTTGTGAGTTATAATCCCTGACTTGGGTAATAGTCTCTGTCGTGGCTGCCAATCCAGGGTTCGTGAGTTCAAATCCCTGACCAGGGTGATAGTCTCTGTGGTAACTGCCAATCCAGGGGTAGTGAGTTTGGATCCCTGACCTGAGTGATAGTCTTTGTGGTGGCTGCCAATCCAGGGGTCATGAGTTTTAATCTCTGACCTGGGTAATAATTTCTGTGATGGCTGCCAATCCAGGGGTCATGAGTTTTAATCTCTGACCTGGGTAATAGTCTGTGGTGGCTGCCAATACAGGGGTCGTGAGTTCAAATCCCTGACCTGGGTAATAGTGTCTGTTATGGCTGGTAATGAACTATAAGTCTCCCATCTCTGAATATAATGTGGGGAGGTAGTAAGTGATTAAATGCACTGACTGCCATTATATAACAAGAAAACTGTTCGAAAATGGCGTAAAACCGCAAACAAACAACTCGACTGAAAAAATAAAGATTAAATACCACGAAACACTATTCACAACATGAAATCTGTTTTTTTCAAGATTTTCCAACAGAAGATTATAATTTTAAATTTCTATATTTAATTTTCCATTTATTTTAGAAATTTCCCCACAAAAATCTGAGCAAAATCATCAAATATTTAAGGCTCATATTATGTTCTTACTTAGTCAGTCAATGTTATTGAAAGCAAAATCTCACTTGATTGGGAGTGAGGTTGAGTATTTAGATGTGTAGTGAAACAAGGGCCAAAATTTTTGTCTTTTTATCTACATCCATGACAAAGGTTGGTGATCCATTTAACAAGTCCTCGATGATTAAAGAAATAATTTAACATTTATTTGGAACAATAAGTTTGTGGTTCAGTGTTAGAGCATCAGGATTCAAGAGTGAGTTTGATACCCCGCCACGGCTATGTGTGGTGTCATTGAACAAGACACTTTATACACACAAGCTTAGAACTGGTCCTACCTAGGAAGTGAGTGTGAATTCACCATAGAAGTGAAACAAGTTTAAACTTAAATTGGTAGCATTCATGTCGACAGACAATTTCGAATTAATCCTGCATGGCCAAGAGGTGTAAACAGCTGTCATCTAACAATGACTTATCTCTTGCTGAGGTCTCCAGTTTGAGTCCAGGGGTCAGTTTCAAAAAATATCTCAAGCTGAGATGTTCCTCAACTCAAAATTCTCAATTTCTCTAAACTCACTATGCATTAAATGGTCCCACGGAACTGAACTAGAAACAAATCGTTACTTATTGGTAAAGGATAACTTACAAATTGCTCATTTATAATGAAGTTGTATTATCATTTCCAAACTTTGAGTTGAGGAAAATCTCAAGTTGAGGAAACAGTAGCCAGCTCTGTCCAAACACTTTATGTCAAAGTTTTTCAGTTACTTGCGGTAAGATGTTGGTTCTATTAATTCAGTCAATATAATTATGAGATCTTCCTGCACCAATAAAACTGACATCTGTATAAGACCGTTATAAATTAATTGCTAGATTATCGTCCAAATTTTTCTTAAAAACGGGGAGGGTGGGAGGATTTTATTTTCTATTTTTTATTTTCATTTTTAAAATTTTTGATGTTTTTATTTTTTTTTATCATTTTTTTTTTCATGAAAATAAAAAGGGTCGGGGCGGCATGAAAATGAGGGAGAGTGTGGAGATGATAATCTAGCAATTAATTTGTTATGGCCTTATGCCATAATTATATAACCAGTTATTTGTTGAAAATAGAGTTAAACACCAATAGAAAAAATATGATATAAACCTCATGTTAGTAGGACAAATTATAGTTATAAATAACAGAAAGGCGAACAAAATAAAATCTTTGAAAAAGGCATAAATAAGTAAACATTCCTGGCACTCAAGGATCCGTATTTGGGTAGAAGTTTCTCGGAAAATCGTATCTTGCAATAAATTTCAGTATGCATATTTCAGAGGTAATTATTGTCGTATTTGTACAATTAGTGTCACAGTTTGTAAATGCCAAGTCTTATTTCAGTAAAACACACTTGTCTAGTAGATAGTTTTGTCTTGAGGATTTGTAATTAGGAAATGTGAAGCAGAAATGTTCCACCACACGTCATTGTAAGTAATGATACTCCAGAGTGCAGCATTATGTATTACGATGATTATGGGGGTAGGGGGGGGGGATATCTGGGGGAAGGTTCTCAACTCTCATAAGGTCTTGAAATTTCTTATAAAAACTACTCGTCATCCCTTTCCAACATTTCTTTATTGAATGCTTTAATTCAAAGAAATCTTGAGAACAGTTGCTTAAATATGACTCGTCCTGGCCAAATGCTCACTCATGGCAAGCGGACAAGTGGAATTTTTGAGCTCTGTCCCATTGAAATTCCAGTACTACTAAAGGTATTGAAAATCAAACAAGAATTATAGAAGCTACATCCTTCCTAAATATATACTGAAATTAATTATTTGAAATAAAATTTTGAGGTTGAAAAAACCTGGGGATACCCCTTAAAATCCTCATACTTTTGTTTATTTGAGCATAATACTTCTATTGTATTGTTTTGTATTATATAAACATCAATTTCGGATAATTTGAAGATGTATAATATATAAGGACTACTGAAATCTGACTCTTGGGGAATGATCAATCTTGGAGTATTATTTTGAAAACTCGAGGCTGTCTGGAGTAGAGTTTTGAAACATGTTTTGACCTTCATCTCCACCAAGCCATCAGCAGCCCCAGGCTTTCAGTACTAATAGCACTTTGATTTTCTGGTGGTAACAAGTTTCAAAGTTGTTTCAGTTAAATATTGTTGTATCTGATACCTGTTAGGTTTGAAGAGACACTGTAGGTGAGACCTTGGATTCTGGTGGATTTTTTTATATAACTATCCATGTATGTGTTGTCTGCATTACCTTGGATAATAACAATACTTTTGTTACAGCAATATACGTTATTCGCTTGTTCTGGATTTAACATCTTAGATGAATTATATTCCGTTACTCAGGTTCATTTTTTACTTTTGGTGCAGCTAATCATTGTAATGGTAAATGGTGACAACATGTTTTAGAAATATTCCTGTATAAAGTTATTCTCTACATTATAATTATAAGCAAAGTATTATTTTACCCTTAAAATTTTAATACCAGTAAGCAATATTTCAAATACATACCGTAATTAAGTCTAGCTCTAGACATAGCAGTAACTGTCCCAAATCAGTACAGATGACGTCAATCCATGTGTAATTTTACACAACGAACGATTAAGACGACCGTTCTGTGTGGTAATTGAAGAAGACCTATTGATTGTACAACCGCTTTACGTGGCGTTGATCTCGTCCTGGAAACTTTCTCGGAGGTGTTTATCAAATTATACTTTAAAATTCCTAATGAGAAAAAAAAAATTTTTTAATGAAAATTTATTGTTATCGAGTAGTAATACAGGATGGTTTCATGTGACCTAGATTTGATGTGTTTCTAAACAAGTTGTGTATACTGTAACGTTTGATGGAGATTGAGGTAGAGGTTCAAAACAATGCTAATGCAGTTTTATTTCTTTCTGAGGTTGCTGTGTATTTTGTATAAAGGGGTTAGCCATCATCATCACTATTTTTGCATGACATCATTAAGATCATCTTCTTACCATGCGATCATGATGTCTACTTAATAATATCATCATCATTGTTATCTAATATGATGATGATCGTCATTGCAATCATCATTCTTCAAAGAAACACATCGGAAGTTTTCTTCAGTCATCAATTGACTTGAAGCAAGAATGACTATCTGACTGTGGCATTGTTTGTCCAAGTAAATGCAATGTAATACAATGTCACTCTGCCCTCTGGCCACGTGGCATTGTTTGTCCAAGTAAATACAATGTAATACAATGTCACTCTGCCCACTGGCCACTTAGCATTGTTTGTCCAAGTAAATACAATGTAATACAATGTCACTCTGCCCACTGGCCACGTGGCATTGTTTGTCCAAGTAAATACAATGTAATACAATGTCACTCTGCCCTCTGGTCACATGTCATTGTTTGTCCAAGTAAATACAATGTAATACAATGTCACTCTGCCCTCTGGTCACATGTCATTGTTTGTCCAAGTAAATACAATATAATACAATGTCACTCTGCCCACTGGCCACGTGGTATTATTTGTCCAAGTAAATACAATGTAATTCAATGTCACTCTGCCCACTGGCCACGTGGTATTGTTTGTCCAAGTAAATACAATGTAATACAATGTCACTCTGCCCTCTGGTCACATGTCATTGTTTGTCCAAGTAAATACAATGTAATACAATGTCACTCTGCCCTCTGGCCACGTGGCATTGTTTGTCCAAGTAAATACAATGTAATACAATGTCACTCTGCCCACTGGCCACATGTCATTGTTTGTCCAAGTAAATACAATGTAATACAATGTCACTCTGCCCACTGGCCACTAGGCATTGTTTGTCCAAGTAAATACAATGTAATACAATGTCACTCTGCCATTTGGTCACATGTCATTGTTTGTCCAAGTAAATACAATGTAATACAATGTCACTCTGCCCACTGGCCACGTGGCATTGTTTGTCCAAGTAAATACAATGTAATACAATGTCACTCTGCCCTCTGGCCACGTGCCATTGTTTGTCCAAGTAAATACAATGTAATACAATGTCACTCTGCCCTCTGGTCACATGTCATTGTTTGTCCAAGTAAATACAATGTAATACAATGTCACTCTGCCCTCTGGTCACATGTCATTGTTTGTCCAAGTAAATGCAATGTAATACAATGTCACTCTGCCCTCTGGCCACGTGCCATTGTTTGTCCAAGTAAATGCAATGTTATACAATGTGGTGTTAAATACCGATAGTTTGTTTAAGCAAAATGGTCACGTAGCAACCAATATCAATCACTGATTGGATTAAAGACTTGCCTGATTGACTGCTCCATTCCAGAAATGTTTGCTTAATCAATGAGTATTGTAGAATGTCAACATTTTTAAACTTTACAAACATATCAACTTATTCTGTTTATTTTCTGCAGCTGCGATTAGGGAATACGTCAGAAACACCGGAGATCGGCGACATCGTCATGACAAAGTTGTGTCCAGCACTGAGCATTGTCATTGGTAGCGGACTAAAACATCACCTGGCTGGCTTCCAGATGTTTGGACGAGTCCAGGTGACTGTCTGGAAGATGGTGGAGGCATCTGTGGAAATAGGTAACTTGACTTTTGTTTAGTCCCAAGCTCAATTTGCCATAGCTTGAAATGTTCTTCGGTCAAAAAATAGAAGTGTTAAAGTTCATTGTTTGAAAACCGTAGGTGCTGTACTCTGTTAGTTCAGTTGGCAATGGCTGACTATCAGTTCACTGGTTGTGAGTTTGAATCTCTGCCTGGTTCTCTGTGATGATTGATATATGACAATGCGCCTTGTTGCAGTTCATCTCTCACCACTGATTGGGATTAAATTAAAAATTAATTGGTGTGTTCATCATTTAAGTTAAAATTCGCAGAAAAAGTTACCATAACCTTTACTTGCATTTTGTTTGTTAGATTTCTTTTTTTACTAAACGAATGAGTTAGATTTAAGCATTGAAAGATTAATGACAATGAGACACAATAATTATGGTATTTGTTCTAATCAGAAATACTTTGAGGGTGATTTTCTAAATTGTGAGAACTTGTTTCACAATCGATGTAAATGTATTTTTTACAATATCTTTAGACAGTCACAATTAAGGGAACTTTATTTTTCAAATATCAACTGTAAATTTTCTATTCCAGTTCCTCAGACACGGGCTGTAAGTGACCTTGTGGCAAAGGTCAAGCAGACAACATTTCTCACGACCCATCAACAGAAATTTGGCGCCTTTATCTTTGGCCTACTTAAGTACGCATTTTCAATTATATTCTTTATGTATAAAAGTGGAAATTGCAAAGTATTAAATGGTATTAAGCATAGTTTTTATGCTCCCGCAAAGGAGTTATGGCCCTTTGATTCTATTTTATGACCAAATTCTTGTCCATGCTATTTCTCTACAACCTCAGGTTGGAATTTTATGAAACTTGCTAGGATGCATCATTACCAAGTGCAGATGCGTATATTGTCTGTGTGTTCTGGTTCGGTGATTTTTCACGGACTTGTGGCCCTTTGATTCTTTTTGTGACCAAATTCTTGTCCATGCTATTTCTCTACAAACTCAGGTTGGAATTTTATGAAACTTGCTAGGATGCATCATTACCAAGTGCAGATGCGCATATTGTCTGTGTGTTTTGGTTCGGTGATTTTTCACGGACTTGTGGCCCTTTGATTCTATTTGTGACCAAATTCTTGTCTGCGCTATTTCTCTACAACTTCAGGTTGGAATTTTATTAAACTTGCTACGATGCATCAATATCAAGTGCAGATGCGCATATTGTCTCCAGATTTATATACTGAGATCCAAATACAGTCAAACCTGTACTAACGGTCACCTGTTATAAGCAGCCACCTGCCTTAAGCGGCCAGTTTCAGACCCTCCCATCGAAATTTACTATGTAATTTAACTGCAATAGGCGGTCACCTGGTCGACGCAGCCAGCGGCCAACATTTTTGGTCCCAAATGCATTAAAAACCTCCTAAAACGGCCACCAAATGAACAAATTTTACCGTAAAATATCGATTTTGGCATATAAAAATTTCATTACAGCCACAGAATTAATATTTAATTAAAGTACTAAAATCCAAATAAATCAAATAATTATAATATATCTTTAATTTAAAATAAGTTTCTTTTAGTTTAAACTTTCTTAATTGGCCGTAAACAAACCAAACAAAGCTGTTATTGTGTTCTTCATAATCGCAATTTTTCCGACTCAAACACGAGTGTAGTGCGTGATAATTTTCACATCTCTATTTTTAGCTCGTGTAATTGGTAAAATAGACAGATCAAAGTGTTTTGTGTAAACACGTTAACTGTGAAAAGGTCGGCATATAAAAAGATTAAAGAAGCTAACGTTTTTGAGACGATAATTAGCATGGCAGTTTGTTCATGCTTTTAACGAACGATTAGGAATTAACTCATTAAGTTCACACTTGTAAAAAAGCGCTAATTGTGGAAAAATATAAAATTTGGAAATGATTTATTGTGACTTAAATCATAAATGTTTTGATTGTCAGCGTGTTAACAATGCCACCAAAACAGAAGTGTTTGACTTTGGATGAACGTGTTGAGGTTGTGAAATTGTGCCAATATACAAAAATACTTCGCTAATCTCGGTGAAAATTGATGACCCTGTAGTAGGCAGCCACCTGTCTTAAGCGGCCAATTTGGCCCTTTCCCTTGGCTGGCTGCTTAAGACAGGTTCGACTGTACAGTCAAGTCTGTGTAAACTGTTGCCTCTATTGAGAAGCAACTTGTCTTAAGCAGTACCTTTGCTTTTTTCCCATTTCTGTGCTTTCATGCAAGTTAATCTGTATTAAGCAACAATCTGTATTGAAAGACCACTTTTGGTCCTTTCCTGGACTGGCTGCTTAAGACAGTTTGACTGTATTTAGTGAAATGACATTAAGTTTTTCTTCAGTCTTTTTTGTTCTGGCTTATTTCAAATTTATACAATCAAACCTGTCTTAAGCAGCCACTCAAGGGAAAGAGCAAGAGTGACCCTTTAAAACAGATGGCTGCCTATTACAGTTTGATTAAAACTAAAATTATAAAAATGGTAAATAAAAAATGTGGCCATTTAAGACTGAGTGGTTGCTTAATAGAGATGACCAGTAACACTGGTTTTACTGTACAGTGTATTTTAAAAACACCTGAAACAATTTTCAAGTGATATAAACTACCTATTTCAGGTCATTCATGTTATATCTCTAAATTTCTGCATTCCAGTTTGCGTCTATTAGACTTCTGGATGGGGTATATACAACAGAAGGAGGAGCATTTGGCGAAGTTTTACGAAGCAGACGCCATTTTGGTTCATTCAAATTCCACCCTCAAAAAACATTACGATGACATGGTGGTTGCCATTCAACCACTAGCAGTGCTTCCATTTCAAATGAATCCAGAATTCATCAAGGAAAAAGCCTTGACGGATTCAAAATTAAAATCACAAGATCTGATTGGCTCGAAAGAGGGCATTACTGGTCAAACAGTCAATCAGAGTGCTGGAAATATAAACAGTCAGGTGGAATCAACCAATGAGAGTGCCTCTTCTGAAGTGTCAAGTGTGTTAGAACTAACTGCAACAAAAGCATTAAACTGGCTGGCAAACGCAACTTTCTCTAAGAAAAAACCCACAGCTGACTCTCAAGACTCTGAGTCAAAATCCAAATCTCTGACCTTTGACTCAACCAATCAGATGACAGACTCGGACAGCACAGCCAATCAGATTTCAAGCTCATTCAGTTTTAATGGAGATGAAAAGGATTTACTGAAACCAACAAAATCTAGTGCTGACCTTGAAAAATTGAAGGAACCTCAACAAAAGCTTTATTGTGATGCTAAAATAAGCAGCGTAGACTGCGACCCAATCATTTCTCCAACAGAAAGTATGCGATCAAGTCAGTCTAGTTTGTCTTCTATGTCATCAAATGTTGTGCAAAAAGGAGAAAGCACCAATGCCACTAACCAATCTTTGACTCAATCCATGACAAATTCTGCCTCCAGTTTAGTTTCTAAAATTATGCAGTTTGGTGCAAATTTGGCTCCGAAACAGCAGACGACATACAAAAAGGGGGTCACAGAGTACAGTTTTGAGGGATCTGAATCCCCTCAGAATTCTGAAGTACACAAGATGGAGTCGCAGAAGACGGCGAATGAAAAAAGTGATGCTGAAGGATTGAACAGCCGTGCAGATGTAGAAGAAGTGAAATTAAGAGTTCCGAAATCTGATAAAGCAGAAAATCGTAGTTCTAAACGAGTGTCATTTGATATTGTGAACCTTTTTGACAAATTATTGCTGCCATCTGGTGGTCAAAAAACGGCAAAACCAGTCAGCCGAATTCCAGTTCCAACTAACAGATGGAGTTGGAGTTTTGGGTCATCAAAGCCAGCCGTGACAGCATCACCAACCAAGGTCACAAAAACAGTCACCAAGTCAGATCCAGAAATAAGCAAGCGGGAACATTTCCCCAAGAAAAATTTGCAAAGTCAGAGTGAAAAAGCCAAAGGTCAAACAAAGTCCCCTAAAACTGATAAACGCGCTGGGAGCAAGACGACACCCCCGCCAAAACCCCCAAGAGTCGTTTCGGGGTCAAGTAGAGACAAGAAAGATACAACAGTTTGTAAATCCGAATCAGCAAGTCTTGCTAAGACGGTGCGACATAGTGTAAATAATAATCGTACTGCAACTTTGTAACATTGTAACATTTATGTCTGTGTGTGTACAGTATAAGGTATATAATGATTTAAGTCTGTGTATACAGACAAGAGTATATATTGTGGTATTTATTCTCTGCTGAAGTTGTCTGGATTATGTTTTTCATTTCATTTTTATCTTGAGCAGGATTGTTGTCGAAGTTGAATTATGGAGAGACAAGGGCACATTGTTGACCTTATACAAATGATTGTTATTGTGTAGCTCATTAGAGTGGCTGACCATCAATCCAAGGGTAGTGAGTTTGAATTCCCACCCAGCCACAGTCTCCGTAATGATTACGATCATGTATCGCATTGTCATTCATCACTCACCACTGATTAAAGTGAGAAAGTTATCAGTTACTTGCAAGAAGGGTGTGCTTAAGTTCCAGGGTCTCCGGAAAGAAAGATTAGGTAAACTGATCATCTGTTAGCCCTCATTTGCATAAAAATGATACTCAGTACTCCAATAAACAAACAAACATTATGTTGCCAAAAGGTTATTGGTTGATGAAAGTATGTATGATCGATTGGGGTTATAAACTAATATTGATTTTAATGAAATATAAATTTTTACCTATATTTGGGGCCAGGCCCAATTAGCTCAGTTGTTAGCGTGTCTGACTATCAATCCAGGGGTCATGAGTTTGAATCCCTGCTCGGCTGCAGTCTCTGTGATGATTGATATACGACATTGCATCTCATTATCATTCATCTCTCACCACTGATTCGAGTGAGAAAGTTATCAGTTACTTGCGGAGATCAGGTGTGCTCGAGTACTTGTTAACCTTCCAGGATTTCAGAAAACAGTGGCCAGGTAAACCCATCGTAGGTTAGCCCTCTATGGTATAAAAATGACGCTAGATATTCAAACAAACAAAATATTTATTGAGTATATAGTAATAACAGTTCCCTGGATTGTTGTCATGGAAATGTAAAAATCATTTTTATCTTGAAAAAGAAAAGCATAATCCAGGTTGCTTTGTTAGAATGACTTCTGAATTTATGTTGCATATAACTGTGTAATTTATTATAGTTATAATAAGGACTTGTTTGGAGAAGGAAAAGCAACTGATAGAGGTCTTGTGAACACTCGGGCATTCAGGCAAACTCTTGTAAAACCTCATTTTCAATAATTTTAACTTCCATTCATCTCAGGAATACAGATCAAAATGGTTTCTTTTCCCTATCAAATCCTCTACAAAATGAGACCATTCTAGTTAATTGTGTTTAAAATTATTACGGTTCTTCTGATTACAAAATTTGTATACTGTAACTAAAATCAAAGTACTGGAAAGCTGGTCTTTAAAAAATATTCAAACACCTTTTTAATTTGTTGATATAATTGTAGCCTTTGCTTTAAGTTATGAAACTTTTTTTTTAAAATGACATAATCAATGTCCACTATATAGTTTAAAGGTTTGATTTGTTTCAGCTTAAAGCCCATCTAAAAACAACAAAAAATGTTTGCATAATCAAAACATTATAAAACATCTAAGGTTACACCTGTAACAAGTTGCTTGTGTGTATTCCGGGTAATTGCTTTGTCAAATAATTACTCCGTTGCATGCTAACTATTTTATGAACATTAAGCCAAGAGATGCAAGTTTCCAATCCTTCTCTAGATAAGTCCTTGGTTATAATCTGTTATAATCCTCTCATTCCTTTTTTTAGATTTCTCCTATCATAAGCATGACTTGGGCTCTGTTTGTATAGTCTCCCATAATTTAACTTATTATTGTCATTGTAGATTCATTCTTAAACCAAGTTGTTAATATCTCTCAATATGTACAAAAAATAATATTTCTCCATTGTTTGGAATTAGAAGGAGGTAATTGTTTGTAATATAATACCATGTAGCATAATGTCTCTTGTCATCGTATAAAACAGAATCCAGTGTTGTGAAAGAGTTGTTTTTCCTGATACACTACCTTTAACATTCAAATGATTTTATTCAGTAATTTAAATATATAATGTTTTTATTCCATACAAATTCAAATAATAAATGCAACACATGACAGGTAGATAATAGACAAATAATCAATACTGTTAGATGCAATTAAATAAGATTTATGACATTATCACTTTTAAGAGAGAGTTGTTTTTCCTGATACACTACCTTTAAGAGAGAGTGATTTTCCTGATATATTACCATTAAGAGAGAGCTGTTTTTCCTGATACACTACCATTAAGAGAGAGTAAAATTTAGATTCAAGTTTTTTGTGGACTAACTTTTTCCCACTTTGTCAAGATCTAAATATATCAAAGAATTGAGTCTACAACTCTAGACTCAAAATTTTAAAATTTGTATTTTGAATTAAGAACAAATTTTATATGATCTAAGCTACAATGTTTTTAATAACAACAGTCAATTTCAATGCTGTTTTTATATGTATACAAAAATATATATATATGAGGGGGGGATCAGAAAGTTTGTAGACTTTTGCCATAATTTTTTTATTTATTATTGTATTCTAATAAATCTCAGGTAGCCTGTCCCGCTATATATTTTCATTAATTTTACAAAAATTGGATAATTTTTCATCATTAGTTTATATTCTATAGTAACTATGGAAACGTCGATTTACATAGTCGGGGCAGTTCTTGCTTTTTTTCTACTATTCAAACAAGCGTAGCGTTGCCAAAACGGGTTTTATTTTTAAATAAAAAATAACAATGTGTGCTGTATCATATGCTTGTTTCGTCCTTTAAAAAAATGGCACCAATTATGCGCATCTCGAAATGACGTCAATTTTATGATGTTACAGTATGCCATTTTGTTTTAAAAAAAAATGACGTCGAGGGCACTTGAAAATGGAATAACACGCAGCATACCGCAATTCCGTAAAGTTCTGCTACATATTATGTAATAAACCTGCTAAAACAGAGAAACGTTAAGTACATACAGTGAATCAAGGTCACTAGTGTTTAAATGTCACAAACATTAATGTTTTTGAGGTGGCCGAGAATCAGTCAGTAAAAAAGAGCAAATGGGGAGTCGTTTTGAAGACATATTGGAATTAAAGCATGTTTTATAGAATTTTGTGTCCAGTATGTCATCTTCAGATTTCGTTAACATGTTCACTCAATAGTGTAAATGGTGACAAAAACGTTTAGACCACGGAGGAGAGTATTTTGAAGAGCGACTCAGTAAATTTGATATAAAAGCATAGGTTTAAAATATTGACGTCGGTTTTTGTTGAATACAACGTCATCATTTTGCCCCTACATAACTAACTGCTATGCTTTGAATAGCGCCTTATTTGTTTAATAGTTGACTTATCGTGCTAAAATTTTCAAAATATGTCCCATATACATATATTTTAAATATAATAATACTATTACGCATTGTATAAATAAGTAATGGCAAAAGTCTATGGACTTTCTGATACACATTTTATATTGCAAAAATTGCTTCTGCAGATCTAGTCTTGGAAAAATTGTTGATTTTGAGTCAGAGTTTTCGGGACATGTTCTAAGAATTCAGATCTGCTTGCATTATTTTACGACCCAAAATAATAGATTGGACCTCCTTGCATCATAGTACAACCCAAAATAATAAATTAGACCTCCTTGCATTATTGTAGGGCCCAAATAATAATTTGGACCTCTTGCACTATTGTAGGACCCTAAATAATAATTTGGAACTCGTTGCATCATTGTAGGACCCAAAATAATAATTTGGAACTCGTTGCATCATTTTAGTACCCAAAATAATAATTTGGACATCCTTGCGTTATTGTAGGACCCAAAATAATAATTTGGAACTCGTTGCATCATTTTAGTACCCAAAATAATAATTTGGACCTCCTTGCATCATTGTAGGGCCCAAAATAATAATTCAGACCTTGCATTATTTTAAGGTCCAATAACTAACTATGATAAGAAAACAGTTGGTTAAATATATTTTTTGGTTGTCAATTTAAATACAAATTTTGGTATATAACAATTTCTATTCCTTATTATGGAATTGGCAATATAAAAAGTCATCAATTCTCCATTATGTATTGAACTCAAAGATGTGTTTTTATATAATGATGTTTTTGTTTTTTTTTTGGGGGGTGGGGGGTGGGGGTTATAAATATATATTATATAGGGAACACTTCCATTTTTCATGAGCTGAACAATTATTTTTTGCTCTATTTATTTTCGAGAGCTTAAAGTTTTGATGGAAGCTCTGTTTTAATTCTGTTATGTAACTAGCTATAGATTCTCACAAGTCGTTGCAGTGTTACCAGCGTGACTTTGACTTACAAGTGAACTATCATAGTATACATTGTAAAATTTCCATGGAATACCTAGTAGAATTTCCATGGTAAATCTTGTGAAATATCCATATAATACCTAGAGCAATTTCCATGGAATACCTAGTAGAATTCCCATGGTAAATCTAGTGAAATATCCATATAATACCTAGAGCAATTTCCATGGAATACCTAGTAGAATTTCCATGGTAAATCTAGTGAAATATCCATATAATACCTAGAGCTATTTCCATGGAATACCTAGAATTTTCATGGAATACTTAGTAGAATTTCCATGGGATACCTAGTGGAATTTCCATGGTAAATCTAGTGGAATTTCCATGTAATACTTAGTGGTATAATGAAGAGTCTCACCTAGTGTATAGCAAGTCAAATATCCAGGGTACATTCAGGGAAACACCGATGGTACGCCTGGTGAAATGTCCATACTGTATATACCAGTTATCCATGATTCTGTTTGTGAGAATAAAGCTTCGGTAGCTCGTAGAAACTTTCCTTGTTTAGGTTTACTGCCTCTGTTTAGAGCAGGCTGGTTGTCGCAGAAGAGGGAAACCTGTCTCCTTGGTTACAGTCTTGTGTTGTGTTTGCATTAAAGTTAATTTCAAGTCTGGCAAAATCTTGACTGATTAACCCTTTGCTCCATAAGCATTTTCTTGAACTCCTCCAAATTGAAAGCATTAATTCACCAATTATCAGCAATGGGTGATTTATGTTTTTATTAACTGAGAGTTGAAAACAGTGCAGGAAATGTTCGGAATACTTGTTACGAGCAATCTGAACTCTTCCTGCACTGTTTTCAGAAGCCTTCCGTGATTGGTGCAGGAAAACGCATATCTATGGAGTAAGGGTTAAGTAAGTTCTGATTTCTGTTTTGTTGGTAGGGTTGGGAGGCCATTATAACTTGAGTATCACTACAGATGGTGCATAGCTTACATGTTGTAAATTTTGAGTGTAAACAAATTTAAATAAATTTCTTAGGATGTAAGCCATTTGTAAATCATTTTCATTATTTTTGGTGGAAACAATGTTGATATATGTATGTATATACACATGGTCATATGTGTGTGTTCATTATACCCCCAGATACAAAGTGTAGGGGGGCTATATAGGAGAAGCACTTGGCGGTCCGTCCGTCCGTCCATCCATCCATCTGGGAATTTTTGTGATTGCTATTTTTCAGCATCCATTAGCTGGAGTTCAATGGAACTTCACAAGGGTGACTTGTACTAAGCCTAGTTGTGCATATTGTGGGCATGGTGCGTGAGAATATTTTTTTTAAAGGGTTATAATCCTTTGAATTTTTCATATATGCCTGTCTTTGAACAATTTTTGTGATTGCTATTTCTCAGCAACCATTGGCCTGAATTCAATGAAACTTCTCAAGGGTGACTTGTACCAAGCCTAGTTGTGCATATTGTGGGCATGGTGTGTGAGAATAATATTTCAATGAGTTATGTGCAATTACTATGTCATGGCGCCATCTTGTGGTATTCATGGATGTTCTTTAGTTTTTGAAAATTGTCACATGGAATATCCATCCTAGGGAGCTCAGAAATGTGGCTACTAAACCTAGGCAAAATTGTCACTACTTGTGGAATGTCTATCCTAGGGAACTCAGAAATGTGGCTACTAAACCTAGGCAAAATTGTCACTATTTGTGGAATGTCTATCCTAGGGAGCTCAGAAATGTGGCTACTAAACCTAGGCAAAATTGTCACTATTTGTGGAATGTCTATCCTAGGGAGCTCAGAAATGTGGCTACTAAACCTAGGCAAAATTGTCACTATTTGTGGAATATCTATCCAAGGGAGCTCAGAAATGTGGCTACTAAACCTAGGCAAAATTGTCACTACTTGTGGAATGTCTATCCTAGGGAGCTCAGAAATGTGGCTACTAAACCTAGGCAAAATTGTCACTACTTGTGGAATGTCTATCCTAGGGAGCTCAGAAATATGGCTACTGAACCAAGGCAAATTGTCACTATTTGTGGAATGTCTATCCTAGGGAGCTCAGAAATGTGGCTACTAAACCAAGGCAAAATTGTCGCTATTTGTGGAATATCTATCCTAGGGAGCTCAGAAATGTGGCTACTGAACCAAGGCAAAATTGTCACTATTTGTGGAATATCTATCCTAGGGAGCTCAGAAATGTGGCTACTGAACCAAGGCAAAATTGTCACTATCTGTAGAATATCTATCCAAGGGAGCTCAGAAATGTGGCTACTGAACCAAGGCAAAATTGTCACTATGTCTGGAATATCTATCCTAGGGAGCTCAGAAATGTGGCTACTAAATCTAGGCAAAATTGTCACCATTTGTGGAATATCTATCCTAGGGAGCTCAGAAATGTGGCTACTAAACCAAGGCAAAATTGTCACTATTTGTGGAATGTCTATCCTAGGGAGCTCAGAAATGTGGCTACTAAACCAAGATAATTTGCCCAGGTAAAAACTGTATCCCTATAATTAGGCCTTCATCCATGAAAATCAGAAAATTGTTTAATCTTCCACTTAATGTATAAGATCATTATAAAGAATAAAGATGGAAGTTAATGGCTGCTGTGTATACATTGTCACCAAAGTAATACAGTCAAACCTGTTTAAGTGGTCATCTCTATTGAGCAGCCTCTTGTCCTAAGCAGCACCATTTGCTGTTTCCAATAACTATGCATTCAGAGCAAATTAACATCTTTCAAGCAACAAACTGTCTTTAAAGGCCACTTTTGCTCCTTCCTTGACTGGCTGGTTAAGACAGGTTTGACTGTATGAAAAAATTGTCAAATGAGATGAAAAAAGTCTTGGAAATACACGGGATGTTGTATTGTGCGTGATGTGAAAAATAGCACCAGGATAATATATAGGAATCTTAAAAAATAAAACTTTGAATAGAGCCTGTAACTCTTAGTTGAGAGGAAGAGTGATATATTAGTGATATAATGAACAGGTTATTGAAATTCATTGTGGTCACATGATCACAAAAATGTGTAAAAAGCCAGTTTTAGAGAAAAAATATTTGGTATTTGAAAAAAAAACAATCAGTTTCAGAAACTTTCAGTATATTTTAAAGAAAGTTGGTTTCAGTATTTCTACTTCATTCTAAAGTCATCTTAATCAGAAATCATTTCTATTTGTCCCTTTAAAATGTTTATATTGATATGTATATATATTAGAAAATGTATGACATAGGCATGAACTAATTAACATAAATGTTTGTCTGTAGTTTATAAGTCAAAGTGATAATTGTATATAGCGTAGTCAATTATGTAGTTGATTATACTGTCTGGACGTGTGCAATATATTATTATTATTATTTTATATGTGTTATAACCACTATGCTCTGTGTTGTGAATTGAGTAATGTGATTTACATGTGCAAATGATTTACATGTGATTTCTGGTGCACATGATTTACATGTGATTTACACATGATTTACAGGTGCATGTAATATACATGTGCAAATGATTTACACGTGATTTCTGGTGCACATGATTTACATGTGATTAACACGTGATTTACACGTGTGCTTGTAAATAATGTGCTGGTGAAACTTTTTTTCTGTTTAATTTATAAACATAACTTTGTCATTTTTCCAAGTATTGGAAATATTTTTAATTCATAAATGTATAGATATATATATTAAATAAGTATTCAATTCAGAAACAAAATGGCTGAAAAGTTTTTTTGGGGGTGGGGGAGGTTTGCATTTTGATTGAGCAAAAATTTCTTGTTTTATGTTTGTCATATATGTGTACAAAAGAAAATAAGCATACACTATGTTATCGCTGCCAGGGGTCACGGCAGGACTTATAGAGGTCGTGAGTTTGACCTTTCACCTGGACCATATGTTGTGTGTTTGGGCATGCAATTTCTGTACATTTTGTAGAACTGGTTCTATCATGATGACTAAGTTGTGAGATGTTTTTTCACATTTGATATATAATGATAAATATAAACTAAATTTCAGAATCAAAATTCCACTTTAAGGCACAGTCTATAACTGGAAATCATAAGTAAAAACATGTCGAAGGGTGACTGCAAAAAAGGTCTAAGTGCATATAAATAAAAAAGCACTTAGAACTTTTTCGCATTAAACCCCTCGATGTGTTTTCAGACAAGTTCTGGTGAAAAACGTAATTGTTAATTGTTTACAAAAGTGTTTATTGTAGGTGTATGTAAAATCGGTTAAGACTTCTTGAGGCCAGAGCTATATTGAAAAGTTCAATCAATTTATACCTGGATGCTGGATGTATGCATACTGTGTCTACCTACAGTCACCAAGTAATCGGGAGTATTGTAAATAATGGAGATGGCTCAGTGGACAGCGATATCGTAGTGTCTACCTAATGAAGGAACTTTAAAAGTGCTGTTGTGAGAAATGTAATATTTTATTAATCATCATATTAACTACATGTAGCTATATATTATATACCGTCTATCACTTCATTAGAGAATATTGTGCGAAAATTAGTTGTGATTAAATTAGTTGTGATTATAAGGTTTTATTTCGCAAAGTTTTAACATGTTTACGTACAAATTAATGATTTGTTAATTACATTATTTGTAATCCAAGAACGTGGTTATAGAATTAAGTTGTTTTCGCAAATTCTGATAAAGTAAAGTTATTTGATCTTTACCATGGGATTGTTTTATTTTCTAATTTTGCAAATGACAGTAAATCATTTATTTTATTTTCAAAGAAAATTCAGTGAATAAATAAATAAACACAAGACATGGCATAGGAATTGTCACTTTCATTGCAGTGCAATACTTACCCTAACTTAGAGTACATGAATAGTTCACTGAATGCAGATTAATTATATTTTAAAATGTTTATTGATAAAATGTAGGACAGTTTTAAGTTCTAATATAGTAGTGGAGTAGTAACATTGCTATGATTTTCAGCATAAATCTGAGCAATTGAATTATTTTCCATCTTAAATGTACCAACTTTTGTTACTTAAAAAAACTAAACTCAGTTTTGACTGGTTATCTATATATTGTATAATTAATATCAAAGAAACCATATGCAGGTTAGTTGGAACCAGTCTAAAATCAGTCTTCTGGCTGGTTGTCTTACCTATAGGTTTTTAAGTATTTAAGAATAAGAAGCTAAACTGAGTACAAGAGTAAACTTGTAATATAGATGAAATATTAATTATTTGCATGAAAAGTCGAGAAAACATCCTTTTTTTTTAATTTCTGTCCTGCTATACAGGGGCTTCCCGTATCTGGTCACTGCTATCCAGTCACTGCCATATAGGAGCTTCTGGTATCTGGTCACACTTTCATTAAACATCTCAAATCAAACATCTCAATTTCTTTAAATTACCACTTTAAATTATTAAACATTAATTGACTACACAGAATTTAAATCGGAACAAATCTGTACTCATTGGTGACCGTGAAAGAAAACATGCAAATTGACCAGTCGGAATAAAGGTGTATTGTATAGCATTTCAAGAAAATTTGAAGTTGAGATGTTTAGTGAAACTGGGATGTTATATTGAACTTTTAGATAACATAGTAGCTGTTATTAATACACCCTGGTTGTTATTGGACCCACAATGCCATGTTCTTTTATTGTTATTAATTATGTCATCATTCACATGATCATTAAAACTGGGACTGATGTGGATAACTTTAAAATAATCCATTTATTTCACATTTAGAAGTGGGGGCCAGGTTAAGTACTGGTTAACCTTTCAGGATCCCAGGAATGAGTTGGTACCTTAGAGATCGTCTCTTAGTTCCAAGTTGCATGAAAATTTCACTAAATATTCAAACAAACACACATTTAAGATGATGAATCAATGGTAAAACTTGTTAGGCACATGGTCCTTGTGTTTTTGTTTTTTTTTGTTTTTTTTGTGGGGGGTGGGTGGGGGGCTGCATTTATTTTACCAGCATTTATTTTGGGCATTAATTAGAAAATCTATGGTACAGACATAAATATGGGTTTTGTTAACATTGGTTGGTTTCATGTTCCTAGTCTTAAAAGGTATACAGTAAAGATTTACTTTCTGTGAACTTATTATAAAAATAAATTAAACTTTTTCAGCATTTAGAGAGACTTGAAGCTGGATTCATTATACAAGGAATGGTTTTCTGCTTTGCTGAACAGTTTATTGTGCGAGATATTGAGAATGTCACAATCGCTGGCTCAGCGCAAAACTGTTCTATCTACATTTAAGGAAATAGAGCAGTGTTGTGTGGAACCATCGAAATACTTGTGTGAGATTTTGAAAGGTTGCGTTACACAATATTTGTAGAAGATGTACATGTTTCTCTAGTCATTATGTACCTGTTTTTCGAACATAATAAATCATCTTTTGATTTCAGTTGTGTCGTGGTTTTTTGTACTAACTCCCAGTTGGAAATCTGTTATCTGGACATACCCAGTTTTGCGCAAACACGCATGCATGCACATTAAGTGAAAATGCCAAAATAGTAGATCATATTTAGGATGAGCTTGTATTAAGCTCACCCGAGTCTAAGGTTCATAGGTGAGCTTTTGTGATTGCACTGTGTCCGTTAGCTTGCTTCATACAACTTTTCTGAAATCACTCTAAAGAATTTCACCAAATTTGGTGTGAAGTATTCTTACATGAAGCTCTTACAAGATTATTTAAAATCATTACAATGTGGTCAAAATGGCCCCATCCCAGGGGCTTATCTGTTTGTTTTATCAAAATTTCAAAAATCTTCTCCAAAAGTACAAGGCCTGCAGCTTTGTTATCTTGCATGTTGTATCACCTTTCAGGAGATGTTTTGAACACAACTGCAGTGGTCTGGCAACACATATTTAACAATAAGGAGCCATTTTGGCAAGAAAAATCAAAGAACTTAACTACGGTTGTTGACTTTTATTGAAACATCAGTAAGAAATATTTAAATTACAATGTCAAATCAGCAATTGATGATGATGATGATGAAAGCTGTATATGTTTTATACATGTTCTAGGTAGCATGCCATTATATGATGATGATGATGATGATGGATAGCTGTATATGTTTTATACATGTTCTAGGCATTTTATGTTTCAAAGAAAGGAGTTTAGCTTTTAAAGCCAAGTTTATACATCTAAGGCAACCTGTCTTAAAAGGCCACTTCCATCTCTTGACTGGCTGCTTAAGACAGGTTTGACTGCATCTATAACTTCGTGATTCCTTCCATGTTCTATGGAGAGTAGGAATATATAAACATGATGAACAGCTACACATACAACAACCTCTCTTTTAAAGTCACTTTTACTCCTTCCCTTGACTGGCTGCTTAAGGCAGGTTTTACTGTATTGCAACTGCCGTTTGGGACATCAATTACTACGTAAATAAGATGAAACACAATCGTAACAATAACAAGTGAACTATTCGACTAACAACATATAAGTACTTGCAACTAAATCTAAAAAAAAAATGAGGTATAGAAAATGTAAATATATAAATAATAAAAAAAAAAACATGGAAGTAAAGAAACAGTACTCTTACAAACATGAACATGTTACAGACAAGAGTTACATCCCTTTATTTATATATATATATACTTATTTTAATTATGAAAAAAAAACAACTCTTTCACTGCCAACTTTCTCAGAAAAAAACAATTCTCAGTTTAAAATATATTTCCATAAAATAGTTTAAGTAAAGATCTTTAGTTCAATACTGTTTCCTAATGCTAATACCGTGATGAAACTTTCAGGACACACTGCATGCTTAATTTGCTTTCATTACCGTAAATCATTCTCTTGCTAGAGTAGTTTCCCTTTGTATTTTGTAAAAAGTCTTAAAAGAATGAAATCGCTATTGCTAATATCCAGGTATCCATGTCCCAGCTCGACGACATTGGAAAGTGGCAGTTTGTGCTTGATCGCCGAGCGGCAAATGACAGCGAAAGAGTTAAAATTTAATAAATTATCGAAAACAAAAATGTTATTTAAAATCTGGTCATACGATTCTGCGTTTTAAAATGAAATCATTATCACATTTATTCACCGTAAGTCAGCACACTGTCATGTTATTTCAATCAGCACAACTTATTTTATCAAATTTACATGAAACCAGCATTATGTTATTTGAAATAAGCAGACATTATGTGAATTTTAACATTTAATTTGAAACCAGCATTATGTTATTTGAAATTTGAAATGATTTACAATGCAATCTGAGTATTTGTTTTAAAATCGACACATAATTTGAAATCAGCATGTACATTTTTACAACATGTACAGAATGAATCAACAAATGAACAGGGTTTTACGGTGTACCAACACATTATGTAAAGTTATTCGACGCAAACAGGAAGGAAGTTTCCAGGTTCACTCTACATGTACAAAAACAACAAATTAACATGTACAGAATAACATAAAGTATTTTCCAACCAATATTGACTGTACATGTAAAGAGTCCATAATTATGATGAATTTAATCTCAATTTAACTTCATATGAAATAAATGAAAATGACTGTAAGAACTCGTAGAATATACAGGATGAGAAAACATCAATATAATAATGTAATCATAATTATGATGTGGTACATATACAACTTGAAAATAAAATTATTGGTATGACTTGACATTTTTACTTTCAGCACCATTCAATTATAGAATTAAACTTATTTAACATCGACTGTGGAGCAAATTATTACAACTCGAAGTTTCCATGGGCAGAACCAGTATTAAACATATTCCGGTTAAAATGTCTCATTTGCTATTTCTCATTTCTATGCTTTCAGAGCAAATTAACTAGTATTAAGCAACCTGTCTTAAAAGGCAACTTTTACTCCATACCTTGACTGGCTCAGCTGTTTAAGACAGTTTTGACTATTTGTAAACTGTGTGATTTCTTCCTTGTTCTTCTATGGAGAGTAAGAATATATAAATATGATGAATAGCTAAATACAAGTATGTAAAAGTGGAAAAAAAGATTTCAGAAACTCATTTCATTTTTCCACTACTTATAATCTCAGTAAACAGCTGTTTACAAAATCTGGACAACAAAGTACTTATTCAAAAAGAACAATATTTATTTTCTCACTGTATCCTAACATACAACAGTTGCTTCATGCAGTAAAAAACAATCTGTGTTTATTTCTAACTCTAAAACATATTGCTGGAAATTTTGTTTTTATACAACAAAACACACTGTGTTTACTTCTGAACACAATAGTTTATTAATTTACATTTGGGGCACAACATACAACTGTATTGTTTATTTTGTTCAATTGATTGACTGATTGATTGATTAAATATTTAGCATCATTTTTATGCCATCGAGGGCCAACAGATGCTCAGTCAACCTAACCACTGTTTTCTGGGATCCTGATAGGTTAACCGGTACTTGAGTACACCTGATTTCCGCACAAGTAACTGATAACATTCCCACTTGAATCGGCAGTAAGAGACAATTGATAATGAGACAAAATGTCGTATATCAATCATCACGGAAACTGTTGCCGAGCAGAGATTTCAACTCACGACCCCTGGATTGACGTTACCGACAGAGCTAATTAGGCCCGGCTATATATTGTTCAAATAAACAGTATCATTATTTACAGTAAGAACATTGTACATGACATCATAGTAACACTTATTTTGAAAAATGAAAACATAAAACATTCATAACCTTTCTCTGACAGACAGGTCAGATACACTTTATATTGATTGACTCACATTTATAAAAGCATGTAAAACAGTATTTCAACAACACATCTTTCAATAAATAAATACCAGTACTTCTATACAGATACAAAGTATTCTAGACCTATATTTACACACGTTCTATCTCTTAACAGTTATATATATATACAGCAGACAAGGAACCCAAGAGGGCTTCAAGGATGCTTGCTGGACAACAGTTACATGGGTATTTTCCCTGGGTCACAATTTGTACAACTTTGGTGTGAAGAACAACACTACCCTGCCCCATGTACAAATATTAAAACCTCTAACTGATGTGATGCAAGAACGACTGTCACTTGGCCCACTGGTTAAGTAAATACAATGCAGTGTTTACTAAACATCGTTCTGTTTGTCTAAGGAAAATGGAGGAGCCCCGACCTCAATGTGGAGAGGAATTGCAGATGGATTTTTCAAATCCGTGGGTAGGGCTATGGGACTCAGTCAGTTGATTACACATAGGGGTAAGTGCCATCACTTGGTTGTGTCAATTAGCAGGCTGAGGTCAATAAGCAGGTTGGAGGAATTGCAGGGTACTGGGACATCTCAATGGCAGATCCAGAAGGGATGAGACAGGGGTCCAGATCCCTCCTAGTATTTCTGACAGTGGCAGAGATACAACTACAAGAATACATGGTCAATAAGCAGGGTGGAGGAACTGTGAGGTATCAGAACATCTCACTGGCAGATCCAGAAGGTATGAAAGGGGCGGGGGGGTGGCGGGAGTCTAACTTCATCAGTAAATTGATTCTGAGAATTGGACTCAGACTCAAAATCTTACATTTTGTAAAACCCTGTAAACATAAAATTATGCGTCAGAAATGTCATTATGTAACATTTTCTGTTAAATAATCGTTAAAACTACTTGTTTCTACAATTACATAGAGTCATTTGCTTGTTTAATAGATGTTATTGTGAACTTTTAATTTTTGACAATTTAAGCCCGAGTCTAAATCTGAGACTCAAAATATTGATGAATTTCGGCCCTGGACCCCTCCTAGTATTTCTGACAGGGGCAGAGATGTAATTACATGGATATGAGGTCAACAAGCAGGGTGGAGGAACTGTGGGATATCAGGACATCTCACTGGCAGATCCAGAAGGGATTAGACAAGGGGCTTGACCCCTCCTAGTATTTCCAAAGTATTACTAAAAGAGTGTTTCAGCAAAAAAAAACAAAAAAAACATTTATCCACCCTGCACCTCCTGACTAAAATATCTTTGATCTTCCATCCTCTATTGGCCAACAGCATAACTGTTATTTCTATATGCAACTGAATGTAATTAATAGCATGCCAAATCACAATATAATCTGATTTGGATCTCCTCTGTTACAATGGATTGTTATATCTGGCACAAAGATTATTTACCAAGTACCTTTACTCTAATACTCTCACTTTATATACCATTTCACTGGACATTTATACAGTCAAGTCTGTGTAAGTGGTCACCTTTTTTAAGCAGTCACTTGTCTTAACCCTTTGCTCCTTAGATACGGGTTTTCCCGCACCGATCACAGAAGGCCTTTGAAAACAGTGCAGGAAGAGTTCAGATTGCTCGTAACAAGCAATCTGAACACTTCCTGCACTGTTTTCCACTCTGTCAGTTAATGTAAACATAATTCACCCATTGCTGATACGTGGTGAATTAATGCTTTCAATATTAGAGGTGTCCAAAGGCATTTATATGAAGTAAAAGATTAAGCAGCCACATTTGCCATTTCCCATTTATATGATTTCAGAACAAAATAACCTGTATTAAGCAACAACTTGTCTTAAAAGGCCAATTTTACTCCTTCCCATGATTGGCTACTTAAGACAGATTTGACTGTATTTATGTTCTGGCATGTTTTTATAGAGGCCATTTTTTCATCTACGCCATGTTTTATCTGCGCCATGTTTTAACTACGCCATCACACAAATAAGGGCTTTCCCCTCCACAATTTCCTCTTCTACTTTTCTGCTTGATGTTGCTCTTTCTGCACCGATGGATAAAATAGAACAGAAAAACACCAGAATGACACCAACCACACTCAGATAGAAGGACCAGCCTGAAACAAGGTGAAAATCAATTAATGAATTAAGTGAAACTAATGCAGTATTTTAATAATTATCAGACCAAACACCATCTAACTCATATGTGGAGCACATGGTCTAACACATCAGATCCAAGATCAGAGGGTTGTGGGTTCAATTCTCCACCATGGCTGTCTGGTGTCCTTGAGTGTGACACTTTATTCACATATAAGCTTAGTACTATTCCAGTCAGGAAAGACTTTGAGTGTGATATTTCTAAGTTGTAAGAACATGTTTCACAATCAATTTAAAATAAATTAATTCACAACAACACCTCTATTATAAAACTGTCCAATAGCATGTTTTTAATGAGGGGTAGAGCAATGGTTGGGATGGTCACTCTAGCTAGAGGTTGTCGGTTCGATCCATGGCTCAACCCGACGACGGCCTCTCTATAATATGATTCAGTAATGGTTCTAGCCAGAAAATGGACACGAGTGATTCTTAACCAATTCAGTTTATTCATGAAAAAGACCTTTAGCACATACAGAGTTATGTACAAGTACATACCGGTAGCTGAAATGTACAAGCACATATATGTAGTTAAAAGAAATAAATTATCATCTGATTTGCCTGTGCAAGAAGTGTACCAAATAAAAATATTTTTACATTAAGCTAGCGTTTTTGTTAATCAGTGTTTTTCTGTATAACCTGGCTCTCGTACATAAAATTTATTTTTTAACTTGCCAGTCAATTTGTCTTGATGAAGGCCTTATGTCATATGACGATTGACAGACAATTAAATATAAAAAATGTTATTTATAGAAACTTGGAAACCTAAACTTTTTCATGTGTTTTATTTAATGGAAATGACCTGAAAAATAAGGGGTATTATGTATCATATTCTTTTAATAATGTAATAAAAAAATCTTACATTTGTGCACATTTACTATTAAATTTAATTAAACAAGTTGACAAAAATAATATTATGCTTGACAATAGCCTTGCATAATATATTTGGTCAACTCGTTTAATAAATTTAAATGATTGAATATGGACTTCCAGTTTAACTGCAAATACAATTTTCCTTTCCAAATAAATTGAAATAATTTTTACAGCTGATTCTTCAGTCTCTTTCCTGGTAGTGGGTAGAATGTTTGGTGCTTACTCCAAAGGTCTACTTCTCAATTTTGAGCTAATACAAATAAGACCATGACTTTATTTATAAAAATCTGTGAACTTCCATTGGAGAAAAAAACGTAAAAACAAAAGATAAACACTTCTGACTAACCTATGCTGCATCTATCCACAGTGAAGGCATCTGCCTGAGATCCACAGTAATGTCGTACCTTCTGGGAGGACCAACCAACCGGATATATGAGAAGGCCTATCACACAGAACAACCCTGCAAAACAGTAAAACAAGTTAGCGGGTACAGTCAATTCAAACTTCCTTGATAATTAGGCAAATTTATCACAGCAATGTATAGGTAAAACAGGTGATTACATTATACTAATAATATATTCACGTCCTGATTAAGAACCAATATCCCCTGTCGTATATAACCTGTCATTTCTTGACAATCTTCCTCTCAACCAATAACATTGGATGCCCGCATATAATCTGTCATGTGTTGATAATCTCCCTCAATCCATAACAATTGATGTCGTATAATCTGTCACTGCGTAATGAACTTGGCTTGAACCCACAATCTCAGCATCTTGAGATGACTTTGAACCACACACTACAAGAGGACCCAAATGAATATTAAGTTTAAAAAGTTTATAATGATTTAATTGTACATTTACCTGCAACACTTTGTATCAAGCCGGATACCGTGAAAATGCTCTTCCCGCATATTGACTGTACACATATGCTCAAGACCGACGACCCCATAGTAAACACTAGCAACAATGATCCAATGCAGAAGAAAATTAAAGATGCTTTCCACGCATCTGGGAATTGATCATTTGGCATTCCAAAGTCATATACGTATGTTGCACAATTTTCACGTTTTAAAATATCCCTGAACGTATGGAGTCTCGTGCAGCGATTTATTATGCCAATGGTTGGCTGATATGTGTTCTGGTTATCGCTGATGCTTTTGTTATCAAGGTCTGTGAGGGTTATCAGTCCTGGTTTCCGCTCGAAGCCGATGAGCCACTGCGGAGACATGATCGAGGCGATCATAATCTGAGTTGTCGCGATGGACAGCAGCGTCCATAATATAGACCTGCATGTTATGATAACAGGACACATCCTGGTGGTCTGGGTTGGGCACTCACTGTAGTCTGGGTGGGGCACTCACTGTAGTCTTGGTGGGGCACTCAATGTAGTCTGAATGGGGCACTCACTGTGGCACTCACTATGGTCTGGGTTGGCCACTCACTATGGTTCGAGTAGGGCACTCACTGTAGTTTGGGTGGGGCACTCACTGTAGTCTGGGTGGGGCACTCACTGTGATACGGAATGGGCACTCACTATGGTCTGGGTGGGGCACTCACCATCTGCTGAAAAAGTAAAAGCATTCATTAAAAATTCTGCAGCATAATCTACCTAGTTGTAGTAAGCAGCTGGAATAAAATTGATCTGCAAATACACATAAATAACAGGATGGCATCATCACTGCTCAATATGAAAAAAAAATAATAATAAAAATTCTGCAGCATGGCCAGATCAAGTAATGGGATTGGAAGCATCAACTAACGTACTGTCACAGATATCACATGTCATCTGTGTGAGACTAAAATGAACTGATTTATCAATTAACTGTTTTGAAAAAATCAATCCATCATGAAATCTTCAATACCTGATGATATCATTTGTAAATTTGAAAACAAGGTAACAAGGCAACTGTCATAAATCCTGATTAGGTTTAACATGTTTGTCTCTCAATAAGAAATTCAACAAGTTATAGGTTATCAATCATTACTGCTGCTACTACTGCTGCAATATTGTATACCAGTGCTGTCGCTAGACTGACTTATCACAATCTATATCACGGTGTGAGCACATTCAGGTGGAATAGCTTTTTTTTACCCTATTACAACAGAATTCTAAAGATTCAATGAATGTTCTATACATATCTAAAGAATCCAAGTGTTCCGAGTGTATTATATGCATACTTACAGAATCAGAGTGCTTCCTGGATAAAATTTAAACCACCGTGAATGCATAATAATAGTATATGACATAAAAACAACTCACAAATTATTTTATGTTACTTTTCATCAATTATTCAGGCAAACAGTAATCAACATATATCAAAATCAAATTACTGTTCCCTGAAAATTTTCACAGGATGAGACATTGATATATATGACAGGTGTAGTTACAAAATACAAATAATTGTCATAAAGACTCAGGGAAAGACGTTGAACTGGAATAAATATAAACTTAAAGACATTAATTACGAGAACCAGCTGGGAAGTGGGTGGGGTTGGATGTGACACATGATACATACTGCGTTTAAATCTGCAAATTTTGTAAAAAAATCAGTAAAATCTGGCATATAATTGATGAGCATTACCTACATTCCAGCCAAGAATTTGTGCTAAAAGAATAACAAAAATTTCAAAAGGTGCCCCATTCTCTGCTCCAAAGAGTTGCCAATTTCCCTCAATAAAATGTTTTCTGTTCACCCCCTAAACAGAAATCAAAGGCCTGAAAGTTGGCTCGCATCAAAAGGAAATGAACATGTTAAAGCAAGAAACATCATACCAGACCAATCATTCATCAAAATGTCTGTCTCCTGTTTGATCTGTTGGTTTATAGGTATTTCATTGTTTCTTTTCATTTAGTTACATGTCACATATTTTTTTCTTATATATATGCAATGGTGTTAAAATACTGTACTTAAGACTGTCAGCTGACATTAACCAGAGGGTTAGACCCATGCTTGACCTGTACCTTAATGTCCTCTGTTTCCAAACATGAGTGTTTACGCGTCATTAATCACTGCCAGCTGCCAATTAGATTTGTTTTTATTTAGTATTAAATGATTAGAATGGGGAGACTATGTTATTCTATGATTCTCTTGGATGTATGCATGTATTTGTAGTTTTGAATCACTTCTCAAGCATCCTCTGAATAGTAAAGCTCGTTATTAAAGAATTGTTCCACAGATATGTGTTTTTGAATGTATTACACCAAAGCCTCTGATTTACAAATAGTGACTTGTAACAAACTGCAGATCTACTTTTTAATAAACCTCAGCATACACTCCCTCCCCCTAAACTCCCATTTTTTATATAAAATTCACCATATATCTACTGGTGTGCCCATTCAGATTTTGTTTTGCGTCCCCCTAAGTATGCCCTCTCTTCACTGAATTCCTGGATCTGCCGCAGTATATGTATAATTGTAAATAAAAAGAATAAACATTGATGACTGGGAGGGAAGATATTTTATTAAATGAGAATAAAGAAAATGAACATGTTACACTGTTAACTGATATATATGTCAGACAGCTGAACTGAGAATAAATACGTGCAGCCAAAGGCGTAGCTGCCTTTAGGCCATGTAGTCCTTGGCCTACACCTTTCTCAAAAAAAAAAATGGGGTGGGGAAAAAAAGCATCAAAAAAAAAAAAGAGTAATAAAATAGTGACTGGGGATGGGAGTAATATGAGTTGCAATATGCAGTATTAACCTTCCATTATAATATTAGTTGTGTTAAATAATTCTGTAAAGTAATTTTCTGTGTAATATTGCATGTGAACATACTTTTTGCTCAATCATCCTTATATGGCCCATGAGCAATAGTTATAATTCACCAGAGACCACCATTTTAAGTTCATATTGTGTTGGAGCATGCCCCCCATCCAACTTTAACCAACTATGCCAATGGCATTATTTCTGTCGGTCTGTAAGAATGTGTTTTAAACGGCATTTTTCCAATGGCCATTGTTATTCAAGCTTTCCATATGGCCATTAGAAGACATTAGATTTCTGCAGTGTCTACATATTTGATATTGAACAACTGTCTTTTTTGTTTATGGTTATATATCCGTAGTGTGCAATCTTTCGGAATATGAACTTTGTCTTTTCTGGTGAATGTGTTCAAGTTTGCATTATGGCTTAGTGGTCTCAGACACTGTCATCTAATGACCTTTTTAATCTCACCACAGAGGACATGGATTTGAGCCCAGCTTGGTCGTATAATGATTTTGAACCGAGCAGGACTCAAACCTAAAACATCAGCAGTGAGAGAAAAGTGGTCTTGAGACAACACCTTACCAACTGTTTATGGACATTACTTGTATATTAGAGACCTGTGATTCAACTCATTTAGAACTTCACTTATGGTGGTCTATGCGGGGAAATTTAGTTTTTTTTATGCTAAAAGTGGGGGTACCAAACTCCAGGAGGCAAAAATGGTATCCCATTTTTTGACATTTTAATTTGAATCTAAGATAGTACTTTAATATGATGACATTTTGATCAATATAGTGAAAATAAAGATAAACGATATAATTTAAGTCTATGTGGAAAACGCAATGGTGGTAGCTGACCAAAAATTATGCAGAAAATAAAAGTTTAACTTGCCTGAGAAAACTGGCTTAATTCTTATTATCATCTTTTTAATAAAATAAAGATTACCTTAAATCTCCTTATCTGAGTATTCACCGCTGATCATACAGAATATGTGACATAATGCACAGTTAACAGTTTACCAACTGGCAGAAACTCTTTCATGCACATCGAAAAATATCAATAAAAGAAAAAGGCAATAGAGAAAAAATCAATTATTGCATACAAATAATATCATGCATTATAAATGTTGCCTGTGCAAAACGCTAATTGTTAAACCAATTCATAATCTACGTCAATAACCTCGCCGGAACATTATCATTTGTATTATAGCACTAGTTCTGGGATTTATTAGGCAGGCCCAATTAGCTCAGTCAGTTATGTGTCTGAGTAGTCAGTAATCCAGGGGTCATGAGTTTGAATCCCCGCCCAGCCACAATCTCAGATGATTAATATATGACATTGCGTCTCATTCCAATTTGTTTCTCATCACTGATTCAAGTGGGAATGTTATCAGTTACTTGTGGAGATGGATGTGCTTCAGTGGTTAACCTTCAAGGATACCTACCACAAAAGGGTGGTTAGGTTACCTGATCGTGTTTAAGCCCTCAATGGCATAAAAATTACGATAAATATTCAAACAAACGTAAGATTTACTATTTTCACTTGACATATCACACTTACCACTTTTGAAATACTTTATTTATAATATGATTTAACTAACAACGTTGCAAAATGCACTATTTAATATATAGCAGCTGCACCAGGGGGGACAACTATTGATTAAAAACACTGAAATTCATAAAAATCATACTGCAGGTCTGAAAATTCTATAAATCTGATTTTTTTATTTTGTATATTCATAACTTTAATTAACCACAGTGTGGTCTAGTGGTAGAGAGTCCGCCTTGCACGCTGAAGGACAAGGGTTTGACTCTGATCAAAGACTTAAAGATGGAGCTTTATCGCTTGGTGCTCAGCATTAAGGGGATAGTTCAAGGTCTGGTCAATCCGGTGTCAGTATAATGTGACTGGGTGAGGTATCATGCCATGTGTCTGGCATGATACTCCAGTGTGGCAGTGCTTAGACAACTGTGTCAAGTAGACACCATTGTGATATGACTGAAAAAAGCAGCCCTAACACCATACAACAACAACAACATAATTTTCATAGAAATAAGGGATTATTTAAAATGAGCAGGACATTTCGAGGGCTTGGCGCAAAACTATTGTAACTAGGTTTTTGCAAATTGTTCAGGAGGATGAAAAAACAGTTTTGTTTTTTTTCTTCTTTACATATTTTTACTAATATTTTTGCAGATACAATATTTTCACCCAAAATGAATATCTTCAAATTATTTGAAATATCAGTACCAAATTTTAACACAAGATGCACAATGTAAAACTATAGTGATTCATGTAAAAAAAAAAGATTTTTGGAAAAAACGGAGTTACAATAGTTTTGCCCTGAGCCCTCGATTTCTTGTCAATTGGCCACACTAAATAAGAGCTTAAAGCTTCTATGAACCACTCTCGAATACGCTTCCTGGGTAGAACCAAAACTACGTGTTGGTTTTGAGAGGCATCCGGATCAAGCTGGTGAATAAAACTCTCAGCCTCTGGCATATGTGGCCATCACTCTATCCACATCACAACCGCACCAGTATCAGAACACTGTTTCATGCAATAAAAATAAATTTCAAAAATTGTATAATACATGAAATGTGCGCCTTCACTGATATTTCATCATTCCCGACCATAATTCTGGCAACATATCCACAATCGTACATAAAATCTCGGAGCCACTCATCAAGTGATCAGGGTTTACATCTGAGATGTTATTTTTGGTGCAAGATGAGCCGAGGATGCTGACAGACAGGCAGGCTATTGTAACATTGTGGAAAGTATTTTGAAGTTTTCTGATGATCTTGGCAGAACAGTTCCACAGAGTTGCGTTGCGCAATAATCAAAGAGGCTATAAGATAGAATAAAAGAGAGGGAGAGAGTGTGATCATTGAAGAGGATCTGCTAATGGAAACATAAAAGAGCAGGTGTGCCCCCCTTGATCTGCTAATGGTAACATATAATTGCAGGAGTGCCCCCCCCAACTTGGATCTGCTTATGGTAACATAAAAGAGCAGGTGTGCCCCCCTTGATCTGCTAATGGTAACATATAATTGCAGGAGTGCCCCCCCCCCCCCCAACTTGGATCTGCTTATGGTAACATAAAAGAGCAGGTGTGCCCCCCTTGATCTGCTAATGGTAACATATAATTGCAGGAGTGCCCCCCCCCCCCAACTTGGATCTGCTTATGGTAACATAAAAGAGCAGGTGTACCCCCCTTGATCTGCTAATGGTAACATATAATTGCAGGAGTGCACCCCCCCCCCCCCCAACTTTGATCTGCTTATGGTTACATAAAAGAGCAGGTGTGCCACCACTACCCCGATCTGCTAATGGTAACATAAAAGAGCATATGTGCCCCCCTCCCCCCACCTGGATCTGCTAATGGTAACATAAAAGAGCAGGTGTGCCCCATGGATCTGCTAATGGTAACATAAACAAGCAGGCATGCCCCCACCCCCAGGATCTGCTAATGGTGACATAAAAGAGCAAGTGTGCCCCCCAACCCCGGATCTGCTAATGGTTACATAAAAGAGCTGATGTGCCCCACCCTGGATCTGCTAACGATAACACAAAAAGAGCAGATATTATGTCAAATTTGATTTTATACTGTGGGTGATTCACCACAATCAATAGTAAATATCACACTGCAGGAACGGCAGTATTGGCAGAAATAGAAACTTTATAAAACCAGACATGATGACTGCTGGTTAGGTTATTATTATCCATTACAGATCTAGTTAGAACTAACGAGGCAACAAATTATTTCATAGATCCTGTTTCTGTTTTTTTCTGGTATGAAAACAGTTCCAAGTCTCAAATAGGCAACAGTATTACAATTATGATATATGTTATTTGTGTATGGATAACAAATTGTCTGGCGGGAGTTTACAGATTTCTTTTTCATTCTTTTT
Organism: Panopea generosa; assembly: GCA_029582155.1. Lineage (NCBI taxonomy): Eukaryota > Metazoa > Mollusca > Bivalvia > Adapedonta > Hiatellidae > Panopea > Panopea generosa. The sequence continues at coordinate 18,222,839 of CM055912.1, forward strand.
CCTGAATGGGTTTCAATCCCATTTTTTACACATTACAGTTAATAATGGCAATCAGAATTATTAGTGGAGACTTCGGATGTAACCGCAGCAGTGGTCTAGGGGTAGAGCATCTGCATCGCCTGCTGAAAGTTGTGGGTTCGATCTCTGGCCAGGTCATACCAAATACTTAAAAATTGATACTAAAAGCTTCCTCTCTTTGCACTCAGCATTTAGAGAACAGTTCTAAGTCTGGTCGGCCAAATGTGAGTATAGTGTAACCGGCAAACTTTCTCACATAAAGTTTTTTATTGAGCTGGGCTCAAACCCCGGACCTCAGTGATGAATGGTAAGTGGTTATTAGAAGGCAGCACCTAAGACCACTCAGCAACATGTAATAAATGGCAGGTGAAGAGTTGTAAAGGGAATAATTTATTTTTTTTAATGGGGTTTAACACCATTTTCAACACATTTCAGGTCATATATGGCATATCCAGTTCTAGGTGTGGTTGTGCATTTCATTTTCTATATTTTGTTTACTTGTTGTTGTTGTTGTATGGAGTTTAGCATCGCTTTCAACGATTTTTCAGTCATATCGCGACAGTGTCTACTTGAAACAGTATTCTAAGCGCTGTCACACTGGAGTATCATGCTGCAGACACATGGTATGATACCCCACCCAGTCACATTATAATGACACCGGGCCGACCAGACTCTCCTCTAAACGCTGAGCGTCAAGCAAGGAAGCTTCTAGTACCATTTTTAAAGTCTTTGGTATGACCCGACCAGGGATTGAACCCAGGACCTTCCGCATGCGAGGCTGACGCTCTACCACTAGACCACGCCGCGGTCTATTTTGTTTACACAACAATGCATAATCCAGGATTTCAGCGATAAATATATTTGCCATACTGAACAATGTGCAGTGATGATACCTGGTTAATGGACCGAGTGATGAGGCGATGGATCCCAGACATTGATGATTTGGCACCATCTCTCATTTCTCACATTCTATAAAACTTTGGGTCAGTGAATAAAAAAGACAACATGATTATGTGTTACCATGGCAACTGTATACAGAAGCTGTACCACGTCATACAACAATGATAATGAGTGTGTTTTATCTTGTGAGCATACACCCAGTTTTTTATCTGACCTCCAAGATAAACATGAAAACAATGGTATTTGATTTAGCAAAACTTTAAGAAAGAGTCTTGATCTTCTATAACAATAAGCCTGTGTGGTTCTGTGTGGTCCCATGTAAAAATAGAATAACTGTTGATCCCTGCAGAGGGGTAGGAATCCTCCGAATGGGTGTCATGTTCATTTTATCATTTTTTGTCATGTTCACTATTATGGTTAAATTACCAACTCCTGTGTGGTTTCAGGGAGCCATATGAGTGATGGCAAGAATACGATCACTGTTACTCGTGCATGTTGTAAGAAGTGACAATTTGAGCAATAGGATAGAATTCGCTGAAACTCTGCAGTTCTGCAGCTACCAAGGCTCTAGGTTAAACTTTATTCTGTTCATTTGTTGATGTATCTTTTTTAATGTGTACATTAATTTGTTGTTTTTTGTACATGTAGATGGAAACCTGTAATCTTTCTGCCTGTTGGCATTGAATAACCTATAATGTGTTTGTACACCATAAACCCCATTCATTAATTGATTGATTGATTGATTGATTCATTCATTCATTTATTCATTCATTCATTCATTCATTCGATAACAATACATCTTTATCCCTTCACAATCCACATTTATGATAAAGGACCTTACACCCAACCAGCAATGAAGAAGCATAAGGTGATGATTAATTAATTCCTAGATTTACTGGTTAACCTTCCAGGATCCTGGGGAAAGACTTGTTAGGCTAACTGGTCATGTGTTAGTCCTTGATGGCATAAAAACAATGCTGACTATTCAAACAAATGAAGGAACGAAAGAACGAACAAAACCTATACCCAGGGAAAACAGTGTAAAGTACAAACTGCAGAGATATACAAGTGATAAGTAACCTTTTGCTGTCTACCCCACATGTTGATAAAGAAGTCTGTTTTAGGAAGGAGACTCAGGGGTGGGGGTGCACTTAACATGGGGAAGTGGGAAAAATTGAACCAGATAAAACTTTAATGACAACCTATTTGTTCAACAGAACATGACATCAAGGGGATGTATATTGGGTTCTGCATTTCACCTCCATAACTTAAGAACATTTGCCGACTTATTTTGAAATCCAGCGGGACCCAATTATCTCAGTTGGTTTAGTGTCTGCAATCCTGGGTTCGTGAGTTTGAATCCCAACAGTCTCCATGACGTGATATACGACATTGTGTCTCATTATCATTTGTCCCTCACCGCCGATTCAAGTAGAAAATTTATTTATTACTTGCAGAGAGGAGATGACATGATTGTTATTTATGATAAAAAATATGTAAAACTGAGACCATTGAGGATAATATTTATAAGTACTCATGTAATGTAACAGATATATTGTACAAATTCTTAAAGGCCGGGGAAGAATTATAAAAGAGACTTGAGCCAAATACTCTTGTTTAGCCCATTATAAATTAATTGCTAGATTATCATCTCAATTTTTCTTTAAAAGTGGGAGGGGAAGGAGGATTTTTTTAAATTGTGTTGTTTTTGTAGGGTTTTTTTAAATATAAAAAAAATATATGTTTTTATTATTTTTTTATTAATTTTTATGTTAAAGCAGCATGAAAATTAGGGGGCTGATTGGGTTTATAATCTAGCTAAAAATTTATCATGGCCTTATACAGTATCAGAGGTTAAAACAATATCCATCTAAAATTTGGCATAAATGTCCTTCAGTATAATTTTCTTCTTTCCTAGAAATATGTGAGGCACCTGACACATTACTGCTGAGTAAAACAGAATGATTTTTTATCAGGTTTCTGGGAACCGCCACAACCAGACCCCTGTGTCTGTGAATCTTCTTGATCAAAACAAAACACTTATCACTTTTATGGCAAAATGGAGATGATCAAAGCTGCATTTGCCAAATAATGCAAAACATCAAACCTTGCTAATTTAACAATTTAGAACTCCCAGTCTCTTATCACAAAAGTAATTTTATCTACATGCAAAAAATCTGGTCAGAGGCTACTGAGAACTAGCTCAACTGAAATCTGATGTTTTTTTACAGAGTTTAATTTTACACCATTTCTCAACACAACACAAAATATGTTACCGGTATGCATACAGTCAAACCTGTCTTAAGAGCCAGTGAAGGGAAGGAGCAAAAGTGGCCTTTTAAGACAGGTTGTTGCTTAATACAGGTAAATTTGCTCTGAAAACATAGACATTGGAAATAGCGAATGTGACTGCTTAAGACAAGTGGCTGCTTAATAGAGATGGCCACTTATACAGGTTTGACTGTATATCAAATATATTTATTTTACATCAGTTGTGAAACAAGTTCTTACAACTTAGACAAATCATTTTCAAAATGTTCCTGGTGTTAACCAGTACTAAGCATATGAGGATGAAGTTCCTTATTCAAGGACACCACACATGGCCAGGGCGGATGACATAATCTTTATTTTCCAGCTTAAATCTGTAATAGCGCATGATTTATAGCATTTATTGTACAGTCGCGTATGACAGATACAAAGGACAGTATACAATTATATAGAAGATATATTGGATAAAACTCAGCTCAGTAATTTTGTGTTTCCCTTTATAAATTATCTATTAATAGGTACTAGAAATTGCTTGTCAGGAATGGAAAAAAACTGTCTCCCTCTCATAAATTTGTGAAAATTATCTTAAATGTTTATTGTTCAAAACTGGTGAGTTTTAGGACTGACAATAGTGCTGCAAAGAACACTGCAATGGCAGTGAAAAAGCAAAGTGGATGGCTGCAAAGAACACTGCAATGGCAGTGAAAAAGCAAAGTGGATGGCTGCAAAGAACACTGCAATGGCAGTGAAAAAGCAAAGTGGATGGCTGCAAAGAACACTGCAATGGCAGTGAAAAAGCAAAGTGGATGGCTGCAAAGAACACTGCAATGGCAGTGAAAAAGCAAAGTGGATGGCTGCAAAGAACACTGCAATGGCAGTGAAAAAGCAAAGTGGATGGCTGCAAAGAACACTGCAATGGCAATGAAAAAGCAAAGTGGATGGCTGCAAAGAACACTGCAATGGCAGTGAAAAAGCAAAGTGGATGGCTGCAAAGAACACTGCAATGGCAGTGAAAAAGCAAAGTGGATGGCTGCAAAGAACACTGCAATGGCAGTGAAAAAGCAAAGTGGATGGCTGCAAAGAACACTGCAATGGCAGTGAAAAAGCAAAGTGGATGGCTGCAAAGAACACTGCAATGGCAGTGAAAAAGCAAAGTGGATGGCTGCAAAGAACACTGCAATGGCAGTGAAAAAGCAAAGTGGATGGCTGCAAAGAACACTGCAATGGCAGTGAAAAAGCAAAGTGGATGACTGCAAAGAACACTGCAATGGCAGTGAAAAAGCAAAGTGGATGGCTGCAAAGAACACTGCAATGGCAGTGAAAAAGCAAAGTGGATGGCTGCAAAGAACACTGCAATGGCAGTGAAAAAGCAAAGTGGATGACTGCAAAGAACACTGCAATGGCAGTGAAAAAGCAAAGTGGATGGCTGCAAAGAACACTGCAATGGCAGTGAAAAAGCAAAGTGGATGGCTGCAAAGAACACTGCAATGGCAGTGAAAAAGCAAAGTGGATGACTGCAAAGAACACTGCAATGGCAGTGAAAAAGCAAAGTGGATGGCTGCAAAGAACACTGCAATGGCAGTGAAAAAGCAAGTGGATGGCTGCAAAGAACACTGCAATGGCAGTGAAAAAGCAAAGTGGATGGCTGCAAAGAACACTGCAATGGCAGTGAAAAAGCAAAGTGGATGGTTGCAAAGAACACTGCAATGGCAGTGAAAAAGCAAAGTGGATGGCTGCAAAGAACACTGCAATGGCAGTGAAAAAGCAAAGTGGATGGCTGCAAAGAACACTGCAATGGCAGTGAAAAAGCAAAGTGGATGGCTGCAAAGAACACTGCAATGGCAGTGAAAAAGCAAAGTGGATGGCTGCAAAGAACACTGCAATGGCAGTGAAAAAGCAAAGTGGATGGCTGCAAAGAACACTGCAATGGCAATGAAAAAGCAAAGTGGATGGCTGCAAAGAACACTGCAATGGCAGTGAAAAAGCAAAGTGGATGGCTGCAAAGAACACTGCAATGGCAGTGAAAAAGCAAAGTGGATGGCTGCAAAGAACACTGCAATGGCAGTGAAAAAGCAAAGTGGATGGCTGCAAAGAACACTGCAATGGCAGTGAAAAAGCAAAGTGGATGGCTGCAAAGAACACTGCAATGGCAGTGAAAAAGCAAAGTGGATGACTGCAAAGAACACTGCAATGGCAGTGAAAAAGCAAAGTGGATGGCTGCAAAGAACACTGCAATGGCAGTGAAAAAGCAAAGTGGATGGCTGCAAAGAACACTGCAATGGCAATGAAAAAGCAAAGTGGATGGCTGCAAAGAACACTGCAATGGCAGTGAAAAAGCAAAGTGGATGGCTGCAAAGAACACTGCAATGGCAGTGAAAAAGCAAAGTGGATGGCTGCAAAGAACACTGCAATGGCAGTGAAAAAGCAAAGTGGATGGCTGCAAAGAACACTGCAATGGCAGTGAAAAAGCAAAGTGGATGGCTGCAAAGAACACTGCAATGGCAGTGAAAAAGCAAAGTGGATGGCTGCAAAGAACACTGCAATGGCAGTGAAAAAGCAAAGTGGATGGCTGCAAAGAACACTGCAATGGCAGTGAAAAAGCAAAGTGGATGGCTGCAAAGAACACTGCAATGGCAGTGAAAAAGCAAAGTGGATGGCTGCAAAGAACACTGCAATGGCAGTGAAAAAGCAAAGTGGATGACTGCAAAGAACACTGCAATGGCAGTGAAAAAGCAAAGTGGATGGCTGCAAAGAACACTGCAATGGCAGTGAAAAAGCAAAGTGGATGGCTGCAAAGAACACTGCAATGGCAGTGAAAAAGCAAAGTGGATGACTGCAAAGAACACTGCAATGGCAGTGAAAAAGCAAAGTGGATGGCTGCAAAGAACACTGCAATGGCAGTGAAAAAGCAAAGTGGATGGCTGCAAAGAACACTGCAATGGCAGTGAAAAAGCAAAGTGGATGGCTGCAAAGAACACTGCAATGGCAGTGAAAAAGCAAAGTGGATGGCTGCAAAGAACACTGCAATGGCAGTGAAAAAGCAAAGTGGATGGCTGCAAAGAACACTGCAATGGCAGTGAAAAAGCAAAGTGGATGGCTGCAAAGAACACTGCAATGGCAGTGAAAAAGCAAAGTGGATGGCTGCAAAGAACACTGCAATGGCAGTGAAAAAGCAAAGTGGATGGCTGCAAAGAACACTGCAATGGCAATGAAAAAGCAAAGTGGATGGCTGCAAAGAACACTGCAATGGCAGTGAAAAAGCAAAGTGGATGGCTGCAAAGAACACTGCAATGGCAGTGAAAAAGCAAAGTGGATGGCTGCAAAGAACACTGCAATGGCAGTGAAAAAGCAAAGTGGATGGCTGCAAAGAACACTGCAATGGCAGTGAAAAAGCAAAGTGGATGGCTGCAAAGAACACTGCAATGGCAGTGAAAAAGCAAAGTGGATGACTGCAAAGAACACTGCAATGGCAGTGAAAAAGCAAAGTGGATGGCTGCAAAGAACACTGCAATGGCAGTGAAAAAGCAAAGTGGATGGCTGCAAAGAACACTGCAATGGCAATGAAAAAGCAAAGTGGATGGCTGCAAAGAACACTGCAATGGCAATGAAAAAGCAAAGTGGATGGCTGCAAAGAACACTGCAATGGCAGTGAAAAAGCAAAGTGGATGGCTGCAAAGAACACTGCAATGGCAGTGAAAAAGCAAAGTGGATGGCTGCAAAGAACACTGCAATGGCAGTGAAAAAGCAAAGTGGATGGCTGCAAAGAACACTGCAATGGCAGTGAAAAAGCAAAGTGGATGGCTGCAAAGAACACTGCAATGGCAGTGAAAAAGCAAAGTGGATGGCTGCAAAGAACACTGCAATGGCAATGAAAAAGCAAAGTGGATGGCTGCAAAGAACACTGCAATGGCAATGAAAAAGCAAAGTGGATGGCTGCAAAGAACACTGCAATGGCAGTGAAAAAGCAAAGTGGATGGCTGCAAAGAACACTGCAATGGCAGTGAAAAAGCAAAGTGGATGGCTGCAAAGAACACTGCAATGGCAGTGAAAAAGCAAAGTGGATGGCTGCAAAGAACACTGCAATGGCAGTGAAAAAGCAAAGTGGATGGCTGCAAAGAACACTGCAATGGCAGTGAAAAAGCAAAGTGGATGGCTGCAAAGAACACTGCAATGGCAGTGAAAAAGCAAAGTGGATGGCTGCAAAGAACACTGCGATGGCAGTGAAAAAGCAAAGTGGATGGCTGCAAAGAACACTGCGATGGCAGTGAAAAAGCAAAGTGGATGGCTGCAAAGAACACTGCGATGGCAGTGAAAAAGCAAAGTGGATGGCTGCAAAGAACACTGCGATGGCAGTGAAAAAGCAAAGTGGATGGCTGCAAAGAACACTGCAATGGCAGTGAAAAAGCAAAGTGGATGGCTGCAAAGAACACTGCAATGGCAGTGAAAAAGCAAAGTGGATGGCTGCAAAGAACACTGCAATGGCAGTGAAAAAGCAAAGTGGATGGCTGCAAAGAACACTGCAATGGCAGTGAAAAAGCAAAGTGGATGGCTGCAAAGAACACTGCAATGGCAGTGAAAAAGCAAAGTGGATGGCTGCAAAGAACACTGCAATGGCAGTGAAAAAGCAAAGTGGATGGCTGCAAAGAACACTGCGATGGCAGTGAAAAAGCAAAGTGGATAATGCACATTGAGGTTTCCCATTGATCATTCACAGCAAATTTTTTGGGAAAAAAACGTTGGTTTCGGATAAGAAGCATGGGCAAAACTTTTCATTCCAGAAAATTAAAAAATTCAGAATCACTGAAACGCATTTCAAAAGAAATATTCAAAACCTAGGTTTCATGCCGAACCTTCCCAGCATGCATCAGTGAATTCTGAATGATGGTTAAAATATAGCTCCAATCTAACATTGAAAAGGGCCATACGGAATGCACCTGAAGTGTTACTTCCATTGTTTTGGAACTAAAGCAAGACCACCTTGAGGAACAAAAGACTAAAGTGATTACCAACTTTTATTCTGTTTTCTTTTGTCTTAGGCAACACCTCTTCCTGACACTTAAGACAGAATTGGATCAGTACAGACAGACAGGCAGCACAAAGACAAAATGTCTCCCTGGGACAAAGAGACATAATTAAATCTGTTTATTTTATGAATGCTTCTTATATAGGAAAATAAATGTTTGGCACACATTAAAAATATGACATAAAAATTTTAAATATATGAGGGTTTTTTTTATAGTTTATTGACCTTTTGACCTTTCAAATTAATATAAACTTTCACATTCTATCTAATAAACTTATTTATTTGACATATATAATCAAATACCAACACAATGATTTAAAATACAATATAATATTTGATATATATTATGTATTATAGACATCAATAAATTACTACTCAATATTTTTTTTAATTTTTGTGACATGTTGGCAGCCATTTTGAAAATTTCAGGAAGGGTCTATAGCCTAAATTTCCTTAAATACACTGAACTACTACTGTGCCGAGTTTGTTACTTTTATCAAAAAGTGAACAATTTCAGTGATATCCAGCATGATATTCTCCCACTATTATTATACTGACATTCTTAAATAAAAGCTGTACAACTAAATTTGGTTTCCCTCCTTATTTGTTTTCTTTAAAGGGAAGAATATCAGCACTTATTCAAAATTTTAAAACTGGTGAAAAACATTCCCCCCCCCACCCACCACCCTCCCAATATAATTATTATGCCTATAATTATAAACTCACTGACCCCGTATTATGGTAAAGATATCTACTTAAACATGCCAAAGTAATAAATTGAAAGTGGACATCGAACTTGACCTATATGCTCAAGTTGGACTAAAATAGATTTCCCACTTAAAATTGCAACATTTTTTGTGATATATCAAATGTGTCACATGATTTCATTTCGATTTCAATTTATTCCATCATCACGATCATATTGGTTTGTATATCTTTGAATTTGTTTTACCTTAGAAAGAGTACATGATGAGGTGAAAGTGCTTAAGCAGCATTTTAGTGGTTTGTTAACAGAATGGAAATTTTGTTTAAAATTCATTACTTCGATTAAAATATCGCTTTTGTCACATTTTGACATGTTGAAAACACTGAAATCTTCATATTTTACTTACAAAAAATAATTTTATTTTTTTGAAATATATATAGTGAATTTCCTAGATATATATATATACTTGCAAGTCACACTGCAATAGTTCAATAAATTGTAAAATTCCATTTTATTAGTAAAACAATTTTATTATGCTTTGGTGAGGACAAAAATTACTGCTTGTTTCAGTTATCCAACAACATGTTCGGTATCATACCAGAAGTGCATTTTCTTCTTCTCTCTGTTTTTTTCTTTTCTGTTTGCAAACATTTTTTGTGCGACTATTTTCTAAATTTTGACTTCCCTCCATAAATTATTTATATGATATATTAACTAGTTCAATGTTTGGCTGTTTATGTGGCCGAAACTTGCCCCCATTGCCCCTGCCTTAGAAAATACTTTTTTCCCCTATTAATATTGCTGAAAATTCTCCCTTAAAGATCTACTCTTATGGAAGAATTGTACTAAAGCTTGGAACTTGTTAAGCTATAATATCCCTTCTTTCGAACTTGTTATACATGTATCAAGAATTTTTCTGCATAACCACAGATATGCCGTGATACAAATATTCTCATATCGACATTCCCTAACAGTTTTACTAAAAAAAACATGTTTTTTATTGATCTATGGTGACAAAGAGAATTTTTCATGAACACTTTATATATTGAAAGTTTAATGACAAAATTTTGGCAATTTTGTTACTTTTGTTGTATGTGAAATCACCTTTGATGAATTTAAGAAAGTCGGTGACCTTATTATCAAGGTTCAACACTCACAAGTATGATAACAGGTTGTTTATAAAAAATAAAACAAAATACTTCCTTTTAGCTGAAAATTCAATATGCCGAGTAGGTTAAATTGAATACTTGCTTTCAAGTATGACAATGACGTGAAAAAACTTGTAAATGTTGTATTTCGGACAAAAGTTACGCAACATTTTTTCATTGACAGAAATGCTTACAAAAATGAAGGAAGGATGCAAACAAATATAAAGAACACAAGGTAGTAACATTGGAGTACATTCAGACTGACGGACACACATAATACTGCTGTGCCATCGCAGACTGACATTAAATTTACGGAGTTTAACATTACACCTAACATGCCTAACTCTTGAAAACTTTCATCACATGTCATGCATATAATTTAGTTAAATCCTGAACAATTATTATACTTATCAGAAAAAAATAATAGCAAAACACTTTATCCACATATGATAAGTACGACATCGTTCTACCCATTAAGGCTTCAGCGTGATTTGTCTCTGTTGTAAGAACTTGTTTCACAATCAATGTAAAATTAATAAGTTTAATACAAAATTACTCAATTGTAAAAAAATATTTTATCGATATTAAACGCAGATTTCAAGCAAAACTCACTTACACTACAATGTATAATAAATCCATCAGAACCATTGTACAACCTCTTCTGTCGAACACAATATACAAATAAAACTCAACTGATCAACTAAACCTTACACTTAAGTTAAGTCCTGCTTATAGAGTTTTAATCCCTCTACATAACCCAGAGTATTACAACTAACACTAAATCCACTTAATCTCCGACCCTGCCCATCACCCATACATAAATCCGCTTACAAAGAGAAACATCTCCTTAAGTAGCTGTTAAACGTAATCTCCACCCAATTACCGAATAATTTTTCGCAGCTATCATAATGTATAAGTCTCTCACGATTAACTGATATGCACAATTTATTAGATGTGCTGAGTAAGACAGCAAAAGTATCTAAGACAGCAAAAGTATCGTAACATGGCAAATTTTGTAGCCGATATTCAAGACTTGAAAATATTGTTCATATTCTGACACAAAACCAAAAAAATTGTTTAAAATAATATATAGAAGGTCAGCTACCACCATTGCATTTTCAATAGACTAACATTATAGCTTTTTAGCTAATTTTCACTTTTTCTAACATCTTTGACCCAAAAAGTCCTATATTATAATTTTATTAAAGAACTGTCCTAGACTCAAATGAAAATGTCAAAAAAAAATAGGATCAAAAGTATCAGATTTTACCACTTTTTGCCCCCTGAAGTAGGGTTAACCCCACTTTCAGCATGGAAAAAAAAATAAATTTCACCAATTTTACTTTCAAAACAGTTTTCTTCATAAAATGAATTTAGTCAGTCATTCTACAATGTAAGAATTTTGATTTGTGCTCTTGAGATAAATGGCAGTTAAGATAATTGAAAACGAGATATTACGAGATTTTGCATAGATAAAGTCTAACTATCACCACCATCTGAATCAAAAGCAAGGGGAATATTGAAAGAGATTAATGTTTTTCAAATATTTTCAGCTTAAATTTACTTTATTGCACTCTTCTTCTCATCTTCCTAGAAGTATCAGTAATATGTAAAGTGGGTGTGACAGCAAGTGTCTCTTTAAAATCAACAACAATCTTTTATAAATGTCTTCAGATTCAAATAAAATCATTTAAAAATACAGTTTGTACATTGTAGAAAATAGAGAGATGGAGAGGTTGGTTGTTTGTTTGTATATTTAGCAATGTTTTCATGCCAATGAAGGCTAACATTAACCTAACCGCTCTTTCCTGGGATCCTGGATTTTAACGTGTACCCTAGCACAGCCTACTCAGCAGGTAACTGATAACTTTCTCACTTGAATCAGTGATGAGAGACAAATGACAATGAGAGACAATGTAGTATATCAATCATCACAGAGACTGTTGCTGAGCATTGATTTAAACTCACAAAGACTGAGCTGAGCTAACCATGCTTGACAGGGAGAGAGAGAGTTAATGATGAATATAGATCAAGCTAGTCAAGGGAAGGAGCAAAAGTGATCTTTTAAGACAGGTTGTTGTTTAATACAGGTTAATTTGCTATGAAAGCATAGAAATGGCTGCTTAAGACAAGTGGCTGCTTAATAGAAGTGACAGCTTATACAGGTTTGACAGTTTTTTCCTCCAGGAATCTAACTCAGAAGAGGGGGGGATGTTTCGAGATCACTAACCTCTCGCCCCTGGGAGCATAGACTCAAGCCCAGTTCAGTTCAAATACCTCACATCGAATGTTTACAGACGGACAGTAAGTCTTCTCATTCTGATTCATAAATAAAACTGGATGCCAGGGTCGTTACAATTATACTCTGTAATATTTTGAATAAAGCCTACGAAACCAAATCCACAAAGTGGCTTGACATATTATTTGGATCAACCCCTTCTTTGTATCTCACATAAAACTCAAAAACACTTGAAAGAGAAAGCAATTCACAGTTAATAATCAAGTAATGTTTCAGGATTGGCACTTGAAAGTGAAGGATAAACAAGGTAATAATGCTTGAAAACCGAACTGTGTGAACATGGTGGCCAAGCTTTTTTTTGAAGTGCACAAGTTCAACTTCCATTATTCAACTCACTGAATGTCTTGATGTAATCATTATAGGGTGGGGCACAATGAACCTTTGACAGTAAAACAAATCACTCATTAAGAGAATAAAAATACTCTGAAAATACAAATTACACTGAATGATACACAAAAATTGCATTTCTATTGATGTAAAAACATAATGTAAAGCTCCATCTTAAGGAATTATTTTCTTGTCACATAATTTACAGTGCAGAAGTGTAAAAAAAACATGACATACTTTTTATATTAACCTATTGTACTGGAAATATATTCACTTCTGATTCATCACTCAGTGTTTTCCATATAACACGGCTCTCATACGTAAATTGACAATGTATAAAAAATATATAAATTATGACTCACAGAAACAAATATGCCCACTTTTTTTTCTTTCCTTATAGAGGTGAGCTGATAAATAAAAGGTAAATATAAGCTTTTCCTGAGTTATGTAATATAAACGAATCTTACATTTATGTTCATTTATTATTGCATTTATTAAACTCATTGGGAAAAATGATATAATACACAGCAGAGCCTTGCATAATATAATTTTCCAAACTCATTTAATAAATCAATAATAAATAAGCACTAATGTAGGATCGTCTATATATATATACCGTATATTCCACGTTGATTAGAGCAAGCGTCCAAGTGATTTAAAGTGAAGAGTACAATGACCATAAATTCGGATATTCCAGTACGCAGACTAGTAATTTCATACAGATTTTCAGCTTTTTTTCATCCTATGTCGATTATTTTATTCACTCTCAAATAATTCTGAACCACTTTTTCGGGGATTTAAACCGGATTTAAGGTTTTTTCCATGGCTTTACTGGTTTTATTGCATTTTTAACTGTTGTTAAATTTGATTTTTTTATCTTTTATAAACGCCCCCACCTTGTAAAATGTAACGCCCCCGGGGCCGTTAATTAGGGAATATGCGGTATACTAAAAGTCCTACCATTAATCAGTGATGAAAAGAATCTGAAAACCCTCAATCCTCAGAAATGAGGCTGTCCTAATACTGTCATACTTTAGATGCAACCATGCAGTCAGGATGAATAATTACAGAGATTATGGTAATGAACAAACAGAGCAATGACAGCGCATAATTGTCAATTAATTAAATCAATAGTTACCATTATAGACATAAAATTAATTATCTTTCAAATTTGTCAGGAATAATTTATGCATTATGCTGCATGATAAAAGAATGGTGCAGATAAGATCAAATTACGCATATCAATATAACTAGCGGTGTTCCGATTGTCTCAGTCTGTCAATAGTCTCAGTTGGCGATAATCGATTGTCTTTGTTAGCAATCGATTGTCGCAGCAAAGTGATTTTTTTTGGTTATATTCTTACTGTCAGATAATTTATGTTAGATAACCAGGTAAACATGGGAAACTCAAGTAATTTCAGCCTTAATGATTTTTAAAACATGTATGATTTTTTTTATATATCTCTTTCTTTGTCTCTGTCTCCCTCTTTATCATGTTCTCTCCAAATGTTTTTTAAATAGGCGAAGAAAATGAGTTAATTACAGTCAAACCTGTCTTAAGCAGCCAACCAAGGGAAAGGCCAATTCTATTTAAAATGTAGTCATTGGCCTTTATCACTAAAACAGATCGCAGCGTGGTCTAGTGTTAGAGCAACCGCCTCGCATGTGGAAGGTTGTGAGTTCGATCCATGACCAGGTCATACCAAAGACTATTAAAAATGGTACTAGAAGCTTCCTTGCTTGACGCTCAGCATTTAGAGGAGAGTTCCAGGTCTGGTCGTCCCGGTGTCAGTATAATGTGACTGAGTGTGGTATCATACCATGTGTCTGCAGCATGATACTCCAGTGTGACAGCACACAGAATACTGTCTCAAGTAGACACCGTCACGATATGACTGAAAAATTGGTGAAAGTGACGCTTAACACCATATATCAACATTATCACTAAAACCCATATTGGCCGATTATCCGATTATCGGTTGAACCAAACTGATTGTAACCGATAATCGATTGTGAAAACATCAACCGATTATAAACTACTTTAGCAGCAATTTATACCGAGCATATAAACAGCATGACAATCTAGACTGTGTTTTTGTCAAACACTATTGTAGAGGTCAGAACATCTCAAAAACCTTTCCAATAAGATATGCCAATTTTGGTTAAAAAAATTTCAATGCATGTAACAAACTCAGATTAGAGATGTTCATGTATACATACATATACCGCATGAAATCAAATCACCATCAACCTTTAAAAGTGATTATATACCCATGTATCACAACACATCTTTTGTCATCTACTTCATTATATGTAATTTGGATATTAATTAAAACCAAAAAAAAATAAAGATAAAAAAAATTGTCATTGCAATATCTTAATTAGTGTAGGAAAGTTGGATACAGTGGGTGTTTTTGTTGTTGATTCTTTTTAATTAAATAAGAAAATATCAAATAGCCTTAAAGGGTACCGCACGTCAGAATATAAATGGCTATTTATCGTTAAATAGACATGTAAATAACACAAAAATCAACAAATTTTAATTGTACGAAACTTATCAAATGAGAAAAATGACATTAAATATCATGATTTAAAGCGTTTCCTAAATGCTATGGGCGCCGCCATTTTGTAGCTCTTTTGTGATGGAGGTATTCGGTGACGTCATAACTGCACTTCCGTTCTAGTTATCGCGCAAATTGTATTGTGTCGTTAGTGACTGCTCTCTACTGATACTCTTTTGTATATACACTAATTCACGTAAACAATTGATAGATAGATAAACAGTACATTAGTGAACATCGAAGGAAGACAATTAAACGCGAAAACTATTCTGAATTGAAGGACTTAACCATAAATATTGTTTTCTTCAGCGGAATAAGTGAGTGGAGTAATGCGATATGTTTTGTGGGCAGCGTTGTTTTTAGTTTTCCTAATATGTGATTTCACATTGCCTCAGTGTCAAGCTTCTGGTGACATCACGCGCAAAACACCTTTATACTTTGGGGTAGGACTTAAGATTGTAGAATGAAGCGTTCCAATGCCTTGGCGTACTACTACCCAAGGATACAATTTCTGATGATTTCAGTACGAAGATGACCATATGCGACATACATATAAACTTAGTGTATATTATCCAGTGGGAAGCTCTTAAAAATGTGCTAATAACATATAGCTCAGCTGATTTCTAAAATTTAATTTGTAATTTTATATACTCTTCCAAAATATTGCGAAATTGATATAGCAAACTTTCACAATATTATAATTGCAGTCTGTTTGAACAGGTGTGATAATCCAATTAACAATAAAAACAAGAGGTTAATGCCAAAACATAAGGTGTGAAAACGACATGGTATCTAAAAGTTATTATTAAAATACAAATTAAGGCCATTTAATTGTGACAGGCCCGATTAGCTCAGTCAGTTACGTGTCTAACTATCAATCCTGGTGTTTCGAGTTCGAATCCCAACCCGGCGACAGTCTCTGTGATGACTGACATACAACATTGTGTCTTAAAATCATTTGTCTCTCACGGCTGATTCGAGTGGTAAAATTATCAGTTACTTGCGGTTGTTGGGTGTGCTCGAGTACTGGTTAACCTTTGCAGGAAACAGTGGTTAGGTTAACTGAACATCTGAACAGTAAACCCTCGATGACAAAAAATGATGCTAAATATTCAGTCAACCATTAATTGTTCATAAACTCATTTTATTAATTTTATAATCAATAGGCAATTTAGTTTATTGATATATGGCTTTTTCACAGTCAACTAGGTTATTATTCTTGAATAGACATTTGAACTACCTCAACTTCGCAATGAAAAAAGATAAAGTAAAACCTTTGTTCCTTTATTTATTCATTAATACATGAAAAGTTTTTTTTACTGTTAAAATAGTGTTCTGGTATACAATTTATGAAAAATATTCATAAAATCATATAACTTAGTTTTTTTACTTGTAAGTTTGCATTAATATTGAAACCCTAATTAACTGAAAATGTTTAAATTAGTAATAAGGCATAATACTGTGTGATATAACATCCTGTCATAAACCCTGGGGTCATTAAACCTGGGGTGATCACGCTTATTAGGGTACAATATGCACAATGTGGCAGGGTATTTCTCATTACCACATGGTGTGAATGTGGTGTTGGTGAATTATGAAAGCTCAGCAGGGTGCCAGTAGCTGGACAGTAACATACACTTTGTGCAATATGCCTGTAGACATTATATTCCATATGACACTCCCTATAAGGAGACACATTCATATATGTTCAGAGAACTGGTAGAATAGATAATCATCATATATCAAATTGGGTAGTAACACCATTTGAATAACCAAAAGACAGTGCCAGTTATGTAAAACAACACAAAAAAACCCAACTCATTCATGCTTCATCTAAATTTACTAAAAAGGATATGAAATCAAAATTTTATCAGCCATTTCTCAGTACGCAACAATGGCCGCACCAGCTAAACACGATAAGAAAAGAGATATTATATTATTTCTTATTCTCTCTTAGACAGGTAAATATATGTAACAAAACATTTTCCCTTAATTCCATTCTTGGTCTAATTAGTGTTTTTTTTGATAATGTATTGACTGAGTAGCAAACAGTATAAACCCTGATAGTACAGCATGCATGTGCAGGCTCGTCTGGATCTACATCAACACTGACGGCAATAATTACTTTTTTTTATCAAGCTAAGGGTAATTTTACTATTTTGAAAAATTCAATCATCAATGTCAGGCTACATGATAAGATGTCAGAGTTGTGATTGATGGGTTTCGGGTTTGATCTCTGGTTCATGATCGGTGTGACTATTTAACAGTTATCATCTTTTTGGGTGAAAACTTCATAAGACATTGCTGTGACATCTCTGTATTATTTCTGTGATACATTCTAAATCTTCTGAATTTCCAATAGTGTGAAATTGCATCTGCAGCACGTATTTTCGTCAGACGAAAGCATCATTACACTGTTTTTGCAGCTGCAAAAATCTTTCACGTGTGTGAACAACTGTGCCGTCTCACTATTTCTCTCGTCTTCTAATTCATTTAACTCTGCTTCTGAAAATTCTGGTTCAAAGTTGTAGGCAAAAAGTCCTTCTCCGTTACTAAAATCCATTTTATTAGTCTTGCGAGTACTTTTGCCGGTGACTATAATTGCACGTTTCTACATCTGCTGTAGCGTATAAATCAATTATGTTTTAAACCGGAAGTGCAGTTATGACGTCACGCAGGTATCCAATATGGCGACTTCCACCATAAAGTCGATGTGCGAAAATGACCGTTACAAAACGAGCTGATATATCTTTATGGACTCGAATTTATGCATAATAATACTATTAATAGAAAGCTGAACTCATAGCTATTCATATTATCCTGTTTTATACACAGGGTTGCGTTCCCCTTTAATATTAACAAGTATATAGTGTATTACCTTTTATAAATAAATTTTCTGTCTATTTATTTCCTTTCTTTTGTGCACTCAAGGTTGAATAACATCCAACTGCATACATAAGTTTGTAATCCGATCTCTTTTCCCTTCTAGGTGAACATAGTCATTCTTTGTATATCTGAAGAAGAAATAAGTATTGTCATTTAAAAAAACTGATATGGTTTGTTTATAAAGATATGCAAATGGCAACACATACAAAACTTTAGCATGCCGTAAATACTAAATGAGCATGTTCCTCCGTTCACAGTGTCAATATTCTAATAATTGATGCATTTTGCAACATCTTCGGTTGGTTTATAGAAACAAATTCAAGGCTGTTTTGTAAAACAATACAGCATCATTTGTTAAAGCTACTTACACTTTATATGCTCACCCCCCCCCCCCCCCCCCACCCACCACAGTGTAAAAAGTAAAAGTAAAGTTGTTAAAGCTACATACTCTTTACATGCTCTACCCCCCCCCCCACCCCCACCACAGCGTAAAAAATAAAAGTAATGTTGTTAAAGCTACATACTCTTTATATTCTCACACCCCCACCACAATGTAAAAAGTAAAAGTAAAGTTGTTAAAACTACATACTCTTTATATGCTCACCCCCCACACCACAGTGTAAAAAGTAAAAGTAAAGTTGTAAAAGCTACATTCTCTTTATATGCTCACACACCCACCACCACAGTGTAAAAAGTAAAAGTAAAGTTGTTAAAGCTACATACTCTTTATATGCTCACCCCCCCCCCCCCCCCCCCCAACCACAGTGTTAAAAGTAAAAGTAAAGTGTTTGTTTATTATAGTGTTACCCCTGTTGAAAGGGCCAGCCACATTGGGCTTATGAGACACCTTTATGTTGTACACAGTTACTTCCCAAAAGCTATCATTGCCAGGTGTCAGGCAGTTAGACATTCGGTACTCCTCAATTTCACTAGCTGCTAGGTGAGCAACCGGCTACATCAGAAAAAATCCAAGTACTACCACTGGGATTTAAACCTTCCACATCCAGCTTCCGAGTGCGGATGCCTTAATCACTAGTGTGTGCTGTACTGCATTGTATTGCATTGTATAGTATTGTATTATACAGCACTGTACAGCACTGCACTGTATTGCATTGCATCCTATTGTACAGCACTGCACTGTATTGCATCGTATTGTACAGCACTGCACTGCACTGGTTATTGTAATTTATATTGCATTTCATTGCATTTTACTGATCATTGCTTTCAATAAATTTTTAGTTATATCATAATGGTGTCTAACATCTCAGCCACCGAGAAACCAAAAAATATAAGAAACACAAATTGCTGGATCTGCCTAGGACATATTTACACAAGACTGTAAATAAAGTTCATGAAGAAAGGATGTGTATTTATAGACTTGGCATTAATATTTTGGAACCCCGCCCAGTGTAATTAGCTTCGAACATCACATTGTTTTATATCAAATGAGAAAGTGGCACATAATCACAATATCTGTCAACAATTCTGCAATGCTGCTACAATTAGTGCAACTACCTGCATGCACTAAGCATAATGCACCCACTGTAGATAAACAAACACATCTAATGTTCAAGGCCAATCTTAAAGGGAATATATCAGAATTTTCAACATTTTAGAATTGGCTAAAAGAAAAATTCCAATATACACACTGACCCAATACTGCAAATAATATCTATTTAAACATGCCAAATTAATATTTTGAAAAGGGATTTCCTAACTAGGTTAGACTAAAATAGATAACCCGCTTAAAATGAGTCACATGGTTTCATTTTAATTTCAATTTGATCCGTTATACAAGTTCACATATAGTAAAAATTATTTCATCTTAAAAAGGGTTTGAATAACGATGTGACGGTTGTCTAACAGTATTTAAGACTGCTGCCTATTTTTAGAATGGTGATTTTGTTTCAAGTTTACCACTTCAATTTAAATATCAATTTTATCACATTTTGGTGGATTTGACATACAAACAATTCTGATTTTATTTATTAATGATAATCAGAGGCTTTTTATCCATTTTGATAATTATTGTATTTTAAAGACATTTATAGTGTTTTATCTTGATACATTCCCTTGAAGTCTAAAAGTTCATTTTACTCAGAATGTCTTATACTTTTCTATAGATGTCATTTTAACACCATTTTTATGGATTACTTACATTTTCATTGAATAGAATTACTTAATATCCACATACTGTAATTAGTTGATTGATAGATTGATTGATTGAATATTTAGCGTCATTTTCATACCATCAATGGCTAACCGATGATCAGTTAACCTAACCACTGTTTCCTGGGATCCTGAAAGGTTAACCAGTACTCGGGCACACCTTATCTCCACAAGTAACTGATAATTTTCCCACTTGAATCAGCGGTGAGAGGCGAATGATAACAAGACACAATATATATACATGTATCATAATGGAGACTGTTGCCAGGCAGGGATTCTAAGTCACGACCCTTGGATTGATAGTCAGACGCGTTACCGACTTAGCTAATCAAGCCCAGCTATAATTAGTTGAAAGAAGATGACACTATAGAAATGATTGTAAAAAATTTTACTCGGTTTAACTAAAATGCTTTACTAAGTATATGGTCCCTGGTGTCAAAATGCATGGGATCTTTGGAGGCTGATTGATCACTCACCTCTCACTGCTAAGGTTATAGGTTTGAGTCCCACTCGCTCCAAAACTTTATGTGAGAAAGTGGCAGTTACTTGTGGGAGGATGGTGATTCTACTCAGATTCATTCTGAGGTCTACCTCCACCAATCATACTGGATATGCCATATATAATCTGAAATGTTTTGAAAATGATGTTAACCACATTAAAAAAAATGAATCAATATGTATGATTGAAACTACACATCCCAAGCATTCATGGCTGGATATCACATCTTGCAGACATATTCCACAACACAATTATCACAACTGTGCCATTTAATGAGAATCCCATAAATATAACACTAACTTTATCTGTCTGTCAGATCATATTGGTTTGCCAAATAATGGTATAATGCAATGCTTATCTTGGAGAACAAAGCCATGATCTGAAATTTTCAAATCATGGCAGAATCACCTCAGGTACACCTAGATTGTGTATCATCATTAACTACCATATACTGTGAATTCCAACTTAAGCATTTTGCAAAATTCAAGTGGAGAAAGGTTCAAGTATATATGTATTTTATTTTTCCACATTTTAACTGAGCTAGGTATATTTTTTTTAATTTAGATGTTGACATGCTTTCTCAGTATCACTCAGGTTTTTAGAATGTCATGACCGTCAATAGATGTCGGCCTATTTCCTCAACCAATGAAATTGCTCCAGGAGCGAAAAAGTAGATCAACATCTAAGCCAGTTACATCCTAAGATCCCCCCCACACCCCTCCCCCCCACACACCCTCTAGATCCACCAGTGTTACTGCAGGGTCCCCCACAGAATGCAATACAAGTGCTGCAGGGTTACTCAAAGGACCTCCACAAAACATTTTCGAGCTCTGCACGGGTAAACCATTCATTGAAATGGAACTACACTCATTAATAATATAAGTAAAACTTAGTATTACACTGTAAAAATTATCCGAGTTATCAAAATGAGGAAGGAAAAATAAAGATTTAAAGGAAAATAGGTATTTGCAACAAATTGTTTAAGATTTCAATCTCAGGGAGTGTAACCATATTGAAGTGTTGGGTGTGGCCCGCAATAGTCTATAGAACGGAACCAGCTCATCTATCAATGAGATTGAGAACATTGATTCAGGGAAAGTTTGAATGACATCACAGATTAGTAAGCGTTCAATAGCTATATAATTTTTTATATTATGAATTGTTGGACAGGCATGAAATTTTCTGCTTTTTTTATTGGGGGTATAAATAAACCTGATTCGGGAGATAGCAGGTTCTAGATTGACTATAGGCTTGTGGAGAAGCCAGGTGAACTGTATTACACACTATTTTATTTTAAAGCGCATACTTTTAAAAGCTTTGCTTTATGCTTTTTGCTTTATTAAAATATATAATATATTATAATAGAAAATATCTTTTAAAAATAAATTCTCACCACATAAATGTATTAAAACATATAATACAATGTATATAAAAAATATTTTTGTACTGCAGTATTGGTCTAGTGGGAGCGCATGCAGAAGGTTGTGGGTTCAATATCCAGCCGGGTCATACAAAGATATGACAAATAGTACCAGAAGCTTCTGCAGCATTTAGAGGAAGTGGTCACCTAACAGAGATGACCACTAACACAGGTTTGACTGTATACTAGTATTTATTTACAATTGAATTTTTAGCTCCCGGCTCACTACTTCATTTCTTATTGCTGTCCTACTTCTGCCACTTGCCGCTTATCATTTTTTTATACAAATCCAAGATAACTTAATATTTCTATGCATAAATTATGGCCTGTCTCTCATTCATTGATTTTTTATTTCCCCTGACTCCCACATTTTCAACTGATGATCAATGGGAGATTACAAGCTGCCGTCTGCTGAGAACATAAACAAACAAGATCATATCAGGGCAAATATTCCGCCAGCTCAACCTCCCTTCTTTACGACTTCAAACAAACTTAACTCTAATGTATGGGAAATCAAATACGTTTTTCATAAAACTGTATCCAACTTCAAAAGTTAATTCAACAATCAAATGTTTGTATTTCGAATTATCTCAATGTTTGAGTATCGGTTTCACCAAGCAGAAGTGAAATACAGCACATGGCTGCCCCATCATATGTGAGGGATCGAGGATAAACTATGATTATCCACATTAATATTGCCACTCAAGGGAACATGGAAATATCGCTTCTGGAACAGAACGCTGTTTGGCACGAACATTATTGGAATCGGCACGAAAGACTACTTAATAGAGGTGATCAGAATATATAGAGGTGGTCAGAATATGGAAGTGGTCAAAATATGGAGGTGGTCAGAATAAAGTGGTGGTAAGAAAATAGAGGTGGTCAGAATATAGTGGTGGTCAAAATATAGAGATGGTCATAAAATAGAGGTAGTCAGAATATGAGGTAAGCAGAATATTGAGGTGGTCAAAATATGGAGGTGGTCAGAATAAAGTGGTGGTCAGAAAATAGAGGTGGTCAGAATATAGTGGTGGTCAAAATATAGAGATGGTCATAAAATAGAGGTGGTCAGAATATGAGGTGGTCAGAATAAAGTGGTGGTCATAAATATAAATAGAGATGGTCAGAATGTAGAGGTGCCTAGAATATAGCTGTAGTCAGAAAATAGAGGTGGTCAGAGTGTAGAGGTACCCAGAATATAGTGGTAGTCAGAAAATAAAAGTGGTCATAATGAAGAGGTGCCTAGAATAAAGTAGTAATCAGAAAATTGAGGTAGTCAGAATATAGAGGTGGTCAGAATATGGAGGTGGTCAGAAAATAGAGGCGGTTATAAAACATAGGTGACTAGAATGTAGAGGTGGTCAGGTTACAGAGGTGGTCAGATTATAGTGGTGGTCAGAAAATAGAGGTGGTCATAAAACAAAGGTTGTCAGATAATGGAGGTGGTCAGAAAATAAAGGTGGTCAGAATAAAATGGTGATCTGAATATAGAAGTGGTCAGATAATGGAATTGGTCAGAAAATAAAGTTGGTCAAAATAAAATGGTGATCTGAATAAAGAGATGGTCAGAATTACAGGTTCCCTGCAATCTAACTACATCCTGAAATGTAACATTAGTACCAAATCATGATCTCTTAAAACTAATCATAGTATGAGGCCAAAACCTAAATCATGTGACATCTGGGTAGTTTACATATAACGTTGCTCACATAGGGACCCATGTGTCATGTACATGTATGAAAACATGACTCATATAGAGCCCTGATCTCAGTTTCACTTTACGTCTATAACATCATATACACATTAATACACATATAATAAATAACAGCACATACTCTTAGTTGCACATATAATATAAAGTATATTTTTTCTGAGACAAATGCCAAATAATTAAGCACTGAATCGGAAAACAAATTATACCACTTACCTGTACAGCCAGAATGTATACACCTGTTAATTCCCAAAACTGAATAAATACCAGTTAATGTTTCTGTAAATCTATGTATAACTTCTTTCAAACACAATCTGAACAATCAAACTTCATCAAAGCTTCAAAAAAAAAAACAGACGCACTACGTTTCTCGACTGTTTAACACGGCCAATCATCACAATGCTCTTTTTCTAAATTCCACACCTTGAAAAAAAAATCCCAATAAAATGACAAAATATTATAAATAAATGACTAACACTTAGTAATATTTCGTAAAGTACCCAAATTTACGCTTAAACCTTTCTTCAACAAAACATGACCATTTCCTGTGGTTCAATTTATACAAATAACAACTCCCGGTTTAGTCAAGTGTATAGTGTATAGCCAGCGTGGCCGACATAGCACACATACTTCGTCTAGTGATCTGACCTTTGATCACCCTCTCTCCTCGGCTGTCATCGGATTTATGATTGGACCAGGATTCATTATTCATAATTATGATATATTTTTTATCCATTTTTTTTAATATACAGCTAAACTTGTGCAAGCGGTCATCTCAATTAAGCAGTCACTAAATATCTTAAACAGCCACATTTGCTATTTCCAACTTCTATGCTTTCAGAGCAAATTCATCTGTATTAAGCAACAACCTGTCTTAAAAGGCCACTTTTACTCCTTCCCTTGACTGGCTGCTTAAGACAGGTTTGACTGTTTAATATTATAATGTCATTTTTTTTTTATTTCTTGGTTTATGCAACTCATCCTCCCTATTTTTGTTCCTCAGTGTTTCACATTTTACACTTTATTAGATTTTTTTTAATCTGTTTTTGATAATGGCATGGAAAAAAAACAGACCTGACAAATGCATTGTTTTATTTACTTAGACCAACTAAAAAAAAATCATGAAAAACGTTTACTTCTGTGTTTCATTTTTTTAAACAAAAAAAATATGTACAGTTTATATTAATTTTATTAAATCAAAATACCTTAATTTCATTTAATATTTTAGCCAATCCTTGAAAATAAAAATAAAAATATTTAAAAAAATTGATATCAGTGTTTTATTTCTAAACAATAAAAATTATGTATGTTATGTATTTATTTTTAAATACAACTTATGTTTGTTATTTATTTGTTATTTAACAATACTTTCATGTCAGATTTTCATTTTAATTTTGCAACAAATCCTCTGGGGAAAAAAATGTATATATAAAAAATAATTGACTTCTTTATAAAAGTACAAAGTATGTACAGTATAAATTATATTGATAATTCAACAATATTTTAATTTCAGATTTCCATTTTATTGTTCAACAAATCCATAAAAAGTCTGGTCCGAATACATGTATAACAGAGAGGAATAGAAGTTTTAGGGAGGTGTGGGAACCCACACTGATTTGACCCTAACGAGTCAGCCGTGCCACAATTAATGATATATCAATTTTGTACTAATTAGGGGAATTGATAATTACCATCAAGAGGCCAGGAGCAGAATGTATGTAATAATTGTCATAATTTACATATTTACACATAAATCATTACAGTTTCTCTCTTCTTTTTTTATGAATGGATAATTCTCGTTTATAAAGTGTAAGGCCATAATAAATTAATTGCTAGGTTATCATCCTCGCCTGTCCCCTAATTTTTCATCCCCTAATAACGTGCTGGTATTTGTTGAAATCTTTATTCCTCTGTTTTCAAGGTAGGCGAAAGTCAATAAATATCAATATTCTGTATTTCCATCATTTAATAATAACAAGTCTGCCAGAAATAAAATTTAATAACAAATTAAATGCACGGTCAGAAATTTAAATATATATTTATGTGTATATCAATATACTTATGCAATCCAGTGTTCTGATCTTTTATATTTAATACCTTAAATACAGATCGTAAAAGTATCATGTGACATGAGACCTGTTGTTGACACTATAATTATATGGTGGAGGAGATCAGAGTGGGTAGTGGGGGTGGGAAATCAAGGTCACAAAAGATTAGTAAGTCATGTTGGGTGGGTTGTGGATTACACCTGAGTTGGACTGATGAGTCAAGGTGTAGAGGATTGTGGGATGGAAGGTCATCATTCTCACTTGACCTCAAATCATCAGTAATATATGCAATGATAGAAATACAGGACTTGTAACCTTTTCAATAAAAACTGTGGTGTTCTCAAGTACAAGCACCAATTCAATTCAATTCAACTTTATTCATGTATATAAGATCATTATACAACATATATATCATGATAATAAAATAACAGTAATAAATCAAGAAAAATAAATGAGTAAATTAAATACTTATTTATTTTTCTTGATTTTTTACTGTTACTTTTGATTATAAAGGTAACAAAACTTCAAAATTATAATTCCCACTACTTTAGGACTCTTCATAGTTCAATCTTTTATGTACGTATTATTTAGAGTGGATCCTGGTTTGGGAGGAAGGAAAAAGAGGAGAGGCCAAAAGATGATCTCCATAGCAACCGCGGTAACTTAGATTCCTGTGATTAATAACAATTTTCGAAATAAAAATCTCTCTGTTAATGACCTGCCTCTGATTTTCATTGATATGTATAACAATATGGAAATATGTACTTTGTTTGCTTCAAACTAGTTTTATAGGGAATACATCCATTCATGTACTATTTTTAGCAAAGGCTGTTCTGGGCTGCATTCAGTATGGTTGAATGCTTGTTTGGTCACATATATTCTTGCACACTGGTTCCTGGGTTGACTTCAAATTAGCAGACACAATAAACTTAGGGAACCAGGAAGCAAAATTTAATGGTACTGAAAACAGCCCTGATGTTGCCTAAAAACAACACTAAATAATTATTAAAATGCAAATGTCTAGAACATGTTACATTTGTGTACAAGTCCCCAGGACCCCAACTTGGGGTTAACTAACTCTAACAGAGCCCGAGGGGGTGCAGGGAGTGTTTATCATCTTGGAAACCTACCTCAGGTATCTCCCATAGAAGTGGTTGACCCTGGCCCCACCTAAGGGGGTCTGTTTGATCTACTCCTTTTAAATAATGGTACACTGAAGCGACGGTCTAGTGTTAGAGCAACTGTCTGTGATGGTTTGATCCCTGGCTGGTCCACACCAAAGACTTAAAAAATGGTACTAGAAGCTTCCTCGCTTGGCGCCAAGCATTTAAAGGATGGTTCTAGGTCTGGTCGGACCGGTGTCAGTATAATGTGATATGGTGAGGTATCATATGATGTGTTTGCAGCATGATACTCCAGTGTGGCAGGGCTTAGAATACTGTCTCAAGTAGACACCATCAAAAATATGACTGCAAACTTTTTGACAACATCACTAAACACAAACAGCAGCATTAAATACTGGTACAGAAGATGAATTGCTCAAACTTTAATATCTTCATATATAAAACTTCTTAAAGTAAAATAGAAATATGTGAAACTCAATCTTTCTGTCACATTGTTAATACATTAATACATCAAACATAGTATTCATGGTGTAACCTTTACTAATGTATGCAATGTTATGCATGACCTTATCTGAAATTTTATATGCTTATTTGAAATTAGATATATTCCGGATTATATAAATTATAAGTTTAACCCTTTACTTCATAAAGACGCCTTTGGACACCTCTAATATTGAAAGCATTAATTCACCACGTATCAGCAATGGATGAATTATGTTTATATTAACTGACAGAGTGGAAAACAGTGCAGGAAGTGTTCAGATTGCTCGTTACGAGCAATCTGAACTCTTCCTGCACTGTTTTCAAAAGCCTTCTGTGATTGGTGTGGGAAAACGCGTATCTATGGAGTAAAGGGTTAACTGGGAGTGAAATAAAATCCCTGATGTTTACAAGTGAGCAAGTGTGGTTGATGATTGAATGAGTGAGTGAGTGAGTGAGTGAGTGAGTGAGTGAGTGAGGAGTGAGTGAGTGAGTGAGTGAGTGAGTGAGTGAGTGAGTGAGTGAGTGAGTGAGTGAGTGAGTGAGTGAGTGATCTCTATATAAACACCATGCACTACAACAGATGCATGTACAATCTTCACCAGTGTATAATTGATATACATGTAATTATGTTAATTGTTAATTAGTATTCCCCCCACACTGTCATGTATATTATATATACAATATATGTATGGTGTGGTGTGGGAGGGGTATTAAAATCAGAAAATATCTGTATAATGTGCACTGTCTACTGAAATTCCACCATCACCCAGTCTATACAGCTTCAAAAACAAACAAAAAATAGCTTCTGAAACTTAATTGTTAATTAAAAACAGACTGCTTAATTGTAAGTATTCAATAAATGAATAAATATTTATTATACCATGATTAAGGCAATATGCCGAAACGTCGGTATTAAATTTTAACTAACGGTTTTTACGTGTTGGTGTTTTTTTAAACTGTATTATTAAGTATTCAATAGAAATATTTATGTCATTACATCAGTATGAGTTATGCGAATGTTTGTTTTAGATTTCAATGTTTAATTGCATTGTTACATAATGATTGTTGAGGGCCACAGGGAAGATTGGAGTAACTAAATGTGTTACCCTAATAAAATAAAGTATTATTATATTATTATTATATTATTATCATATTATCATTATCATTATTGTTGTTATAATACTCCTCTTTATTTGTTGAGTAAGATCAAGCCCCTGATGAAAGTATACCCATCGTTTGTTAAAATCCCTGTTCCCACTTGTTTTTAAGTAAGAGTTACCCCCTGTGCACTATTATTTTTGTAGGGTAGCCCTTTATGTTTCATTTGTAAAGTATAGTAATCCCTGTGCCTCCTTGTTTTATTTTATTAGAATAATCTCCTGCAGATATACCCTCGTCCCGTCATCCTCTTATTTGTTTATTCCGAGTGGCCCTTTAAAAGAGTTGCCCTGGTCCCCCTTCATTTATTATATAAGGGTAATTTAACCTCTGTACTGTGTCCCCTGGTTTAAGCGGGGCCAATGGCAGGTCTATTGGTTAAAATATGGCACAAACACCACCAACCCCACCATAAACTTCAATAGCTTATTAAAATCCACTATGCACTATGTTCCTACTGAAAAACAAGACTGCGTGCCCGCTTAGTCTGCCCCCTTTAAACTGAAAACCTGGATCCAGCCCGCTGGGCAGTAATGCAGTGGGTGTTAGACGTTTATAAATACCAGAAGTGATCGGTTTGATTTTCTTATTTAACATGATGGCCTCTCAAAAACAACCTCAGTACCGGTTCTGCCCAGGACTTGAGAGTGATTCATATACTACAAAAACAACACTCAGTACCGGTTCTGCCCAGGACTTGAGAGTGATTCATATACTACAAAAACAGCACTCAGTACTGGTTCTGCGCAGGACTTGAGAGTGATTCATATACAGTCAAACCTGTGTAAGCGGCCACCTCTATTAAAAAGCCACCTGCCTTAAATAGCCACATTTGCTATTTCCCACTGTTATGCTTTCAGAGCAAATTAACCTGTATTAAGCAACAACCTGTCTTAAAAGGTCACTTTTGCTCCATCCCATGACTGGCTGCTTAAGACAGGTTTTACTGTACTACACAATATAGCCAAAATAAATTGGTAACAAAAGTTACTCCAGTGTTAACTATTAAAAGCAACTCCTATATTTATCTGTCTCCATCTACACTGTTAACTTGTACGCTGGTGACAGTTGAACAATGTAAATGTACAGGGCGACAATGTAGATTTACAGAGTGATAAAAGATAATTATATGATTACACAAGAGAAGGTGTTGCCATGACAGATTTATGACAGATTTATGTCTCTTTATGGCCAGTTAATGGTGTCACAATTCTATATTTGGGTCAGCCTGTAGATGTATATCAAGACACTCTTTAACAGGTAGCATCAGTCTCTATAAGTCGGATATGTTTTTTGATAAATGATTGAATTATTATTACTATAATCAGAGACATAATACATGTCTCTGCTATAATACAGTCTTAAAAATAAAGATACATGTATTAATTTTACTTGGCAAAAAAACAGCACATTACTGTATGTCCCGACATAAAGCATAGAAAACACTTATACACCTGAATTGGTGTTCTGAAGTTACACAACTTGAAATAAATGTTTTTATTTATTTATGTTTTATTTTTTTAATGGGGTTTAATGCCATTTTTAACATATTTCAGGTTATATATGGCATATCCAGGTTTATTGGTGGAGGAAGATCTCAGACTAAGTCAGACATAAAGTTTTTGGAGCTAGCGGGACTTGAACCTACAACCTAGTGCTGAGAGGTACCGTAAGTGATCTTGAGGTCGCCCCTTTGACCACTCAGCCACGGAGGACCCACAGAAATCAATGTATCTATATAAACCTGATCAAAGGTATACATAACATTCAATAACTTGACAATAGTCATATGATAATGATATTCTAGATCCAAATACACTTCCCCTATATTCTGCACAAAGTACATTTACAGTATAATGTTCTGGTTCTGCTGAGGTGATCTAACTTTACTGTATTGGGTTTATTACTGAGGAAAATTATGATGTGAAATGATGCGAACTCGGCCAATACGAACTGAACTTGGCAAATGTGAGGTAGAGCGTCCGCCTCACATGCAGAAGGTTGTTGGTTCGATCCCCGCTGATTCATACCAAATACTTTAAAAATGGTACTAGAAGCTTCCTCGCTTGACACTCAGCATTCAGAGGAGAGTTCTAGGTTTGGTCGGCCTGGTGTCAGCCAATGTGACTGGGTGAAGCATGATTCTACAGTGTGACAATGCTCAGAATACTGTCTCAAGTAGACACCATCGCAATATGACTTAAAAATTGTTGAAAACGATGCTAAACACCATACAATAACACTTGAACTAAATACATTATAATTGCAAACCTCAGTCAGGCTATGATAGTGTTATATGACACAGTGGCTATTCTAGTGATTCTGAATCATGCATATTACATAACATACATATGGAAAATTCTGCTCCACCCAATCATAACTATTATACTGTAGTCAATTAGTCCCCTGAATGAATGCTGTTGTTGTTGTTGTTGTTGTACGGTGTTTAGCATCGCTTTCAACAATTTTTCAGTCATATCGTGACGGTGTCTACTTGAGACAGTATTTTAAGCGCTTTCACACTGGAGTATCATGCCGCAGACACATTGTATGATACCCCACCCAGTCACATTATACTGACACCGGGCCGACCAGACCGAGAACTCTCTTCTAAATGCTGGGCATCAAGCGAGGAAGCTTCTAGTACCATTTTTAAAGTCTTTGGTATGACCCGGCCGGGGATTGAACCCACGACCTTTTTCATGCGAGGCGGACGCTCTACCACTAGACCACGCCGCGGTCTGAATGAATGCTGTACTACACCAAACAAGGCTTTTAGTACAATTTCTAAACTCTCTGACCAGTATGACATGACTAGGGAATGAACCAACAGCATTGCCTGACCGTGAGATCAAACACACAACTTTACACAAAAACCCGCTAAGATCATTTTAAATCAACTAATAGATTATCATCCATTATTTAAAAGAGGGAGTGTGGGGAGAACTTTTTTTTAAGAACTTTTTGTTTAAAAATCTTCTTCTTTTCTTTTTATGAAAATGAAAAGGGTCGGGGTGGCATGAAAATTAGGGGGCAGGCAGGGATGTTTATCTAGCAATTAATTTATTATGGTCTCAGTGACTGCCAAACTTTCCTACAATTTGTTTAAGTAGTCTATTATTTATTGGATATATATTATTTATGGCAACATTTTTTAATCTGAGCGTAACTCTATAGGTGCTGGGCGAATCATTATAAAACTGTAATATCATCCCATACAGCAATCAACAAACCAGTAACCATTAATATCAACAGAGACATGGGACCTAGACTATTTCAAACATGCCCAAAGGACCACCATTTCTCACTGTCAAACTTGACACCAGTTCAGGTAAAAAACAGCTGAATATCACTAACGTCATCCTTAAAAAATAAATTGTTTGCTGTGCTCTGACCTACTCAATCAAAATTGCAGCTACCTAAACTTTTTTTATTGACTTTCAAATCGTTTAAAGATATTTTTCATGATTTCTGTCCATTTTTCTTTAAAATGACTATGCAAAATCAAAATTTGGCAAAAAAACAAAAAAATAGCTACCTACCAACCTACCCACATGAAAAATACTGGGTGGGAGCACAGCAAACAAATATTTAAGGATGGCCTAAGTAAAGATGAGTTTTTCTTTAGGGGTAAGTCCATTCTGACACCAGTATATATCATCCTCATCATAACATAAGAGAAAGTCAAATTTTCTCTCCACTCTCTTTAAAGAGGCCTCGCCTATATCACCGATATATTTTGTATCGTAGCAATAACACTGCAGATTTAAATCAAATATCTTTATTAAAGCTATTCTGTTCAATAACTTATATTCTATTTTGTCTCTGTAGTGTAAAATTCTTTAAATTGTGATGACCAAATATTAAATATGTGTCCCGCGATAAAATCACTCACTGGCCAGTATCGGGTTGACATATAAAAAGGAAAATGTCGACCTGTGTTTTGACGAATTTCTCATAATTAAGACAAACTACAAGTTTCACTTCGATTGTGATACAGGTTGTTAAAAACTTGTACAAGTCACACTCGAGGCCTTCTGAGGTAGAACTAGTAAAAGCATATGCAGATAAATTGTCTTGGCCAAGGACACATAGCCACGGCAGGGGATCGAAACTACAACCCTTGGTAGATGATCAAAACTAGGACCCTTAGTGGAGGGTAGAAGCTACAACCTTTGGTAGAAGATCAAAACTATGACCCTTGTTGGAGGGTAGAAGCTACAACCCTTGGTAGAAGATCAAAACTATGACCCTTGTTGGAGGGTAGAAGCTACAACCTTTGGTAGAAGATCAAAACTATGACCCTTGTTGGAGGGTAGAAGCTACAACCTTTGGTAGAAGATCAAAACTATGACCCTTGTTGGAGGGTAGAATCTACAACCCTTGGTAGAAGATCAAAACTACAACCCTTGGTAGAGCATAGAAGCTACAACCCTTGGTAGAGGATCAAAACAATGACCCTTAATGGAGGATAGAAGCTATAACCCTTGATGGAGAATACTAACTACAACCCTTGGTAGATGATCAAAACTACGACCATTGGTAGAGGATCAAACTATGACCCTTGGTAGAAGATCAAAACTACAACCCTTGTTGGAGGGTAGAATCTACAACCCTTGGTAGAGGATCAAAACTACGACCATTGGTAGAGGATCAAACTATGACCCTTGGTAGAAGATCAAAACTACAACCCTTGGTGGAGGATAGAAACTAAAACCCTTGGCGGAGAATAAAAGCTACAATCCTTGGTAGAAGATCAAACTATGACTCTTGGTGGAGGATAGAACTACAACACTTGGCGGAGAATAGAAACTACAACCCTTGGTAGCAGATCGAAACTACAACCCTTGATAGAAGATCAAAACTATGACCATTGGTGGAGGATAGAAACTACAACCCTTGGTTGAGAAAAGAAGCTACGACCCTTGGTAGAGGATAGAAGCTACAATCCTTGGTAGAAGATCAAAACTATGACCCTTGGCGGAGGAAAAAAACTACAACCCTTGGCGGAGAATAGAAACTACAACCCTTAGTAAATGATCGAAACTATGACCCTTGGTGGAGGATAGAAACTACAACCCTTGGTGGAGGATAGAAACTACAACCCTTGGTGGAGAATAGAAACTACAACCCTTAGTAGATGATCAAATCTGTGACCCTTGGTGGAGGATAGAAACTACAACCCTTGGTAGAAGATCAAAACTATGACCTTTGGTGGAGGATAGAAACTACAACCCTTGGTAGAAGATCAAAACTATGACCCTTGGTGGAGGGTCAAAACTACAACCCTTGGTGGAAAATAGAAACTACAACCCTTGGTTGAAGATCAAAACTATGACCCTTGGTGGAGGATAGAAATTACAACACTTGGCGGAGAATAGAAACTATGACCCTTGGTAGAGGATCCAAACTACAACCCTTGGTAGTGGAATCAAAACTACAACCCTTGATGAATGATAGAAATTACAACCCTTGATGGAGGATAGAAACTACGACCCTTGGTGGAGGATAGAAACTACAATCCTTGGCAGAGAATAGAAACTACAACCCTTGGTAGAAGATCAAAACTACAGCCCTTAGCGGAGGATAGAAATGACAACCCTTGGGGGTAAATAAAAACTACAACCCTTGGTAGAGGATCGAAACTATGACCCTTGGCAGAGGATAGAAACTATGACCCTTGGCAGAGAATAGAAACTACAACCCTTGGTAGAGGATTGAAACTACGACCCTTGGCAGAGAATAGAAACTTCAACCCTTGGCGGAGAATAGAAACTACAATCCTTGGTAGAGGATCGAAATTAAGACCTTTGGCAGGATAGAAACTATGACCCTTGGAGGAGAATAGAAACTACAACTCCTGGTAGAGGATCGAAACTATGACCATTTGCAGAGGATAGAAACTACAATCTTTTGTGGAGGAAAAAACTATGACCCTTGGTGGAGGATTGAAACTACGAACCTTGGCAGAGTATTGAAACTACGCACCTTGGTAGTTTAAACTTATTTATTTTATTTCGATTGTGAAACAAGTTCTTACGCACCTTGGTGGAGTATTGAACTATGAACCTTGGCGGAGTAATGAAACTATGACCCATTTCGGAGAATCGACACTACGACTCATGTCGGAGGATCGAAATTACGACCTGTGGTGGAGGATCGAAACTTCGGCCATGGCGGAGGATCAAAATTATGACCTTTGGCAGAGGATCGAAACTACAACCTTTTGATCATGGGTTCGATGCTCTATCATTTAACCATGCACTCCACACAGTTCTGTCAAAATTGTTCCCATCAATGAGAGTAGTTTTTAATTGTATTTCATCCTTGACCTTGACCTTGGGGTCGAAATATTGGAAAAAGAGTTTTTATACTTACTTTTCAAACGAAGAAACTTTATTTTAGTTATATATATTAAAACAAGAGGGCCAAGATGGCCCTATATCGGTCACCTGACTGACCTTGAGTCACCCAACATAAGTAGATTATATAATACATGTACACTCAAAATTCCAGAAAAACGAGATGGGCAAGTAGTTAGAATTTTGATTTGTTTTGAAGATGTAACAGATGTGTAGAAGAGTTCAAACTTGGTAGAGGTTCACCCATGGTAAATGTCAGTGAAATTACATCAAAATCAGGTCAGTACATTCTGACAAGAAGGCTTTTGAAGTTTTTACTATAGATGCTAAGTCTTCAAACTAAGATAAAAATCCAGTTCAAGCACAAAACTTACCTGTTATGTTTTAGAACGGTTTCAAACTAAAGCATCAGACTAAACTATTGTGCATGAAACAATCTGCAGTTCCAGCACAATAAATATTCCTATGAGTTTCAAACACAAGCCTTCCCAAAGTATATCGCTTGAAAGAATCTTTGTCACAGTGCACTCTCCCTCAAAAACAATTAAGCTCCTCCTCCAAGATTTCAATTACACTTTGACACTGAAAATCTCAAGCAGACTTCTTGCTGTGATGAAACTAGCTAAAAAAATGGTATTGCTTTATTATAAAGCAGTAAACTATCCCTGTCTGAACCATAAAACTCTGACTTTTATATTCAGAAAAACACCTATCTTAAAATTGTTCATAATATTTGAATAATATTCAATCATTTGTTATAATTGTATCATTCATCTTTTTATGATGAATTATCTTTTAAAACTTATATCTAGTATAATATTGTATAATAATAGCAAAAAAAAAGTTTATTTAAAGAGTTTATTACCTCTTCTTATAATAATTGCTATATACAAACAAAACAGGGGAAGTAATTTAACATAAAAAACTAACCCCACCCTTAGGCTGCAATGTTTTTTGACGAATCAAGAAGGCTTGAACAAACTTGGTAGAGAGTCACCCAAGGAACATTTCTGTGAAATTATTTTAAAATCGTGTCAGTAGTTTCTGACAAAAAGATTTTTTAAGTTTTTACTATAGCTTATATAGTAAACTAACCCCACCCCCCTGGCTGCCATGTTTTTTGACGAATCAAGATGGCTTGAACAAACTTGGTAGAGGGTCACCCAAGGAACATTTCTGTGAAATTACATCAAAATTGGCCCAGTGGTTTCAGAGAAGTTGTTAAAAGCTAAAAGCTAAAACATCAGACGACGGCAACGGATGACAGACGACAAACACCAGGCGATCACAAAAGCACATAAAGTGTGTACAAAAAATAAAATGTTTAAATAAATAATGTATCACTGTTGCATCCAACCTTTGCATAGTTTTGTACCGGTAATATGTCATTTTTCAATATAATATCTTCCTGATTAAAATTTAACCCGTATTTAGACATTTGAGGTCTGCTTGCCTTTTACAGTTACTAGCTGCCCAACACAATGAGTTACATCACAAAACGACAGAAGTGAGGGGGAAGTGTAATGAATAGAGTGTTTGGCGCTCACGCCAGAGGTTGCAGGCTCAATCCTTAAATCCAGCTGATGCCTCTTAAAAACAACACTAAGTACTGGTCCTATATCTACTCGTCCTATATCTACTCGTCCTTTATCCAAAAGGCAGACTCTGGAGCGTTTCATATTTATAAGCTCTGGGCTATCTTTGCAATCAGTTTCAAAAAATTTGTAAACTAAAACAACAGTACTTACCACAACAACACAAAATTCCAACAGTCACTTTCACTGATAATTTTTCACTAAGACTGCCAACTGTAACCACTGTAACTGTGCTAAAGTACACAGGGCTTCAAAATAGCTGCAATTTTCATACCACTCTCAATTCTATCAAATTTCTTTGCTTTTTTTTTATTTTATTTCTGTTTGTTTATGGTCATTGTCAAATTCCTTAAATTTGCATGCGCACGATGACCTGTATGTATGACATTGTGGGGACGTGACCTGTATGTATGACATTGTTGGGACGTGACCTGTATGTATGACATTGTGGGGACGTGACCTTGACATTGTGGGGACGTGACCTGTATGTATGACATTGTGGGGACGTGACCTGTATGTATGACATTGTGGGGACGTGACCTGTATGTATGACATTGTGGGGACGTGCAGTAGACCAACATTCATTCACTTACCAAGCATCTCATTATCATTTATAAATAAAATATAAATGATTTGGAATTTCAGATCCGCAAAAATGTAAAAACAGCAATATCGCTAAGACTAATCAAAGTGGTAAAATTGAAACAAAATCCCTTTTCTAAAACTAACTATCACATACATACTGCTTGATGACCTTTTCTTTGTCAATCTGACTCTTTCTAGGATACACCAAATTCAACAATATGTTAGATATCAAAATATATCAAAATTAAATCATGCGACTTATATGTTACCCCTTTACTCCATAGATACGCGTTTTCCCGCACCGAACATTCCAAAACATCGGAAAATGCGGTTAGTCTGTGTACGCTAAAAGCTCATTGTTCCACGTTGATAAGAGCAAGTGTCCAAGTGATTTAAAGTGAAGAGTACAATGACCATAAATTCGGATATTCCAGTATGCAGACTAGTAATTTCATACAGATTTTCAGCTTTTTTTCATCCTATGTCGATTATTTCATTCACTCTAAAATAATTCTGAACCACTTTTTTGGGGATTTAAACCGGATTTAAGTTTTTTTTCCATGGTTTTATTGGTTTTATTGTATATTTAACTGTTGTTAAATTTGCTTTTTTTTATCTTTTATAAACGCCCCCACCTTGTAAAATGTAACGCCTCCGGGGGCGTTAATTAGGGAATATAGGGTATTATATATGTGCATATAAAAAATTGAAAATTCCGATATACTTCCTTCCAGATTCTAATATAATTTTACAAAAAAAATTTAAATGTTTTCTTTATCTTCGTGCTTAAACTTCATCAAATAGTTGTAACACTCACTTGTTACAGTGACAAAGGTTTTAGTAAAATTCTCACTGTTATCAATTAGTTTATATAATTAATTACAGTCGATTCTTGCCGTTTCTTATAATAAATATTCACGTATAATCAATTGTTTTAATCAGTTACTGTCTGTATGCTTGATTTATATGAAGACAAATATGTCAATTATGTAGAAAATCTTACTGATATCTATTCTGTTGTTGTTGTATGGTGTTTAGCGTCGCTTTCAACAATTTTTCAGTCATATCGCGACGGTGTCTACTTGAGACAGTATTCTAAGCGCTGTTACACTGGAGTATCATGCTGCAGACACATGTTATGATACCCCACCCAGTCACGTTATACCGCCACCGGGTAGACCAGATCTAGAACTCTCCTCTAAATGCTGAGCGTCAAGCGAGGAAGCTTCTAGTACCATTTTTAAAGTCTTTGGTATGACCAGGCCTGGGATCAAATCCACGACCTTCCGCATGCGAGGTGGACGCTCTACCACTAGACCACGACGCGGTGTATATCTGTTCTCAGTATGATCAGTATTGACAATTGTAAAATGAACACTGATATTTATTTTTTTTAATGGGGTTTAATGCCATTTTCAACACTTTTCAGGTTATATTTATGGCAATATATCCAGTTTTACTGGTGGAGGAAGACCTCAGACTGAGTCAAACTGAGTTGAACCACCGTCCTTTCGTAAGCAACTGGCAAACTTTCTCACATTAAGTTTTTTGAGCGAGCAGGACTCAAACCTATGACCCTAGTGGTGAGAGGCAAGTGATCTTGAGACAGTGCCTTAGACCACTCGGCCATAGAGGACCCTCTGATAAAATATACAACTTCATTTTCAATTATGAAAAAAGCAACCATATCAAAACCAGTGGTCCTCTGCAGCAAAGTGGTCTAATGCACCATCTCAACATCACTTAACTCTCATCACTAAAGTCGTAGGTTCAAGTCCTGCTTGCTCAAAAACTTTATAAGAAAAAGTTTGCCAGCTACTTGCGGAATGATGGTGGTTCTTCTCAGATTCAGAGGTCTTCCTTCACCAATAAAACTGATTATACCATATATAACTTAAAATGTGTTAAAATGGCGTTAAAACCCAATTAAAATAAAATAGAAGAAAAAAAGTGTCACAACCATTCTGTTTTTACCACTTTAAAGCTACATAGATACCTCAATACCAGTAGCTTGTTTTATGGCATTTTAAACATATTTCATATTCAATTTAATTTTTTTATTTCTCAGGCTAAAATAAATGCCCCCTTTCGCAATGGGGCCATGTGTATTTCTTAGTTTTCATCTGGTGTAGAAAAACATTAAGAAAATTTAATGTCTGTAAAGCTAAAGACTGTAGAACAATTCAACCCAGCTCTTCTGACTGGGCCTGTTAATTAACAGCACATTTGACCAGGTTGCTTCAGTAAGTGGACAGATGTGGAATTCCCCACTTTTTTCATAGGTGGTTAATTGACCATATTCGGGAGATATCAGGTTCAATTTATAGAGTATCGTGATTGCCTGAAATAAACTTGCAGCTATTCAGCCGACCTGCATAAAAACCAATGCAAAGAGAACTTGAGTTTTGTATTGATTTATCTGGAAATAACTGCAAAATGTTTATAAATAACAATTACTTCTGACTCATCCTCCACAAACTTCACCAGAAGGCTGCTGCCTACTATCTCCCATCTATAACTGGATGTTCAACTATTATTGTATGGTATATTGGAACACTGAATTCAGGCTGTCTGTCATCCAATATCAAAGAGTTGGTATATCAAGATTTTTTAAAATTTTAAAATTGGCTAAAAACTTTTTTTTTCGTAATATATCATGCCTCACTGACCCCGTAACACCATAAGGGTATCTGTTTAAACAGGCCAAAATAATATATTGAAAAGGGATTCCTACATATCCAGGTTAGACTAAAATATATTTCCCTCTTAAAATTGCAACATATTTTGTGATGTTTCAAATGAGTCACATGACTGTATTTTGATTTTGAATTGATCCATCATACAATTTTACACATAGTAAAATTTGTTCATCTTAGAAAGAATCCGAATGACGATGTGAAAGTCATCAAACAGTTTTTCAGTGCTATCTATTTTTAGAATGAGAATTCTGATCAAGTTTATCACACCTATTAAAACATTGTGTTTGTTACGTTTTAGTGCTATTAAGATTTTAAAACTTTTTTATTTTTTAAGACATAAAATTTTGTAGCATTTTTTTCCTGATATATACTTACTACCTTTAAGATGAATGTGCCTGTTTTTTGTGCATTAAATTCAAAATGCTCATTTGAGATGAAAAACATGTTTTTAAATGATATTTACATGAAAATTCAATTATAATATTTTTTCTTTGTTTATCTTTTCTTTTAAAATTTCCTTTTGATTGCCGAAACATTGATGTCAATACATTTGTATACTAATATTTTGCTTAAATCATAAAAATTATTTTCTGCAGGCGTAACAATCACTTTTGTAGCAATTTTAGTAAATTTTGTATTTGGATTGTTTTTTTAAATCATTTTCTTGTAATTTCATGAATTATGTCCTCAAATTTTGTTTGAGATGTAAATTTTGATGTAAAGCATAAATAAACAACTTAACCCCACTGTATATCCCAGCCAGGAGGGGAGGGGTAGGGATAACCAATGCTACATGGTTCTAGGGTGCAACATGAGTGATGACAA
This sequence comes from Panopea generosa, assembly GCA_029582155.1. NCBI lineage: Eukaryota > Metazoa > Mollusca > Bivalvia > Adapedonta > Hiatellidae > Panopea > Panopea generosa. The sequence continues at coordinate 18,263,653 of CM055912.1, forward strand.
GAACGGAACACTGTAGTTAAAACATGATGAAACAGGCAACAAAATTTGCAATTTATAGAATTTGCTGAAACTCAGCAGTTTTGCTGTGCAGATATCAAAGATCTACATTTCACTAAGATAATAATACAACTTTATACCTTGGACTCAATCGCAAAATATGCCGTTTGGACTTGGTTTGTTTCTGAAGAACAAACATTTACAGAAAAAAAAACATGTATTAATCTATCTCCCAAGCATTTTTACATCACAACTGATGTCCAGTCTACCATCTTCATTTATCTATAGTATTAGCTTTGTTTTAAATCTTTTGTTGATTTGCATGTTTTGGTAAATTGAGAAGAAACATGGAATCTTCTTCTTCCTATTTATGTCATTTGACACTTTTTTATGTTGTGTCTTAAATCTCCAATTCATTCATTCATTCATTCATTCATTTATTCATTCATTCATTCATTCATTCTTCCTTTTTTCATTCATGAGTTTTTTAATTCATTTGTTTGTTCATTCATTTGTTTATTCATTTATTTCTTCATTCATTCATTCATTCCTTCCTTCATTCATTCATTCTCCTAATCCACTCCTGAAGTATCCAGTACAGACACATCTGCTGTGTATAAAACTAATAATTAAACATTTATTTGACAAGAAATCAATGTTACAGCCACCCAATATAACATAATCTCCTCTTTCTTTGTTCATCTCCACCCAGTCCAGCCGCTGAAGTGTGGCAACACTGGTGTGAACGACTTATGACAGATTAGTGACACTGCTGATGTCACATTAATTAACACAAGAAGGAGGATTTGTCAGCTGTCTCTTCCCCAATTATAGAGTTTCTTTATAATTGTATATTATAACATAACCTGAATGGAAATAATCAAACACAATGAAAGAGAGAGAAATATACCAAAAAGTGAAGTCTTTCAAAATACATGTACATAAAAAATTGGGAACATAGAAAATGAGAATAAAGTTATAATGACTAAATGTCCCATGAACGAAGCAAAAATTATTATCAATGTGTGGAAGTAAATAAAGTAGTATATTATGCGAGAAAGAGAGAGAGGTGGTAGGAGGCAGAGGGAGGAGAGAGAGGGAAGACAAATATGGAGAGGGAGGAAGTGGAAGAGAGAAAGGGATGGATGAAGAGAGAGAGAGAGAGAGAGAGAGAGAGAAAGAGAAAGAGAGAGAGATGGGTAAATATGGAGAGAGAGAGGGAAGGAGAGAGAGAAATGAAGAGAGGAAGGGGAAGTGAGAGAGGGGTGAATTAAGAGAGGGAGGAATAAAAATGGGTGGAAGGAGGAAGAGAGAGAGAGAGATCAGGAGAGAGAAATATAGAGGGAGGAAGAGTGAGAGATCAGGTAGAGGGAGTAAGAGAGAGATGGGGAGAGAAATATGGAGAGAGGGATGGATGAAGAGAGGGATAAATAGAAAAGGGGATGGAGGAAGAAGAGAGAGGTGGTGAGAAATATGGAGAGGGGGAGGGAGAGAGGGATGGATGGATGAAGAGAAAGGGGTGAAGAGAAAGGGGATTAGGGAAGAAGAGACAGGTGGTGAGAAATATATAGAGAGAGGGGGGGATAGAGAGGGGTTGAGGAAGGAAAAGAGAGAGAGAGAGAGAGAGAGAGAGAGAGAGAGAGAGAGAGATGGGGAGAGAAATATGGAGAGGGAGGGAGGGGTGGTGAGAGAGGGATGTTAAAATACAATAACTAATATTAATAATAATAATAATATAAACCTACCACAATTCGATGGACACTGTATTCCCACTGTATGGAGATAATAACGGCTATAAATCCGATCCAGAATGTCTACCACATACAGAGTCACTGATAATCCGGAGTACAGTTGCTACTAATTAACAGGTCCTACCTATATTAATTGATGCTTCGTGCAAACTTCTGGGAACATGAATGAAATATTCTGCCAATATAACATAAAACACAGGTAGTTTATACCATATATACTCGCCCAACTAAGACCACTGTAAAGTACAGTATACTCTCCTGTGAACAAAATATTAACTACCGGGACATTAATTAGCTTGCAGGTGAGGATCCGTTTAGATGTAAGCCCACTATTGATTTTTCTGTCTTATTTCCACAGTGAATAAAACAGTTTTAACGGCTTGTCATTCATGGAAAGACACAAATCAAAACAGAGAAACGTACACGCTAATGTTTGATGACGTCTGTTTTTTCAAATATCGTTGGAAAAGTAATGATCATGTTTCATCCAAGAGATTGTTTGTACGCTGCTAACAAAGTGAAAGCAGGCGTCAGAAACACTGTATCCATACCCCATTAATTTTTATTATAAACAATATCATTTTCTTCTTAATTCACAATTTAAACACAACAATGCTTTCAAATGTTCCAAATTTAAATCACAAAATGGGAATTAAAAAATGAAAATGAATTTTTTAAACAAAAAGAAACAAGTATTATTTTATTACCGACATGTCAACCCTGCGGAAGAACTTCCGGTTCCCAATGGTGTGATGTGTTATATTGAATTTAAAGGGACACCCATCAATGCATTTTATGAAATAAGAAATACTCAAGTTTGTACGGAGATTTTTTTTTCTATTTTGGAAATGGATTTAACACTGTGAAATTGTTGAAAAAAATGAGACAAATTGAAATCATTTGATTCATCACAAAATATGTTACAATTTTAAGCAGAAAATCTGTTTTAGTCTAACCTGTATGCGTAGGTCAAGTTTTCAATATATTGGCCTTTTTGAATAGATAATTAGGAATGCTATATTGGAACAAATGTTTGAGACAATTTTGAAAGATTCTGGGATACTTCCTTTAATACCTGAACATGAGTTCAGTTGAATTCAATATTGCCACTTGTTCCTTTATAAAAGAGTCACATGAGAAAAAAATATAAATCTCTCTTACCTTAGTGAGAAAAAAAAATACAAATACAGTAGAACTTCGTTGACTTGAACATGGCTGGCTTAAACGCCATATATGTCTTGAATTACTTATCTGGTCCTAACCGAATTTCTATTTCGTGGTATATACATGTATGGTAAGATGGACAATATTTGGCCCGAACAACCATTAAGTCAAACTATTTTGTCCAGTCCAGTCAGGTCGAGCTATCAATGTTCTACTGTACATTATTATTATCAAACATAAAATATAAAGTGCTTTGCGAAAAATATAATGACTTTTTTTATTTATGTTTAAATGTATAGCGACCATACTAGATTACCTGTAGAGACCAAACAATGTGAAAAAGTACCACCTAAAGATATATATGCTTGTATTTGCTATATAATATACTGAATGGAACAGCTAACCTACCACTTTTGTACTTTTAATATTGTATTCAAATTTTTGAGTAAAGCTATCAAAATCTCTATATGATACAAACAGATTTTATTATTATTTGATTTTACAAGGTTATGTTCTTTCTTATTAAAGTCCAAATTTCAAGTAAATTGCTTTGATGCTTTTTAGGAAACTACATTTAATTGTCAGGCAGTAGGTTAGTTGCTCTATTCAACATATAACGTTTTTAAAGATTTTAACCAGCTGTTACGTTATTACGGGTTTAGACCTGAAGTGAAATACTTCCAGAAGTGATATACAAGAGGTAATTCTGAAAAAATACATAAACTGGACAACTTGAAATCATTTGTTGATTCTGTTATTTTCACATCAAAGGCTTTATGACTATATAGAGGGCTGCTAGAGTAATTTATATACAGGGTCATTAATATAGTAGAAAGGTCATATTTGATTTGTGTGCCTTTGATAGGCAATAAATGGACAATTAAGATACAGCAATTAATGAAACAGCGGGTACAGATGGTGTTGTTTGTATAGGTCCACAAAGAAGTCTTGGTGTAAATATACACTGTCTTGTTTGTATAAGTCCATATAGATGTTCTGGTGTAAATACACACTGTCTACCATGGCCAGTGGTACAGATGGTGTTGTTTGTATAGGTCCACATAGAAGTCCTAATGTCAACCATGGCCATTAGTATAGATGATGTTGTTTGTATAGGTCCACATAGAAGTCCTGATGTCAACCACAGCCAGTAGTATAGATGATGTTGTTTGTATAGGTCCACATAAAAGTCCTAATGTCAACCACGGCCAGTAGTACAGAACGTGTTGTTTGTATAGGTCCACATAGAAGTCCTAATGTCAACCACGGCCAGTAGTATAGATGATGTTGTTTGTATAGGTCCACATAGAAGTCCTAATGTCAACCACGGCCAGTAGTATAGATGATGTTTGTATAGGTCCACATAGAAGTCCTAATGTCAACCATGGCCAGTAGTATAGATGATGTTGTTTGTATAGGTCCACATAGAAGTCCTAATGTCAACCACGGCCAGTAGTATAGATGATGTTGTTTGTATAGGTCCACATAGAAGTCCTAATGTCAACCACGGCCAGTAGTATAGATGATGTTGTTTGTATAGGTCCACATAGAAGTCCTAATGTCAACCATGGCCAGTAGTATAGATGATGTCTGTATAAGTCCACAAAGAAGTCCTGATGTCAACCACAGCCAGTTGTATAGATGATGTTGTTTCTATAGGTCCACATAGAAGTCCTTATGTCAACCATGGCCAGTAGTATATAGATGATGTTTGTATAAGTCCACATAGAAGTCCTGATGTCAACCATGGCCAGTAGTACAGATGATGTTGTTTGTATAGGTCCTCATAGAAGTCTTGGTGTAATACACACTGTCTACTATGGCCAGTGGTACAGCTAATGTTGTTTGTATAGGTCCACAGAGCATTACAGGTGTAAATACACATACTTTCTACCAGGGCAGGTAGTGCATATGGTGTTTTTAATTGTATATAAGTTCACATGAAAGTCCTGGTATAAATACACATACTGCCTTAAAGAAGTGTGTAATTGCTGTGCTCCGATCTAGTATATTTGATGTGGGGTAGGTATGTAATTTTTGTTTATTTTGTCAGATTTTGAAAAAAAAATTATTGAGATTTTGAACAAAATTGACAATTATTTTAAAACAAATCTCATGAATAAAAACATCAACAGAGCTTTTAAAGTCAATAAAATACTTTGAGTAACCATCATATTAAAGGCCATATACTTAATATCTTAAAGCTAAGTAAAGCATCCAGGTGACTGTGACTTTAGACTGGTTTCAGTACTACTGCATATAGTTTCAGTGACATTAATTAAACAAATAATACATAACCAGTCAAAACGTGGTTAAGTTTTTAAGTGATTAAGTAAAACTTAAGAAAATATTGGTGAAACACCATATTTCTAAATAAGTTTGGTTCAAAATGTCCAAGTCAGGCGTATTGGTCAAAGCGGGCTGGTTACATTAGAAATGTACACTAAACAGATAAATACAATGTGAAGTGTTAAATTCTGTAAGTTGTATCCTTTAAAGGGAGTAAGTATATCAGGAAAAATGATTTAAATATCTTAAAAAATAAAATAATTATTGATATAGATAAAAAGCATCTCATTATCATTAATAACTAAAATAAAAATGGTTTGGCAAGTCAAATGCACCAAAATGTGACAAAATCAGTATTTAAATTAGAGTGGTAAACTTGAAATGAAATCCCCATTCTAAAAATAGACAGCATTTAAATACTGCATAGCATATTTTGCATCGTTATTTGGACTCTTTCTAAGATGAAACAATTTTTACTACGTGTAAACCTGTGTAACAGATCAAATTGGAATCAAAATGAAATTAAGTGACTCATTTAATGCGTCACAAAATATATTGCAATTTTAAGCTGGATATCTATTTTAGTATAGGCGCGTAGCACAAGTCAGGAAATCCCTTTTCAAAATGTTATTTTGCCATGTTTAAACAAATAGCGTTTTGGTAATATGGGGTCAGTGAGTATATATAGGCATGATTTATTGGAATAGAATGTTTATAGCCAATTTCAATTTTGAATAATCCTGATTTATTCCCTTTAACACTTTTCATTTGTTTTATTTTTATTCTTTTTCTGCACAATGTTTATGCTAAATGTAGGTATTTCAAGCTTATTTTTATTTCATAGTATTTCAATGTATATTTTTTATTTGCAGATGCAGCAGCGTAAGTAATCTGTACAAGCCAGAAGTTTGTTTTAAAAAGCAGGGACAGTAGTGTAGTGGATAGAGTGTGAAATTGCGGGTTCGTTCCCCAACTAGACCTGATGCCTCTCATAAACCAACACTCAGTACTCGCTCTACCCAGGAAGCAGACTCCAGAGCAGTTCATATTAACTCTGAGTCTTCAGTGTGATACAGCTAAAATGAATTCGTATCAATGAAGCTTGTTTTTTTATAATTCATATAACACTTATTCAAAGTATTATATAGAGAAGGAAAGGCAACTGGTGGAGATTTTGTGAACACTCGCATATTCACGCATAATCTAGCAATACCTCGTTTTCAATCATCATAACTTTCATTCATCTCAGAAACACAAATTAAGATACTTACATTGCAGAATGAAAGGTTCTCATCAACACAATACCATTCCCAACAATTTGTGTTTAAAATTGTTAAAGTACTTCTGATTACAAAATTTGTATACTTCAGCTATAATAGCAACAAATTACAAGAAATTTTACTTTAAACCTCAGTATTTTTTATTCAAGATCATTTTACACGATCGAAACATTTTAAATCATCTAAGATTACATATAACTTACAGTTTATGCACAAGAAATTAGTTGTCTGTGAATTACAAATGATTAATTTACCAAATAATTAATCCTTCGTGTGTTGTTTTATCAACATTTAGTCAGAAAATGCAAGTTTCCTATTCTTCTATATAAGTCCTTGACTTATTCAATTAATTTAAATAAAAAAAAACTTGTGCATGTAATGTTTATCCCCAGATATAACCAAACTTTAAAAAAAAATCAATTAGTTTCTTTCATACAAACAAGCATGGTAAAGCCATAATAGAGACTTCAATTCCATTGTACGACTTCAACTGGCATCTGACAGAACCAAACAGGTGCCCCAGAGATATTGTAATGAAAATTCCTCACATTATCGGGGAGTTTGCGTTGGAGAGAGATAATCGCAATTTCAATCCTGATGGAATTTTAATTTCAACAAAATTTTACAGCGAATCTTGCCAATTCTGATATCTCACTATTGTCTTGGGATTCCTGTTTACGGCAAAGAGCCATTGCAATTCAAATGTTGTTAAATGCATTTTTTATTCGAACACCAGGAATTCTAAGTGGAACATATAAGTGAACCACTTTAAATAAAAAAGAAAACATTTACAGTGGGAAATAGAATTTTAGTAGAGACCTCTCCATGTCAAGTTAGTGGGAGGCCAGAAACATTTGGAATCTCAACATTAAATGTTCAAGTTAACACCTTTAAAGGGACACACAGCAATGTTGAAATTGAATTTTAATCAAGTTCATTATATGTCAGTCATATGGATGTATAGTCAATCATATTTCAGTCATATTGATGTATAACCAATCATATATCAGTCATATGGATGTATAGCCAATCATATATCAGTCATATGGATGTATAGCCAATCATATATCAGTCATATGGATGTATAACCAATCATATGTCAGTTATATGGATGTATAGCAAAAAATATATCAGTCATATGGATGTATAACCAATCATAATATCAGTCATATGGATGTATAACCAATCATTTGTCAATCATATGGATGTATAACCAATCATATGTCTGTCATGGATATATAGTCAATCATATGTCAGTCATATGGATGTATAACCAATCATATGTCAGCCCTAGGGATGTATTACCAATCATATGTCAGCCATATGGATCAGCTGATATGGATGTATAACCAATCATATGTCAGTCATATGGATGTATAACCAATCATATGTCTGTCATGGATATATAGCCAATCATATATCAGTCATATGGATGTATAACCAATCATATGTCAGTTATATGGATGTATAGCAAAAAATATATCAGTCATATGGATGTATAACCAATCATATGTCTGTCATGGATATATAGTCAATCATATGTCAGTCATATGGATGTATAACCAATCATATGTCAGCCCTAGGGATGTATTACCAATCGTATGTCAGCCATATGGATCAGCTGATATGGATGTATAACCAATCATATGTCAGCCAAAGGGATGTATAACCAATCATATGCCAGCCATATGGATCAGCTGATATGGATATATAACCAATCATATGCCATTCATATGGATGTATAACCAATCATATGTTAGCTGTTTGGATGTATAACCAATCATATGTCAGTCATATGAATACATAACCAATCATAATGTCAGTAATATGGATGTATAACCAATCATATGTCAGTCATAGGGATGTATAACCAATCATATGTCAGCCATATGGATCAGCTGATATGGATATATAACCAATCATATGCCATTCATATGGATGTATAACCAATCATATGTCAGCTGTTTGGATGTATAACCAATCATATGTCAGTCATATGAATACATAACCAATCATAATGTCAGTCATATGGATGTATAACCAATCATATGTCAGCAATAAGGATGTATAACCAATCATATGTCAGCCATTATGGATTAGCTGATATGGATGTATAACCAATCATATGCCATTCATATGGATGTATAACCAATCATATGTCAGCTGTTTGGATGTATAACCAATCATATGTCAGTCATATGAATACATAACCAATCATAATGTCAGTCATATGGATGTATAACCAATCATATGTCAGCAATAAGGATGTATAACCAATCATATGTCAGCCATTATGGATTAGCTGATATGGATGTATAACCAATCATATGCCATTCATATGGATGTATAACCAATCATATGTCAGTCATATGAATACAAATACCAATCATATGTCAGTTATATGGATGCATAATCAGTCATATGTCAGGCATATGGATGTTTAACCAATCATATGTCAGCCATATGGATGCATAACCAATCATATGTCAGCCATATAGATGCATAACCAATAATATGTTAGCCATATGGATGCACAACCAATCATATTGATGCATAACCAATCATATATCAGTCATATGGATGTATAACCAATCATATGTCAGTTATATGGATGCATAACCAATCATATATCAGTCATATGGATGCATAACCAATCATATGTCAGTCATATGGATGTATAACCAATCACGACAGTCATATGGATGTATAACCAATCATGTCAGTCATATGGATAAATAACCAATCATGTCAGCCATATGGAAGTATAACCAGTTATATGGATGTATTACCAGTCATATGTCAGCCATATGGATGTATTACCAGTCATATGTCAGTCATATGGATGTATAACCAATCATATGTCAGCCATTTGGATGTATAACTAATCATATGTCAGTCATATGGATGTACAACCAATCATATGTCAGTCATATGGATGTATAACCAATCTTAATGTCAGTCATATAGATATATAACCAATCATGTCAGTCATATGGTGAATAATAAAACATATGTCAGTAATATGGAAGTATAACCAGTTATATGGATGTATTACCAGTCATATGTCATCCTTATGGATGTATAACCAGTCATATAACTGTATAACCAGTCATATGTAAGTCATTTGTCAGGCATATTGATGTATTACCAGCCATATGGATGTATTACCAGCCATATGGATGTATAACCAGTCACATTTCAGGCATATAGATGAATTACCAGTCATATGGATGTATAATAACCAATCATAGGTCAGCCGTATGGATGTATAATCAATCAAAGTAAAGACTCTTTAACAGTAGAGTAAATGCCTCACATGTTAGAGGTTGGATCCCTAACTGGGTTATATAATATCCTATGTGCCAACACAAAATGCCTGAAGTTTTCCCATCTAGATATGGTGCAAGTCTCTTTACAATCTCTAGTTAGAGGATGATGTCCTGGTTTCCCAAGGTTCTATACATCAGTAATTTGGAAATTTGGAAAAATTACACTCAATTTATTGTAAAATGTCATAAAGCGCATTACAACATGTGTTTCACAAGCAATTATTTTATTCTTTGGCCTTTCAGTACATACATAATAGAAAAATCATTTTACGATAATTTATATGGACAAATTATACAGAGAATAACTGATGATTTTGATGAAATACCAATTTCAGTGTTCAGGGCTAAGCACGCCATTTTCAGTGTTCATGGCTAAGCATGCCAGTTGCAGTGTTCATGGGCAAGCATGCCAATTGCAGTGTTCATGGCTAAGCATGCCAATTGCAGTGTTCATGGGCAAGCATGCCAATTTCAATGTTCAAAGGCAAGCATGCCAATTTCAATGTTCATGGGCAAACATGCCAATTTCAATGTTCATAAGGCAGGCATGCCAATTTCAATGTTCATAGGTAAGCATGCCAATTTAAGTGTTCATGGGCAAGCATGCCAATTTCAATGTTCATAGGCAAGCATGCCAATTTCAATGTTCATAGGCAAGCACGCCAATTTAAGTGTTCATGGGCAAACTAATCTCTAGAATTCACCAAAAACCATTAACACTTATATGCCAGTTTATAGTTGCCTAAGGTGGATTCAGGAGTGGGTGGGGGGCACACCCGATGCAGAACCCCTCTAAAAAAAATTTTTTTCAGATATTTTAACGTCAATTTAACTAAGGACTTTTGTGGCTTTCTTTGTACCCAATGTGCGCCCCCTAAAATGAAAATTTCTGGATCTGGCCATTGTTACTGTATGAAAAATAATTGTGAAGTCTATGAGAAAAACAATTTTAAATAGACAAAAATTCACACCAGACTACCATTATGTTGAAGCCCAAGAGGAATTCAAATTAACCAGCATCTGCACCTGGACCCCTTATCTAGGAACACTAGCAACAGAATGTTAGTGAAAGAGCTTCCATGGGGACCCCATGTGGCAGTGGAGTGTTTATCACCAGATAATGACAAATGGAAGTATAAAACTGTATCCAGTATCAGATTAATTCAGAGATAACAAGGTTTTCATGTTGTTTTAATAACCAATTACAAAAAAAAAAAAGTTATAGCAATTATTTTTTCAAAGAATCTGTAACCTTGAATGTTTTTTTTTATAACATAATTTGTTTTTATACAAAATCTTAATGCATGTCAATTCTCAATGTTTTAAAAAAAGTCACTTGAAAAGAGTTTGTTTGTAAATTAACGATTTCTATAAGCATTACCTACTTACTAGAATGTGTGTGGGGATGGGTATGGGGATAGTGGAGAACAACCAAATGCCTTACCGGGTATTTAACATATAAAAGGTGACCGTTCAGTTTTAATCGATTGTGAAACAAGTTCTTACAACCTAGACAAATCATGCTCAAAGTCTTTCTGCTTTTTTCAAAGATTGACCCATACTAAGCATAATTATGCAGATAAAGTGTCTTGCTCAAAGACACTACATATAGCCGTGGCAGAGGATCTAACCCTAATGCTAAATTGGGATGTGATATTGACCCCAGAGTCAACATTCCTCTATCAGTTACAACATAAACTTTTACAAACATTTTGCTATCTGCTATTATCGTTGTTCTATTGTTAGACCATATTATACACTCCCAGTTGATAAAACATGTCCTGCAGAGTAACTAATTTACATCCGATAGTCTGATCGGATGTTGGGTCTTTAAGACCAAACTAAGTTCGACTTACAACCTCCTTGGGGACAGGTTTGTGATCTTCAGATAATGCATTAATCCATTCAGCCATATCATCACTAAACTTTTACATAAAATAAAAAAAATATAGTACTCAAATCTGTCCCAAGGAGCCGGTCGAGGGAAGGGGCAAAAGTGACCTTTTAAGACAGGTTGTTGCTTAATACAGGTTAGTTTTCAATGAAAAACATATAAATGGGTAACAGAAAATGTGGCTGCTTAATAGAAGGTGACCACTTACACAGGTTTGACTATACATGTACTTATATTAAATTTTGCACTAAATCTAGTGTATAGTCAGTTCTTTATTAATCATGTTCATAGTACTTTACCACATGTCCACAGAGGACACCCCTTTCCAAAGTAATGGTAAATATTTGTTCAAGATCAGCATTTCAAAACATAGGACATAACCTATAAATCCAGGAATTAATTTATTATGACCTAACTGGCCATGTTCAAAGCATTAAAGGTGTAAGCTCACCATGAATTTCAATTTTTTATTCAATAGAAAATAAAAACGTTTGCATGCTTGTCATTCATAGAGAGACCAAAATGAAAGAAGTGAAATTTACACTTTATTGTTTTTCAACCACTGAGCTACCAAATGTGATGAGAAAAGTAGGGGTCATGTGTTATGTAAGATTTTTTTTTCTGTTGTGTACACTGTTGACAAAGTAAAAGAAGACTTCCGAAATAATGTATTCATACACCAACTCCCAAGCATCAATTTTTTTTTTAAATTCTCAAATAAAAGAAATGAAGGAGCATTAAAAATTTAATAAAGGAAAATACATTTTTAAAGAAGAAATAACAAGGATTATTTATAACCGCCATTATGCGACTATGCCACGGAAGCATTTTCATGTTTCCAATGGTGGTACTATGCCGTTACTGGTATTATAAAACAACAATGGATACAATAAACTTTTCCATATTTTATTTACACCATGGATCATACAGAACAAAAATAAAATTGTTACACTCAACTTACTGAGAAACCTGCGCTGAGGTTTCCATATACTCCCTAACAATACTACTGAATAGAATGTTCACATTTTAAAAGCTAAATATAAGCTCTGTACTGTACATGTATAGTCTTGTGTTTGACTGATGGATAACACCGGACAGGTATTCTGGAATCATCATAGGCACTTAATGAGATGGATTTTGGTTAATAATATTCTTTATGTTCTTCATATTTTTTGTTACAATATTTGAAAATGTCCGCACATTTTCCCATCTATAAAGTTATTTTCCCCACTTGCCCAAATTGATTATCAATTGAAAATTAAGTTTCATTTTTATGCGATCGAGGGCTAACAGACAATCAGTTAGCCTAACCACTGTTTCCTGGGAACCTGAAACGTTTACTCAAGTACACCCAATCTCTGCAAAAACTTCCCACTTGAATCAGCGGTGAGAGACAAATGATAATGAGACACAATATTGTATATCAATCATCACCGAGACTGTTGCCTGGTGGGGATTCGAATTCACAGTCCCCGGATTGATTGCTACCGACTGAGCTAATCGGGCCTGGCTCTGTCAATAAAAACAGTGTTCTAGAGTCCATATATAACAAAATAGCAATTATATACAACAAATTATACACATTCGTCACTCACCAGTCGTACAATTAGAACTGAGTTATCCATAATTATACAATCAATATTTGTTGCATGGCAACAAAACAAACATTTGGATAATGGCATTTTTCGCATCTTTAATGGTCATCTTTACGTAGTATGATATATGGATAAAAATTAGTTTTTTTTAACAAATAAAATTAGAAATGAAGGTTTCCACAGCTCATCAATTTCATCTAAACTCTTTATAGTACTGCAATTTCATGTAAGTAAATTCTCTTATTAAAAAAATAATTAGAACAGTGATTTCCATTTATCATAAAATTCATGGTCACTCTCCAATGTTTAAAGAAGTTCATCTTCAATCCATAACTCTGTGTGATGGTGACATTCTAATGTAAATCTGGTGTTCCACGAAGTTCATCTTCACTGAATTACTCTATTTAATAGAGAAATTCTGATTTATAATCCTGTGTTTCATGAAGCTCCTCATCCCTCTGTGTATGTAAGAATGATGATGACTCCTCAGAAATAAGTTTACAGCATCTGGTAGAGGATTTCACATTCATTAAGTGTATTAATGAACCATTGATGGATAACGACAATGTGGCAATGAGAGAATGGCAGCTAGGGTTTCCACATTTTCAGGAGCCCGTCCTCGCTGTATGTAGCTATGAGATTTTGATGTGGATGATGACTAATTCCTATCACGTCTTTTTCATGGACCTGAAAAGTTAAACACACTAATTTTTCAAAATGTCCTTGCCCATCATTTATATATATATATATATATATATATATATATATATAGGGAGATAATTAAATTCACAACAACGGAATTTACCATTTTTGGGATCTTTTCAGATGCTCATTCACAATGCATGATATATATATGGAGATAATTATTTGTGAATAACCAAGAAATAAATGTACAGACCAGACTACGGCGAGTGCGCCTAGCTACAATGCAAACCATAGATACAATATCAAGGCCTCTGCCAAACCAATAAATTTGGTGTCGACCATGACTTATATACTATGGAATTACATGCAACACATCTGGACTGGGTGGACAAATTTACATACATGATGTGATAGCTTTATATGAGTAGGATCCAGTTAAGGATTCATTACTACTCACATGCTATATAAAGGACAGATTTATAAACCCGTTGGATCATATAGATACAGTGAAATATATATATATATAATTATGTATGTTATGAATAAACTATAAAGAATACTAATACTAACCTTATAGCTTGAAGAGGTATTTTAACTTTGCTTATTTCAAACTTTTTAACATTGATTATGAAACAAGTTCTTAAGACAACTTTGAAGTTTGAATTTCATCTGGGGTAGAACCAGTACCGGTACTATTTAAAGCATGTGTTAATAATGTGTCTTGCTGAAGGACATCACTTGTACATACAACATGTATCTGTGGCATAATACTCCAGTGTGGCAACAATTAAGATTATTGTCACAAGCAGACATCACCATGAAGTGATTCTTATCATTATAGTACAATCTATATAAATACTTCAACTGTAAGTGTGTATGAGCATTGTACTAACCGTCAATGTTCTCTCCAGTTTGCCCGTGGTGATACTGAAACAATACAACACCATGTCCTCTCCCACACAGTAGATCCACTCCCCACGAGGTGATATTGTGGCACAGATAAAGTCTCCTCCCTCTCTTTTACCGCTCGAGAAACTTCTTACGATCTGAAAATATTGTTATATTTTAATACAGGTTGAATATAATGCAAAAAAACAAGTTTTTTCATAATTATTTACTGTTCTATCATTGTACTCATGTGTCAGTTGTAATAAGAACTAAGAGGACCACTCACCTTTTTTTTGTCAAAATAAAAACTAAGGGAGATTAATCACTTTTCTTTTAAAATGAGAACTAAGGGAGACCATTCACCATTTTTTTTATGTCAAAAAATAAAAACTAAGGGAGACTACTCACTTTTCTTTTAAATAAGAATTAAAAGAGACCACTCACTGATTTTTTGCTGCCAAAATAAGAACTACAGTTGATTCAAATTTAAATGCAAATGAGATATGGTCACTGCATTTTGATATAGGTAAAGTTGGTAAATTGTGCCTGGCAAACATAGTATAAATCTAAACCTGCAAACCCCAAAATCAATAATAAGATACCTGTTTATGTTTACAACAGTTCTCAGGTAAATAAAAAACACCTGTAATGGAGCCAGCCAAAATGAGACCTAGGTAGGAGCACTTACCTGTCCTTGCATGTTAATGATGACGATAGTATTACTCCTGTTACAGACTACAAACTGGTCTGCGTTCCTGGGTAGGGGGTGTATACTGTTGACGGTGATATCTGTGCCTGCCTGACCACCAAACGATTTAAATGTGGACTGGCACTCCTGTGTTTTGAAGTTCCACACTTTGATGGTACCATCGGAGCTTGCACTGAAATGAAAAATTCCTAATTTTTTCAGATTTTTTTTTTTTAATACATGATAGGATATAATTATGACATAATTATGACATGTTTAGTTTTATTGATGGAGGAAGACCTCAGCATATATCGGAGTAGACCACTGTTCTTCCTCATGTAACAGGAAAAAATTCTCACATAGTTTTTCAGACCAAGGTGTGTATGGACAGTAATTTGTCTTTAATGCCTAAGAGCAGCTCTCTGCAGGTGGTTTTATTCAAATGTTTCGCAACAGTATTGGGCCTATAAATATTATATTGTCTAGCATCAGTGTTTAGCTTAGCCACAGTATTTCACATTACAGCTATGTGTGCTGTCCTTGAGCAAGACACTTTATCCGCATATGCCTAGTATAGGATTTGCCCAAGGAAAGCTCAAGCCTGAATTGTCTAAGTCGTAATAACTTGTTTCAAATTCGAGATTAAATGAATAAGTTTCAAACAAATTAAAAATCAGCATTATTTGGTCTAGCAGTATAGTTGATTCTTTGTTTGAGAGATTAATAGTATTTAGCCTGACAGCATTTTCTATACCTTGTAGCAGAAATATTAGGCCAAGCAGCAGTATTAATCTTACCTGATAATATGATGTCCGTCTTGTGTAAATACAGAGTCGTTAACAAAAGAGGAATGACCTGTAAACTCCTTCAAAGTTTTCCCAGATTTGAGACCATGGACCCTGAAATAGAGACAGTATTTTAAAGTTAGTGCTGGTTAAACTGTGAAGTGTGCATGCATATAAAATGAAAACAATTATAATGAAATCCATACCAATAAAAACATTATAAAAAAATATCTAAACTTAGACAATAAAATAAAAAATCTAACCTGATATAAATATTTTGTGGCGAAGATCTGAACCCAACCTACAAACGTACAACCTTCCCAGTGACTTTTACTGTAGCATATTGAAAATTTTCTTAAAGGGTATACAGTAATAAAAGTGAATATTTAACATCATTTTATACCATCGAGTGCTAAAAGACGTTCAGTTAACTTAACTACTCCTCTCCTGGGATTCGAGAAGCTTTAACCAGTACTCGAGTACACCCCATCTATGCAAGTAACTGATAGCTTTCCAACACCCCAAATCAGCTGCAAGAGACGAACGATAATGCGATGCAATGTTGTATATCAATCATCATCAAGACTGTGCCTGGACAAGGATTTGAACTCACAACCCCTGGATTGATTGTTAGACATGCTACTGATTAAGCTGACCAGGCCCAGCTAACAGTCAAGGAAGGAGTTCCAATATTAATTATAATAATTATTATTGTTACAATAAAAGATGGACAAAATGGGGAGCAGAACAAAAACTAATGGACACTTGAATCAACGTATTTTATGGGGTTTATACAGTAAATGCAGAGTGCACATTGTGTATCATGGTGTATTACGAATTTTGTATTTTGTTGGATTTTGGACAATATTTTTGTGGATACAAGCAGGCTGGCTCCCATCTCACCAACATATTTAAGTTTGTACCTAATTACTTAAATACCTAAAATGAAATTTCTTTTAACAATAACAAAATATATTGTTATACCTGATTGCCTGGTCAAAGGAGGCACTGAGAAGTTGACTGTTGTCTTTTGAGAAATTTATACATGTGACCCCCTTGCTGTGGGCTCTCTCAAACTTCCGTAAACACTGGCCAGTGAGGATCTTCCATACCTGAAGCAAACAAACATGATTATGTAACAGAGCAGTGATGTAGTGGACGAGGTGCTGGGCATTCATACGATTCAAATCCCATCTCAACTTGATGAGCTATAAAAAAAACCAGCAAATATTGGTTCTTCCCAGAAAACTTACTTCGCATTAAGCCTAAAATATTTATAAATAAAAAATAAAAACTCATCTATAAACATTATCCATAGAATCTGCTGCTGAATTTGAAAGCCATGAAAGCATATTTCCAATGTAACACAACAATGTTTTATTGTTTTGTTTGTGTGGGCTTCTGCAACTGTTTTCAATAATATTTTATATTTATAATGGTAGCCACCATAATATCTATTCATAATTCCTGGGATTTGCTCGGCGGGTAATCAGTTGTATAACTGCTGTATAACAAACGGTATGACAACCAAATCAAAAAGCTGATACAAGAAGTCGTCCCATGACGGGAACAAAAGTACACAATATCATTTACCTTAACTTTGCCGTTTTGTGAACCTGTGGCCAAAATTTCAGAATCGCGGCTATAACACACACATTTACCTTAACTTTGCAATGTTGTGAACCTGTGGCCAATATTTCAGAATCGCAGTTAAAACATATACACATTTACCTTAATTTTGCCGTCTTGTGAACCTGTGGCCAACATTTCAGAATCGCGGCTAAAACATATTCACATTTACCTTAACTTTGCCATATTGTGAACCTGTGGCCAACATTTCAGAATCGCGGCTAAACCACATACACATTTACCTTAACTTTGCCATCTTGTGAACCTGTGACCAACATTTCAGAATCACAGCTAAAACACACACACATTTACCTTTACTTTGCCATCTTGTGAACCTGTGTCCAACATTTCTGAATTGCGGCTAAACCACACACACATTTACCTTAACTTTGCCATCTTGTGAACCTGTGACCAACATTTCAGAATCACAGCTAAACCACATACACATTTACCTTAACTTTGCCATCTTGTGAACCTGTGACCAACATTTCAGAATCACAGCTAAAACACACACACATTTACCTTTACTTTGCCATCTTGTGAACCTGTGTCCAACATTTCTGAATTGCGGCTAAACCACATACACATTTACCTTAACTTTGCCATCTTGTGAACCTGTGACCAACATTTCAGAATCACAGCTAAACCACATACACATTTACCTTAACTTTGCCATCTTGTGAACCTGTGACCAACATTTCAGAATCGCAGCAAAACACATACACATTTACCTTTACTTTGCCATCTTGTGAACCTGTGTCCAACATTTCTGAATTGCGGCTAAAACACATACACATTTACCTTAACTCTGCCGTCTTGTAAACCTGTGGCCAACATTTCAGAATTACGGCTAAAACACATACACATTTACCTTAACTTTGCGATGTTGTGAACCTGTGGCCAACATTTCAGAATTACGGCTAAAACACACACACATTTACCTTAACTTTGCCATCTTGTGAACCTGTTGCCTACATTTTAGAATCGCAGCAAAACACACACACATTTACCTTAACTTTGCCATCTTGTGAACCTGTTGCCTACATTTTAGAATCGCAGCAAAACACATACACATTTACCTTAACTTTGCCATCTTGTGAACCTGTGGCCAACATTTCAGAATTACGGCTAAAACACATACACATTTACCTTAACTTTGCCGTCTTGTGAACCTGTGGCCAACATTTCAGAATTACGGCTAAAACACATACACATTTACCTTAACTTTGTGGTCTTGTGAACCTGTGGCCAACATTTCAGAATCACTGCTAAAACACATACACATTTACCTTAACTTTGCCGTCTTGTGAACCAGTGGCCAACATTTCAGAATCGCGGCTAAAACACATACACAGCACCGCATCGTCCATCATCATAAAGTTGTCCTAGAAAATACAAACAAGAATAAAACTCTCTTCTAAAAGCTGTGCTCTGCTTTTGTGTTCAATGTTTACAATTAAAAGAACAAATGAAAAATAAAAATAGTTTTAACTCAAAAATAGTTTTTGACATTTTATTAATTACTAATGTTCTATAAAAAAAAATTCTACAAGACAAAGTCGTCGTTGAACATTTTACTACCAAGTTTCGAGATCTGAAACTTGCAAATGAAAACTCTTTCATAGCAAAAGGCACTGGACCACTGGGCTTTAGAGTTCAGGATATGGAGAAATTTGTAATTTAGTCTATTTGTTTCCATGGTTAAAGAAACAAATTTTGAATGAAATTAAGCAAAAGTATTGTGATGTTATTTTGAACAGGAACAGTTTATAAAAAAATGCTTCTTAAGATATATAACGTTTGCAAAAAAATGTTTTTAAAAAAATTAAAAAATTATAGGAAATTTGGCTACATACATGAATCATAAATCTAGTAATAAATATTTTATTGACAGGTGTGTAGGAGAATGCAAATCAATTGATTTCTGTTAACCAACTGTTAACTCATTCCTTACAAACTAAGGCAATACACATCAAAAAGATACAATTTTCATCTGTTAATTATGCACAAGTTTCTTTTCAATAGAAAGTTAGCTTTTAATTATTTTTTTGTAAATGAAGCTAAAGGTCAAGGATTTAACTTCATAGCAGTTGATAATAACTGCCCCAGTAAAACCCGTATTAAAGTGAATAACATTAATATAACTCTTAATCTATTTTTAAACCGGTAAGCAATACTTTTATTAATAAAAAAAGATAGTCAATCTTAACCATAAAAAAGCCACTGGCCGTGTTGGAATTTTAGCAAAATTAGTTGAACTAGCAAAAACATTTTTTTTGATAGTGCGGTGAACAAACAAAATTAAACTGAATTGGCCATAGTACAATTATGATTAAAATTACTGAGAATTGAAACTAGGGCTAGATGAAAATAAATTTGCTTCAACTATTATCATTACTTTATAACGTGCTTCTTCATGCAATAGCTATATATAGAGCTAACCTTCACTGTGTTATAATTCATGCCAATTTCCAACAAAATTTTATATCTTGTATCTTTTGAGTAAAGCTCCAAAAACGGAGAATTTTAAAATGTTTTCAACTATTTGTTTCCATGGTAACATAAAACAAGAGTTATCAGAAGACAACAAAGCTCGCTCCTTGGTGTCTAAGTCCAAAAAGGGCCATAACTGTGCCAAAATGCAATCCAGAGTTATGATTCTTGTCTGTGTTTGTTCCATTGATGATGGTGAACAGACAAGCGAAGTTTCATTCACATCCAATGAGTGGTTGCATAGATATCTTAAACTTAAACGCAAAAGTTTAACAAGGGTGTCTACAGACGACGACGACGCCGCGGTAATGGCAATAGCTCTCCTTGGAATTCGTCCCGGTGAGCTAAAAATATTCATAAGAAAGGGATAACTCCCTCATAGCAAAAAGAAATTCTTGGTCACAAAGTTGATATGCGTGCAAAATTTCGAAAAGTTGGTCTAGGTTGGGTTTAGAGCCACGAGAAATTATGCTCTAGATTGATTTAAAGATTTATCTAATGTGTGAGGGTCGTGGCCGAGTGGTCTAAGGCACCATCTCAAGATCACTTACCTCTCACCACTCAGGTTGTAGGTTCGAGTCCCGATCGCTCCAAAAACTTTATGTGAGAAAGTTTGCTAGTTACTTGCAGAAGGATGGTGGTTCTACTCAGTCTGAGGTTTTCCTCCACCAGTAAAACTGGATATGCCATATATAACCTGAAATGTGTTGAAAATGGCCATAAACCCCATTAAAAAAAAATCTGATGAGTAAACATTATTGCCAAATATAAAATAAATCTTACTTGTGCCTGGTAACGTAAATCTTTTCTTATTTTTCCGGTTGTAAAATTCCACACCTCAACAAACCCGTCAACAGATCCCGTCACAAGGTACTGACCATCAGGAGAGAATCTCGCACACTCAATGTGAGCCTTCTGTCCAAACTGTGATAAAAGTTCAAATTAATATATTTTACATCAGTTGTTATACAAATTCTAACAACTAAGACAAATCATGCTCAAAGTCTTCCTAAAATTTTAGAAATTGCCAAAAAAAAATTTCCCCACTTCATCATAATAATTAGGTACTCACTGCTCCCATTTTTGTCATGAGGATATTTATCTTAACATGTCAAAAAAAAATATTTTGAAAAGGGGATAGATTTCCCGCTTAAAACTGCATCTTGTTTTGCAATGCATCAAATGAGTAACATGATTACACTTTGATTAAAGCTGATCCGTCATATCTATTATACAGAATTTGTTTAATCTTAAAACAGTCTGAGTGAAGGGGTGAGTCGTCAAGCAGTATTTGCATGCTTTCTATTTTTAGATCCTGGCTGGAACCAGACCTTTGTAAATGCAATTAAATTACTGAGCATGGTATTTTTTAAAATTTAGAAATTTAAGAGGATAGGGTCCAAACCAGTCCCGGCGGCGTAGTGTAATGGATAAAGTGTTGGGTGCTTACGCCAGAATTTGCAGGTTCGATCCCCAGCTCTACCTGATGCTTCTCATAAAACAACACACAGAACTGGTTCTTCCCAGGAAGCGGACTCAAGAGGGGTTCATATAAACTCTAAGCTTTTATTGCAATCAAGCTGAAATAAATTAGTATTAACTAAACTAAACCAGTCTCTTGTCAGTCCATCCAGTGATTTAAGCATGATTTCTTGATATTCAATGTACAGTGCAGTTGATTTGACAAAACAATTCTGAGAAAGTGAGAAAGACCTAGTGTTTGATGCAACTTTTTATCACCACTTTAGATGTAAATTTTGTAATTTATAGACACTTCAGTGATAACATGGCATAGCAATATAATATACTAACAGGATAGCAAACTTTGAATTATACCAACAATCTACCTTTATTGTTTTATTAAGCTGTGTTGGGTATTTTTCTTCTTCTTGCTCCTTGACTGCAGCCTTACCTCTGAACACATCAATGGTTGTACCTGAAAATGCATATAAAATGGTCAAGGTCACCTAAATATGTCACAATCAGGTACATGAAGAGACAATTATTATTAACAAGTTCATTTGTTTTGAAAGTTTTTCTATAACAAATAAGGTGAGGAAATCTATCTCACTGATCTAAATAAATGAAACGGGATTTTACGGAGTACAAACACATTACAGGTTATTCGACGCCAACAGGAAGGGAGATTCCCGGTTCACTCTACATGTAAAAAAACAACAAATTAACATACAGATAAAAAACAAATGAATATACAGAATAAACCTACAACCTTGATACCTGCAGAGTTTAAGCAAATTCTATCGTATTACTCAAAGTGTCGCTTCTTACGACATGCATGAGCCACAGTGATCCTATTCTTGCCATCACTCATATGGCCCGCTGGAACCACACAGGGGTTGGTAATTTAACCAAAATGATGAACATGACAAAATGGATGAAATGAAATCATTCAATACCTTCCAAGGACTTATATGTTGAAACCTGATTTGATGCATTATTAGAAACCGTTTATGGAGCACAGTAGGAAAAAGACAGTGTTGCCAGGGAAATGAACAAAAAGTATAATTCTTGTAAATGAACTTGCAGATATAACAAACATCAGAAATTTTCCAATATTTTGGCAATGACAAACAATAAAAATAATTATTTTCAGAATTTAATAAAATTATTACAGTAGGGGCATATTTCTGGGTATGGAGGGAAAGTTCAAACACAATTTTATTTTAGGCCTTATAAACAATGTTTTATAAATCACAATAACATATGGTAATGGTCACCTGGAGGGAGAAGCCCTTGATGTTGCTGCCACTTCAGTGCCTGTCCTAACAACGCCAGCAGACGTGACGGAGGAACAACATTTACCTCTCCTGAGAGGGCAGTGGCAATAGCGGCCCTACGTTTCTCCTTGGTTTGACCTTCAGCGTAAGCCTGAAATTTAGTAAAGAAAACTTCATGTTACCATGGTTACTTGTTACATGTATTATATTCATTTAAATGGTTAAATAAGTTTGACTGTAATATTTATGAAGTGATTAAAAGGCGTTGATCAGTTTCTGGTCAGAAGGTCACATTGGAGTCCGGATCTTTTACTCAATATCAAGTTTTCCAAATGAAAATCTATTTCAATGAGTACTCTATACAAAGTAGTCGAACAAGTTTTTTTGTTGTTTTTTTGTCGGGAGGGGGCTTCTGAGTGTGCATGCTCTTTCTCCACCACTAAAACACCAACCTGTTGAGTTATTTTAGTGTCAGTTTTTTTTTATTTAAAGACAGTTATAAAGCACTCACTTCTCTGGGATCAAAATAGGACCTGGCCAGCATGTTTTCCAGATGTATGTATCTGTCTGCCTGATTGTGCTTCAACATAATCATAGGGTCAGTCTGACGGAGGAGCGATCTTGCAGCCCCAAGTTCTCGCAGCTCGATCAGCTCCAACACAATCTACAATATAAAACATCAATGATTAGTGTTTTAATGCAAAGATATTAATGATTTAGTGTTATAATGCAAAAATATTAATGATTTAGTGTTTTAATGCAAACATATTAATGATTTATTGTTTTAATGCAAAAAATTTAATGATTTTTAGCGTTTTCATGCAGAGACATTAATGATTTAGTGTTTTAACTCAAATATATCAAAGATTTAGTGTTTTAACACAAAGTTACCAATGATTTGATTTAGTGTTTAAACACAAAGATATCAATGATTTAGTGTTTAAATACAAATATATTAATTATGATTTAGTTTTAATATCAAGCTTCAAGCTATCAATGAAGGGGGGGGGGGGTGGTTAACATAAAATATATCAAAGATTTAGTGTTTTAACCCAAAGATATCAAAGATTAAGTGTTTAAACACAATATATCAATGATTCACAGATAATGTTTCATCATATAAATTATTAAGTGTTCAGGGTTCCAACACATCCTTTGAACTAAAATTCCCGGACAACATTTAATTTCTCCCCAACGCTTTAAGTTATTTTAAAGTGAGCTTTTACCTTTCTCAGAGCTTAGTAGCATTTTAAAATGTGTTTTATAATAAATTAATTTTGCATCTAGCATACATAATTATAAAATAATTCAATTATAAAAAGTCATAAATCATATATTATTTTTGTAATTTATTGGTTAATCTATAATGACAATATGAACAACCATGGCCGGTCGTCCATGACTGAGTGGCCTAAGTGTCATTTAATAATTAACTACCTCTCACCACTGAGGTTGTATGTTTGAGCCCAACTCAGTCACAAACTTCATGTGAGAAAGTTTGCCAGTGACTTGTGGGGGATGAACGGTGGTTCTACTAAGATTCGTTCCGGGGACTATCTCCACTTATAAAACTGGATATGTCGTATTTAAATTGTTATGTGTTGAAAATGGCATTTAAACCAATTTAAAAAAAAGAATGACCATAACACACATATACAGACCTGCTCATAAAGATCAATCAACTTTTGATCGGGCAGTTTGAGTGACTGTATGGCCTGCAGGACAGTGTCCCAGTGACCACTGGTGATATCTGACATGAAACCATCTACAGAGTCTACTGTGTTTAGGGATATTCCACTCTCCTCCTGAAAATAGCATGTAAATATTTAACATCTTGAATTCAAAGTCAGTTACTTAATGTACATACTATTACTATAAAGAAAGCCAGGTTTTTAAATGAAATAAACTGAAACTTTGAAATGTTTATAACATTCAAGTGACTGAATGCATCTAAGTTTTTGTATCTGTTTACACACAACTCTGAAAACCTGTAAGAAAAATCTTTTTACGACATTTTTTTCTTGAAAAAAAAACAAAACATTATTATATATTTTTTGAAAGGGAAAATTATCAAATTTGGGTCTTTCAATAAGATAAAACAAAAGCCTTACTTATACAGTTATATCTTGCCTCTCACCACTGAGGTCATGGGTTCGATCCCAGCTAAGTCCAACAACTTTATGTGAGTAAATTCCCTAGTCTCTAGTGGAAAAATTTTCAGTGTTTAAGATACCTAAGCACTATTTGGCGTTTTAAAAACATTTCAATTGCTTAATTATTAAGCAATACAATTTCAAGTGAGTGGTAAAATAAGCATTGGCTACTGTTTATCGGTTTATTTTAAATAGCAATTTGATTAAAATGTTCATTTTTACTCAAGTATTTGTTTTGAAAATAAACATTGCATACAAGTTTAAAGATTAAAACACTCATTTTAAGGAAACTTTATCTTCTGTGATAGCAGAATAATAAGGTAAAAAACCTTGACGCAAGACCTATTATTTCACTGGATTTACCTGCAGCACTGTCAACGTCTTCAGCAAATTGTTCTCCTTTAGGTACTGTTCTATCAGACGCACAACACTGTAAAGAGATAATGTCAAAGTTACAGAATGAAATGGTGAAAAAAAGTGTTTGTATGATAAATTAGTGTCAATTTAATGCCATTGAGATTTAACAAATCTAACAAATAACAGAAAAAAACAAAATTTCTTATCATTTTTATAAATGAATTCTGCAATTGCGTACAAATCTGTTTCATACATCCACATTGTTTGTGTTACTGCTCTCCATTATGCATAGTTCTCAAAGTATATATCCTATAAGTGATCATTTGCACATATTTGACAACACCTGCAAATAATATCTCTTGTAAACCTCTTGACAATTTACGATGTACTTACTGTAGTATGTAAAACAAGGAGTTTTGGAATGATTACTTCTTGATCCTTAATTTTATTTTTCTTAGTCAGTATATATGCTTGGGAAACAATTATCAAACACAAAGTTGTTTGTAAACCTCAAATAAAAAAATTATGATAGGGCGAATCATACATAAATCCTACAAAACACCTTTCAGGAGCACAAGATCCGTGAAGGATATGTAAATGATAGAAATTGTTAATACAGTAGAGAGAATTACCATTTTACAGTGCTAGAACATATAACGAAATATCCTGAGCTAGCTTTAGACTTTACATATTCATCAGAGAACGAAAATAAAAACAACTAAACAAAAACAAATTTATTATCAGCCCTGGGGGATTTATTCTGGGGAATATGAAAGCAAGTCACGTAACATGTTCTGGTAAGCAACATATACTGATGACATAGCAGAAATAGGTGTGAGGTCACATCCAGAGATGTCCCATTTGGAAAAGAGACATGAAGGGAAAATAATTATGATAATGTCAGCTTATTTAAAAATAAGTTCACTTTGTATGGAATGGGAAACCAAAGCAGGAAATATAGATGTAATTCCAAACACTTGGTGATTTACCTAATTCCGCTTTATGACGGTATTAACCATACTGTACGAGTTGCTTCTTACCAAATCCGGTTCATGAAAGAATGTTTTGTGATCTTACTGGAGCATTTCAATACAATATTCAATCACAGTTTCTTCAAAGTTATTACACTGGATTCGAATGGAATAAAATAAATATTATTTAACAATGGTCACCAGCATGATATATAAACAGTAAACGGAAGCTTCATATAAAGCTTATTACATTGCCATTGTTTTGCACAAATCTGCTTGCCCTATTCGTTTAATGGGGATGGGCAGGTCCTCTGGCGTCTCTTTATATACGCCAGAGGACCTGCCCACCCCCATTAAGCGATATTATCCATTCCCCAAGCTCCTGTGGATTCAATCATAACAATTGGTATGTCCAATTTGCAAACACGTATTAAACACGACATAGATTGGAAGCCACATAGTTATCATGATAAATTGTATAATTGCATAAAAACTATTTTATTACAGTGTAGTATTCTTTACTACTTATGAGCGTGCCATATCTTGAAAACTTTAGTGTAATTTGTGTTAATTAAATGTTATAAATTTACTCACTCTGCAGATTCGATTTCGAC
The DNA here is from genome assembly GCA_029582155.1 of Panopea generosa. Classification (NCBI taxonomy): domain Eukaryota; kingdom Metazoa; phylum Mollusca; class Bivalvia; order Adapedonta; family Hiatellidae; genus Panopea; species Panopea generosa. The sequence continues at coordinate 18,290,913 of CM055912.1, forward strand.
GGCCATGCTTGTTGTTGTTGTTATTCGAATGCGTGCGGACACCGATATAACACGGTATCGACGGTATGTTTTTACGGTACATTTTAATATCGGATATATTTTATAATCGACAAAAGGAAAGTGAAAATGAGGCAAATTATTGTTTTCTAAATTTAATCATGGAATCATGATGGTTTTCTTGTTATATTTAGTAATTAGTTTTTTAAAAAAAACACAGTTGTTTAGCCTTGAGGTACAAAATTGTGTCCACTTTTGTGTTATTGCAGTGACTTTTAATTACATACACGGCTGACATTTCGGATGACAACGTTAGTATTTCTATAATAATCAAATATTACTATTTCCAATGATCAATTATTATATTTTTTTCTTCTGAATTTAGATTATTACGAGTTGAAAACGAAATTATGTTGGATTTCTATTTATTTTTAAACAAAAACAGTTGTGTTCTTGATTTAATAAATACACTTAAACATTTAACCATAGAAATAATGATTTTTTGCCGAAAGATAAAGAAGTCAGTTCTTCATCGGTGGCAAACATTTCATAAAAATATTTAAAGAAATTGTTCTTATTTCTTACTTTAAACACGGGCTTAAAATGAGAAAATTATCACAATTAAATTACTGTTAGCAGAGACATATATTAAGTCACTGCTGTAAGCAAGGAATTAGATAATTCTTGCCTGTAAGCATAAACATTCTTCATTTCTTTAAATCAAAAAAAAAAAAAAAAAAAAGGAAAGTTCACCATCCAATGCCGTTACAATCAAACACTTTGTTTGATATCAAAATCACCGAAATATGTTGGTTTGTTCAGGAGGTGTTGCATTTCCAAAATTTATAAAACGCCAAATGTGTCGGTTATGGTAAGGAATTAGATATATAGTCCCTTGGTTATGGCTAGTTGTAATGTTACCCCATATATTGTAACCCCTGTTTGACAGTTAAGTTCTTTTTGCTAATTGATGTACTTTTCTGTTAAACAGGGGACTATATATCTAATTCCTTGCCATAACCGGAGACATTTCAGGTGGCATTTTTGGCGTTCTAGTGTACTGTCCCTTGGTTACTCAGGACTCAAACATATGAGGATCTTTTTTTCAGACGATCTTGAGCTCTTTGAATAATTAACTTAACCCACTATATTGTAACCCCTTTAATATGTGTTTATCACACAGAAACAATTACTGTTGGCTTTTTTTTTGTCCTTATAAATACAGTTTATAATCCAAGGGAGACAACTCGTACAGAAAAACTACACAAAAGTTGTTGGTCTTTCGCAAAAACAAAAACAATAGCAACACACTATTGCAACTTAATTTAATAATAATAAAAAAAACAACATCGGATGTTGTAATTCGGTGTTCTTGTATTCTGATAAGATCTAAATATGATGTATAACACTTTTATTCGAATATTTAATTTTCTTTCCATTATGCATTTATATTTTTTGTTTTGTTGATGCATTCATAATTTATCATTGGCAATCGATTCTAACATGATAATCAAGGACACAACCCCCCCCCCCCCCCCCCCCCACCCCCCCCAGATAAACACGATTTTGTAGCGATTGTATGCATCTTATTTTGCCTGTTTATCACCAATAAGTATTTAGATGAGATCCAGCGGGATTATTTGTGTTTTTAACTAAAAACATGGAATAAAATAATGATTTTAGTGCACCGGTTCGGAATAGATTAGAATTCCTGAAAGGCGAGAAAATAAGGATATGGAAGCCGTGCAGTTTTGTTATTATTTTTTTCAGAAAAAAAGTATAAATGTCTTAAAAAGTAAAACAATCATTAAAATGGATATATAATCTTATTATCATTATTAAATAAAATCCGAATGGTTAAGTATGTCAAATCCGCCAAAACATGACAAAATCGATATTTTTAATTGGAGTCGTAAACTTGAAACGAAATCCCCATTCTAAAAATAGACAACACTTGAAAGCTGTTTGACGAACTTCGCATCATCTTTCCGACTTTTTCTAAGATGAAACATTTGTACTACGTGTAAACATGTATAACGGATCAAAATGAAATCAAAATAAAAATGTTTTCAATGTAATCAGTAGCTTAACATAGGGTAAAAACATATCAAAAGTCTAAGAAAATATATTTGGTGGAACATGGTGATTTTACGCCTTGAAATATAATAAAAAGTGTTCTAAAAAGAATGTCCGCTCCAGACCACTATACATGTATACTCCTGGATAGCCTAGTTATGCTCTTAGCCTGGTTATCGGACCCAAAATGCTCTCGGCGTTGCCTTCGCATCTATTTTATATAAGACCGGGGACCAGTCTAACTCCTGGAACGCTTTGAACAGTTATCCGGTAAAAGCATCCAGTGAAACAGATCAAAACAAAAAATTCGCGTGTTTGCAGACAACATTTAATCTTCACATTATGAGGTGAGTTGCACTTTATTGTTTTGTTCTGATATCAGTTATCTATAAAATAAAAGTATATCAGCTAATATGACTAATAGTAATATTAATATTTGTCGCTAAAAGGTGATATTTAGGAATAATGGTAATGTAATGTTTTTTCGTGACTTTAAGAAGGTGAACAATGTAAGCTATTTTTTCTTAAATATTGCAAGAATATTCTTTCAGATTATAAAGTTAAAGACATATACAAATGTAAAGAATAAAAATTGATTTAAAAAAATATATATAAAAAATAATTTCCGGGAAATCTTGCCAATTTGTTTAAAGTACGGAAGCGCCTTCGGGTCATTTTTTTTTATTCATTTTTTTTATTTATAATTTTTGGTTATGCTTCAAAACGTGGTGTTAAGTTATTGTTTACTCATTTTTCTTTGCCAATTAAGTGAAATATTTGTTGTTAATACGTCACAAACTATATTGCAATTTTATGCGGAAATCGTGTTTAGTCTTGACTTCTAAGGCGCGTAGCCCAAATTAGGAAATCCCTTCTCAATATATTATGTTGTCATATATCTTATCGGCAATACGGGGTCAGTGAGAATATATAAGCATGATACATAGGGAAAATGTTGTTTTTTTCTCCAATTTTTAAAGTTCGAAAAATCCTGATAAATTCCTTTTAATACAGAGCTTACATGTTTGATGCAGTACGGTTTGTAAAGAAAAACAGGTCACTTATATCCGCGGCATGCATTTCCATCATATATTTTTAAGTATTACATTTTAACTTTGATAAAATTTAATGTTTACGAAAGGAATTAACCTGCCGAAGTGTGTTTTGACCAAAACCGCGTGGAAGTGTATTTAGTCGGAAGCAGTAACGGCTGACCACGTGACTGCCCACTTTGTGTTTCTGCAAATGACATATTTTTACAAACCATGGTTATAATATTCAAAGGGGCTGAGTGGAGGTATTACATCGTACGTTTAATGACGATTTACCTGGAACGTGGAATTTCACTGCTAACCATAGTGGGTATAGTTTAAAACTTATTTTAAGAATGTGTTACAGTTTGCTCCGAACTTCAGAAAAGTATGATCTGTGGTTCCTAGGTGCCCACATTCCACTGTTAGTTATGGCGGTGGCAGAATTGAGATCATTGTATTAATAGAAGTTACGCCACACAAAACACACATTTTGCAATACTTGGATGTTAAGTTATATTCCCCCTCAAGAATACGTTTTCCTGTTTGGCGATTCAGCTCGGATTGAACCTTGAGGTATACCGACTTCGACAACCTGAATCCTGCTGTCAAGATAAGAATGGTACCATTTTAAAGCTGATTTGGAAAACTGACACATCTCTAATTTGTACAACAGTATATTATTATGATCTAACATATCAAAACTTTACGAAAGTCAAGTGAAAATATACTGACACTAAGGTGTTGAACATTTCGTGGCGGTATACTAGGTTATTGTTATTTTCAATTTTGACAAGTGGTTGGTTTGAATTTAATCTGTTTCAGGAATAATTTTATGATTTTTTAAATTCAAGCTGAGTTCAGAATATGAATGTCCGCGGTAATTGACAGTAGTCGTGTTGAAGTGTATGATAAACAAACCCACTATTACAAACAGTTCCAATACAAACAAACGACTACACCGTTTCAAAAACATTTATCGTCTGGTTCCGGTTTCATTAAATTGACCAATCACCACGTTGACAAACTAAACACAAAACAAAAACACTTTTCAGTTTATCCGGATATATAGAATTATTTTTCTTTGTCGGTTGTAAAATCTGAATTTGAACTTATGACACAGATGTCAGTCCAAGGATAACGGACAATTCTTACAACTTATATGCTCTGTGTAGGTACTAAGCGGAGATTTTAACAAACTACATGTATATTTCGTTGCTAAATCATTAGACACGCAAACTTCATTGTTTAAATGCTTTAAGTTTACTTTTGTTAGCTTCAGCTTGGGAAATGCTGCATACTGGTTTAGATATTGTTAATACGATTTTGATAGTTTTACATTGAATGGGAGTGGTGGGAGTTTAATTGGATATATTTAACTGTACCTGCAGTATACCAAACCACGCACTAATTCATATAACTCGAAGAAAACAAACTGCTCATACACGTAGTTCTGTTTTGATTTACTCGAACTAAAATGCTTAACACCGACGATTAAAATAAATTATTACAAAAAAAAATGTTTTCGACAAGAAAATTGTTTTTGACATTTGGTATCCTTGGTCTTATGTACAAGTGCAGCGTTGACGGCGAAACATTATACACGCACGCTGGTTTGAGTTATACAGACTGTAAGAAAATCTGCAACTCAAGCCAGAGATGCAAATCAGTACGATACCAAAGGAAAGTTGCTCTTTGTGAAGTTTTTGATATCTCAGCAGGTGTCACTGAAATATGGAGACAGAAACCTGGGACGGAAGTCTACATCAAATCAGAATCTCTTTGTGAAATACAACAAGGTTTAGAAATGTGCATTGCATGTCCCGTCACGCACGATTGTCTGATTGACGAAGTTAACAATACAAGTGTCTGTCAAACGTACGTATGCCCTGTACCAACTAATATAACCGGAGCAGTCGTTCTCGGGAATATTCTGCAAGATGGATCAAAAGTTAAATATGAGTGTATCGGAACGTCCATCTCTCACGTAATGACTTGCATCAATGGTAGCTGGGAAACCCAGGTTAGTGATTCGATGTGTCAATGTTCAGTTCCGGTACAGAAAGTTCATTCCACTGTTACCCTTAAACAAATTAACAACACATGTGCTAAGGCCGAATATACATGTGAAAGTGGGTACTATTTACGACAGAAATCGGTTTCAGAATGCAGTTTCTTAACCGGAACTTGGGTCGACGTTGAATTTGTATATTGTGACAATGTATTTGACCCACCTTGGACCAAAATTTACCTTTTCCCGACTGAAGGTAATGGAATCCTGAGGCAGGTATGGCTCTATGGGTCTGTACTTAACGGAGATATTGGTCCAAATGGCCAATACTACAATTATGAAGTATTTAATAACTGGACGTCATTTGCTATACAAAGAGTCAAGCTTGAGATAGTTAGAAACGACTCTGTTGTGGCACATATGATATTTAATGGGATTAACTCTGACAAAAAAAGTTGGTTTCAAAGAGAAAATCTAATCGAAAGTTCGTGGGATGATTTAGACGAAAACACAGATTTGGATAAGCTTAGTATTGCCCCCTACTCCAATCATACATCAGTTGGAATGTTTCTAGTCGCTAAAACGTTCGATACAAACGGAGTTTGCGACATGGACACTGGTTGGTTTGTTATTACGAGGTCATACTATCCATGTCACAGCAACTTTACTGATGGCATTAAAATATTGTATGCCAAAGATAAGAAAATTGCTAAATTTGTAGACAGAGAGGTTGGATTTGCAGATAGAATAGATATTTGGATATTTTAATATTAATTTTATAATGACTGTGTGAGAGAAAAAAAACACCATTGATCTGAAGAAACGTGTTCTGTCGGTACATTTATTAATGTTCTGTTCTGTTTTTCTTATATATTCGTTGATTACTATTTCTATATTATGGTTGGTATCAACACAATTTGTGCAAGAAAATGTTTGAATCTTAAAGTAAGATCTGATTAGAACAATACTTATATCTAATGTTTTATTTTCTGCAGTTACGGATAACATAATGTCAACACATGTTAGAATCCATAGAAGACATTTTTGCTTTGCTTTGTTTATTTTGTCAGCTATCTACATATCGTTATACTATGCATTCATGTTAAACGTATGACATAGATGTCTCTATAAAAATAAAATATCTGTTTGATGTGAACAATATTTTTAAGTTCTGCAATAATAGGAAGATAGTTGAGAAATGTTTAGAAAAGAAAACAAAGAGGATCGATAGTTATGTTAGAAAATAAAAGGTGACCATTTCCGGTTATAAATTTCTAACTTATATTAACTAAGAGCGATATGTTTGCAATTGCAATTATTGTATTCAAATAAGTTTCGAATGCACAGGGAGTTGTATTATTATTAACGTATTTGCTTCTGAAGATAAAATACTTATTATAATAAACCAGTAGTAAGATACCTGATGTTCAGTATGTGTAGGCCTTTACGTAGTTCTTGTTTAGAGTACTGTCTATTCATTTTTTTGTGTTTAATGACATTCCGTTACCTTTGCACTAGTTTTTCGAGGTAGTTCAGGGAACACTTAAATTTTCTTCGAAATTTGAATCATTTGCCCGTGGTAGATCTGGAAAGATCTATCATTCATAATCGATTAAAACAATTATGTTTTTTTTTACCATGATTATTGGTTGCACGTGGTTATGGACTTTTTAAAAGTGTATAACAAATAAATCCACCATTACGCACCTTACTATTCAAATAAATGGCATATATACCATTTCTAAAAGTTATGACAGTCATTGTCTGTTTTCGGTTTGATTCAAATTACAAATACCACATTGACATTAAATAAAGGATCTTGCACGAGTGCCTATTTATTATCAAATAACAATTTGGAAAAAATATATAATGCAAGGTTCTGACGAGCATTACTTCATTTTTCCAATGAATGTAGATTTTTAACACTCACATCAAATATTGTAGCATTTTATTAGATACAGAAATCGACTTTTTAAGTGCTTCTAATGAAAATATTAAGTTACATTAAGCAATTCTCATATATTTATACAGGACACTACTGTTATATTTATATAGATTTTTTTAATATTGATTTTGTTTTTTTGAATGACCTTAGAGTGATGAGTGGTACATTGGATGTATGTTAAAATAGATATATGTTAAACCACCACTAGCGTAAGACTCAAATATATTAAAGATAAAGAACGTGGTAAAAGAATTCATGCATATAATTAAACTTATTTGATTATTTACTCCGAATAAAACCTTAACCAAAATTGATAAATACAAATGTTCATTTCTGAAAATGTTTTCGACACAAAACATTTTATTGTTATTAAACTTTGGTATTGCGATTTTGACAATAACACTACTTCTTCCTTCATACAAGTGCAGCGATGACTATGGATTGTTATATAAACACACTGGATGGAGTTACGGAACCTGTAAGAAATTCTGCAGTTCAAGCCAGAGATGCAAATCAATACGGCACCAAAGGAAAGTCCATAGTTGTGAAGTTTTTGGTGTTTCAACTGAAGTAAGATTTAAAAAACATGGCACAGAAGTTTACGTTAAGTTAGACGAACTTTATTGGATGCAACAAGGTTTAGAACTCTGCACCGACTGTCTCGACACGCAAGATTGCATAATTGACGAGATCAATAATGCAAGTGTTTGTCAAACGTACGCATGCCCTGTACCAGCTCATATAACCGGAGCAGTCGTTCTCGGTAATATGCTGCATGATGGATCAAAAGTTAAATATGAGTGTATCGGAACGTCCATCTCTCACGTAATGACTTGCATCAATGGTAGCTGGGTAACCCAGGTTAGTACTTCGATGTGCCAATGTTCAGTTCCGGTACAGAAAGTCCATTCCACTGTTACACTTACACATAACAACAGCACATGTGTTGAAGCTCATTACACATGTGAAAATGGATACTCTTTGCGACAAATAACAATCCCAGAATGCAGTTTCTTAACCGGAACTTGGGTCGACGTTGAATTTGTATATTGTGACAATGTATTTGACCCACCTTGGACCAAAATTTATCTTTATCCGTCAGAAGGAACAACTCGACTGAGGAATACATGGCTTGAAGGCGCGGGACTTAATGGAGATATTGGTCCAAATGGCCTATACCGCAATTCTGAAGTCCTTAATAACTGGACGTCGTACGACATACAAAGGGTCAAGTTCGAAGTAGTTAAAAACGACTCGGTTGTGGCATATATGATATTTAATGGTATAAACTCGGACATTAAAAACTGGTTTCAAAGAGAAAATCTAATCGCAAGCTCGTGGGAAGATTTAGATAAACACACAGTTTTGGAAATATTTGATTTCAAAGCCCCCTTTAATCAATCACACGTTGGAATGTTTTTTGTAGCTAAAACGTTCAATGAACAAGGTATTTGCGACAATGACTCGGGATGGTTTGTTGTAACGAGGACATACTATCCATGTCGCAGTAGGTCATCTGCAAAAATTAGAATAGTGTATGCCAAAGATAAGACAGTGGCCAACCTTGTTGACAGTGAAGTTGGGTTTGCAGATAGAATAGACATTTGGATATTTTAATATATAATGAACCTGTGATACAAAATATTAATTACCTGCAGAAATAAGAATAATGTATGCCAAAGATAAGACAGTGGCCAACCTTGTTGACAGTGAAGTTTGGTTTGCAGATAGAACAGACATTTGGATATTTTAATATATAATGAACCTGTGATACAAAATATTAATTACCTGCAGAAATTAGAATAATGTATGCCATAGATAAGACAATGGCCAACCTTGTTAACAGTGAAGTTGGGTTTGCAAGTAGAATAGACATTTAGATATTTTAATATAAAATGAACCTGTGAAACAAAATGTAGACATGTGACTGTTGAAATCCGCACCCTCGGTATATTTTGCTACACTACTTTTCCTATATATTTATATATGAATGATATATATGAATGATATTTTCATACGTTACAGTCCTAGTCACTTCGATAAATAATTAATTATGTATTATGTTTATGATAATACTTTGATAAAGATATAGAGAGGGTATTGAGTGAATACCGCACACTGGTATGTGACATTTACTTAGATTGTGTGTATGTTTTAGTTTTTTTTGTTTACCCTCACGCTTTGAATAAGTCATTTTGACGAGCAGGATAAGATGATTATTAAAAATAAATAACTGATTACTAAATTTAACAGCTACTATATATGACCCAACTGGATAATTGAATAATTGATGACTAATTAATAAAGATTTACTTAATTCACCTTATGCAGCCGAAGATATTATAAGCAAATCACTTATCCTAATTCGCCCATCAGGCCTAAGACTGATTGATTGATTGAATATTTAGTGTCATTTACACTTATATTTTTTTTCTCTGTTACAAAATGTCTACGATAAAAAGAACTAATATGATTACATGTAAAGTGTCGGAAAGTGCATTTATTTAAATGTGATTTCCTTTTTTGGGAGGGCTGTTGCTAATGTTGTTAAAACTTGTAGACCAATTTGCACAGTATATAAATATAATTGTGTTGTTATTATTCATGTACTTGTATATACTAGATGCAATAAAATATTATTAACCTAAACTGAAAATTGAATAATTTTTAATTGTATTTGAATAAATTTGAATTGTGTTAACACTAGTTAATCATCCTTGTACAACCTTTGCGTTTCTAAAAGTTGAATGTATTGTAACATAAAAGTTTTAACTTTGATTGCCAGACAAGTTTTATACATTTTAAGATCCAAGATTTACCTTTGATTGCCAGACAAGTTTATATACATTTTAAGATCCAAGATTTACCTTTGATTGCCAGACAAGTTTATATACATTTTAAGATCCAAGATTTACCTTTGATTGCCAGACAAGTTTATATACATTTTAAGATCCAAGATTTACCTTTGATTGCCAGACAAGCCTATATGACTGACTGTTCTCAAGGGCCCCCATTAGAGCTGGTACAGTTGCACCACCCCGAATCTGGCTCGGTTGAAGGAACAACAAAAATGATCTAGTAATGATACTCTATAAATTGCTATTCATTGTGGGACAGGCATGGACTTCTCTGCCTTTTTTCATTGGGCTTTATTATACCTGATTATCTATCTCTATATCTATAATTTCTCGACTGACAAAGTTTAAATGCCTAAGGTATGTTCGTGCAAACTGTCCTTATTGAGCATTGTCTCCACCGCCATAGGCTAGCGCTTCAGGTCTCCAACGCCATTGGCTCAGGTCTCCACGGCCATAGGCTAGCACTCCATGTCTCCTGCACCATAGGCTAGCGCTCCAGGTCTCCACCGCCATAGGCTAGTGCTCTAGGTCTCCACCGCCATAGGCTAGCGCTCCAGGTCTCCACCGCCATAGGCTAGTGCTTCAGGTCTCCACCGCCATAGGCTAGCGCTCAAGGTCTCCACCGCCATAGGCTAACACTTCAGGTCTCCACCGCCATAGGCTAGTGCTTCAGGTCTCCACCGCCATAGGCTAACGCTTCAGGTCTCCACCGCCATAGGCTAGTGGTTCAGGTCTCCACCGCCATAGGCTGGTGCTTCAGGTCTCCACTGCCATTGGCTAACACTTCAGGTCTCCACCCCCATAGGCTAACACTTCAGGTCTCCACCGCCATAGGCTAACACTTCAGGTCTCCACCGCCATAGGCTAACACTTCAGGTCTCCACCGCCATAGGCTAGTGCTTCAGGTCTCCACCCCCATAGGCTAGTGCTTCAGGTCTCCACCACCATAGGCTAACGCTTCAGGTCTCTACCGCCATAGGCTAGTGCTTCAGGTCTCCATCGCGATAGGCTAGTGCTCAAGGTCTCCACCGCCATAGACTTACACGTCAGGGCCACTCTGGCACTAGTTGGTAGTTCGGACCCATTTTTAGAGCCATGGACAAAATATTTCAAGTATTAAATACTAATGTTTACTTTCATAAACTTTTATTCGGAAATGCACAAAATACTAAATGAAAAGTTTCTTCACTACAGAATCAAACATAATAAATACGAACATATCAATTGTATCTTTATATATGACATACTGTCCATTACAAAATCACTCTTTTAAAATATTTTAATTTATTTTTATTGATAAAACTATTTTAATATAGAATAAAGACCCATATTGGTAATAAAACATTCACCATTCGTGGATTCTATTTTCAACACAGGAGTCGATACCATCCCTTACCAACCCCATCTTATTTCTTGTACATGCTATCCGGGTGAAAACTCTGTATAATGTTTATGTTTTGTAATTGAATTAGCTACGGTTTTCTATCAAGAATGGCTTCATATATGATCAATATGAGTATGTAATCTGATTTTAAACATTGAAGGTACACTAGTGTCATTTTCACCTGTGCCGGACCTGGTTAGCTAAGTTGGGTCTGACTATCAATCCAGGAATTGTGAGCTTGATTTTCCAACTGGCAATAGTCTTTTGATATATGACATTGCGTTTTATTGTCTTTCATCTCACATTGCTGATTCAAGTGGAAAAAGTTTTCTTGGTTCGAAGGATTCAAAGAAAGAGTGGTTAGGTTATCTGATCGTCTATTAGCCATTGATAGCATAAAATAGTTCAATATTCAAACAAACAGACACATTGGCGACCCCCAACACATTTAGTGCTCTGATTTTTTTTCTGTTGCATTTCACATGTTCCACCATACCCTGCCAAATTTCCTGCTCATCTGTTTCTTTACTTATCATTTTTAAATTCGCCTTGATTTATTACAACCTACACATGCCCGCACTCACATTTTTTTTTAAATATTACAATATTTCTTACATCTTAATATATTATAACGCAGTGTCCCAGTACCCATTAATATATTATAACGCAGTGTCCAAGTACCCATTAATATATTAAGTACCCATAAATATATTATAACGCAGTGTCCAAGTACCCATAAATATATTATAACGCAGTGTCCCAGTACCCATATCCACAGACAATGTTTAATTGCCAAGTCTGTGGCCTTCACTGTTTTGTTTTAATTTCTGTCCGTCATCATATGACATGAACATCGCAGATTACGTCATGATAATATTGATGATATAACTTTATTGTCTTACAAGATTTAACAGTATAATAGGCATATTTTACTAATAAGACTATTTGTGGATTTAAACGGATCAGTTAAATTATTGTATTTTTTTATTTTCGATATTGGATTTAATGCCATAAGAGGTTATATATGTATATGCCATATCCCGTTTTGTTGGTGGAGGAAGGCATCGGAAAGATTCTGAGTTGAACCACTTTCTTTCCGCAAGTAACTGGCATACTTTTCCACATACAGTTTTTTGGACCGAGTGGAACAGGAACCTATGACGAAAGCAATGAGAGGTCAGTGGTCTTAAGACGGCACCACGGAACACTCGGACAGAGAACTTTCACGTGTGAAAATATACATTTGAGTATTTGAAAATGGTTAAAAGATAAACAAATTATGTCAGTTTTAATATATATGAAATGTACCATTTACAATTATTTATTCAAAGGTTATTCTGCATTATATAATTATAATTCACACATAACTTCTCACATAAAATATTTGTACAGAGTTCAGCACAAGCAAACACGAGAGGCAAATGTTCTTAAGCAAGGCAGTAGTGTTGTAAAAACAGTGTTGACCGCGCAGGCTAAATCCTCAAAGCAATACCTAAAAAAAATAAACACGACAACCATCAGTACTGGTTCTGCCCGGAGCAGTTAAAAAACCTCTGAGCTTTTTCGCAGTCAAGCTTAAATGGATTAGTATCAACTAAATGATTTTGCGATAGAGCTTTAGATCACTTAGCAAATGAGAAACGCTGAAAGTCATGTGATCAATCTGCTTAGCATTTTTGATATCTAAAATAAAATCTGGCCAATCCAGAATGTCAAAAATCTAGTCGTGTGGCTGTTATTTGTTTTAAACATGGATATGGAATTGAAATTATAATGTGGCCATTAACACAATAACTGAACCTTTATTGAAGGGTTTGTCACATATACATATATATATCTTTTTAATGACCGATTCTCGGCTATCTAAAAAACTTGAAACTTGACCGTGAAACATTAGATTCACCGTATGGACTCTTGTTTCTCTATTTGAGCAGGTGCATTACCTAACATGGAGCAGAACTTTACGGAACTGCGGCATTCTGCGTGCTAATCCATTTTCATGTGCCCCGACGTCATTTTGTTTCAAACAAAATGACATACCGTAACATCATAATACTGACGTCATTTTGAGATGCGCATAATTGGTGCCATTGTTTAAAGGATATAAACAAGCATACGATACAGTACACAATGCTATTTTTTTTATTTAAAAATAAAACCCGTTTTGGCAACGCTACGCTTGTTTCAACAGTAGGGGTATACAAAAAAGCAAAAACTGCCCCGACTACGTAAATCGACGTTTCCATAGTTACTATAGAATATAAACTGATTACGGAAAATTATATTTTTTTTACAGACGATCCGATTCATCAGAAAACACGCTATGCTGCGCGATGTGCACAAACACTGTCTGTTGAGAAGTGAAAGAATGTTATGCTCACCCACAACGCTACACGGTGAAGCCGACAGAAATGAATCTCTGTCAAAGACTATCCCAGAACCTGATATATCCCAAATCAGGTCTATTAACTACCAATGAAAAAAACAGGGAATTCAATACCTAACCCACAGTTTATATCAGTTGAACGCTGACTAAACTGTGACGTAATAAAATTTAAGTGGCTCTCCCGTCATTGCTATTTAATGGACCCAATCGGAAGAGCTTTTAATGAAAGCAAGTAAGTGACACAGACAGCATAAAAAACAGACAAAACACACAAAAGTTGTGTTTTCTTTATATAATCAATTTTGCTAGACAGCTTTATGGGATAGAAAGAGTAATGTTATTTTCACACATTTAACTTTAATGTATTATCAAATTTAATTTATTGCATTTAATATTATTGTTTCTGTTTATTATGGTACATGTACACTTGATTTTCTTTTACAATCATTCATTTTTTGATTTGGTTAATCAACTTCAAAGACGCAAGATATTACAGTTTTGACCCTTAAATATTCTCGACATGTTTATTCTAACAACGTCAAATAACTGTGCCAAAGCATCTAACGGTTTTTATACATACCGAATCTCCGCCAAAGAGCATCAGAGGAATGGAGAAAACTTAGCTGATGGCAGAAAAACGGACAGCACAAAATTGTTGTCATATTGTAGATTGAAATCCTTGTGAAATAAGACATATTTACAGTTAGTTTGTGTTATGCAAAATAGCATTATACACACAGTAATTCATTTTAATACTTTACTATACTTTATCTTATTTTGTTACATGTCTATGGTGATATTTGCATTTTTTAAAGCAAGTCAGATCCAAGTAGCTCGGTTGATAATGCATCTGACTGTCAATCCACGGGTCATGAGTTTGAATCTCTGCCTGAGATTATTAGACATGAACTTTGGTTCTACAGTCATAAGTCTCCCACAACTTAATATGTGGGGGAAATAGTGACTTGAAGAGAAACGCTTGGCTAGTACTGATTAATACTCTATCGATTAAGAAGAGTTTTGATTGACACAGAATGTCAAAGTCCGAATATACTAATTATTTTTGGGAGTTTACTTTTGTCCCCGTTAGTATCGTATTATGCGAGCATCACCCTGCCAAGTTGAGTATACCATTACCTTTGAAATAACCGATGGACAACTGTCATTTTTCAGCATATGGATTTAGTCTAGATTTAGTTCCCGATCTTAACCAATATTTGTTTTAAAAAAAAACGGGTTGTTTTTTAATCTCCGTGCATAAGCATGTTTTTGTTTCTAATTATCAGATATAATGCCATGGCAATGTGAAAAATCCAAGGAAACTCTGTTCAAAATTTTATTTTAAATGCAGTTTTTTAAAAAGTGGTTGCAAGAAGGTACCATTTGGGATAATTTGACTTTTTTCATATTGATAACAACAATTTATTTTAATCCTGATTGCATATAAAGATGTAGGCCATATCGTTAAAACTAAGAGTAATATTGTATAATGTAATATGGTACCAAGTGCGTATCTAAAACATATTTGTACCAAAAGGTTCAATGTGAAATAAAGTTTGTACAAAAAGTAGCACATGTAATTTTTTATATAAATATATATGCAAAAAGATTCCAAGTGACAAATGGTTCATTCTTGCATTAAGTGTATGTAGAAATATGCTGGTTTTCAATGTAATACATATCCAATTGCCAAATGGTACCATTTTGCATTCAACAAAATAATCATATATACATGTAGTATATTGTATTACTATTTCTGATTATACAGTACCTTTTAGCACAGACTTACAGATGTTCGCCAGCAAGCAATTAGTAATTATTTAGATAAGATAACATCTTGTTTCATCAAGTTCTAGACAGAACAAGTAAATTTTCCGGTTTGTAATTAGATATAAAATATTCACACGATCAACCAGGTTCTCATATTCTCATAACTATCTAGCCAAATAAGAGAAGTAGGGTAAGTATATTGTAGATAATTATACTAAATTTTGTAATATTATTATGTTATCATATCGAGAATTTGCTCTTAACATGATGTTTATCAATATAATTAAATACTATTAACTACTCTTAACTGAACTGCATACATTAGTTACATTAAACAAGTTTTTGTTAAGATGTAGAAGTGGTAACTCATTATAATACAGATTGCCATTACCTTGTAATGATCCACAACTAATGAAATGACAGGAAGAACTTGTCTTATGGTCCGTTAAAGAAATATACTCTGCTATATCTTTAAACATAGAAGTTGACGAGTCACAAGGAGTCACAAGGATAAACACATTCTTGGAAAGCAATGAGCTGACAAGAATTGAAGTAAAAGCTGATAGGAATTGCGGAAATTCGTACAACACTTTGTAATCACTTATCTGAGGAGGTGGCCAAATATAATTCTTCTTTGTGAACAGAGAATTCCTGTATACTATTGACATATTCAATGGTGAAGTGGATCAATTAAGAATAAGTGGACAATGGAATGTAAATATTTCCGACTGTTCGCCATTAGCTGTTGCAAATCGTCACAGCTCTAGACGGCACACAAATATTCGTAAACTTTGCCCACATTGCTGTACTGTGTAATTATAAATTGTATTTGAACGTACTGTGGAAATCAAAACATTGAAAAGCAAAAACTATGCCATGTAAAGTAATTTTTTCAAATCGTGATTCATTTATTCTCCAATTAGTACGCCATGTAAACTAGTTAAGCAACACAACTGTTCTGAGTGCCGCTTTAAGTGTGGAGAAAAGTTTTCAGAGAACGAGAGACAAACAATGTTTGACTTTTATCATGGTCTCGCTAGTTATGGACGCTTAAATAACTTTATATGTGACATGGTTACAGTTAAAAGCCCAACAAGGAAAGGAAAAGCACGACGGTCAGTATCTCATCAGTACCACATGGTTATAGAAGATCGACAAGATACCTCTTCATAGCTACACTGGACATGAGAAGTAGGACAATCGGTTACTATGTATCTAAGAAACGCCACGAGGCCCACGATGGAAAGGATATCATGTCTGCGTCTTGTGCATGAACATTAAATCCTTCCCCAAAATGGAATACCATTATTCAAGACAAAAACGTAGGAAAGAATCCCTTGCTCGTGATTTGAAAATTAAACAAATGTGGATACTACTTCACCGAATGTAAACAAAAAGGCATAGTGCCTGTTAAAGACAGCAACTATCGCAAGATATTTTGTGAGCAGATTTACCCTCATTGAGCAAACGTTTTACAAGAATGCAGGCCACAGATGAAGAACTCGATTGTCTTACATAGCAAAACTACGATGAATGTCTGCAAAATAAAATCCTATCAAGAGAAGAAATGGAAAAGGATACACACCAAGCGAAAATAGACAACAAATTATTTGCAAACAGTACTTACACCACCTTGCACACTTGTAAGTGAATTCTATTACTCCAGAGAGTTGTGTTGTTACAATCTGACGCTGTATTCCCTGAGTGACAAACAAGTTCGATGTTATATATAGGATGAGACACAGGGGAAAAGAGGTTCCTAAGAAATAGAAAAATGTCTCATGAAGAGTACAAAGTGTAGCGTCCAGAGATGGAGGACAAAGTACATATAGAAACCAATATGTTACTGCAGCATATCTAATTTACAATTTCACAAATATCCCTTGCCATTCACATATGGAATGCAACTCTGCTCACTGTACAATTGAAACTGCCAATAAAAAGACATATTGGAGTACACTTGTCAGTCTGGCTTGAAAGAATAATCCATATATTGCTGTACCAATGCACTATGATCATGTCTTGGACTTCAAATCGTTTGTACAAACAAACTGTTCAAGTCTTAAATATTGAAAATTTAGTTAAGGAAAGACTCCCCTCGGAGTATTTTAATGAACTATTCATTTGACCCACCATGCTTTTTAGAAGTAAACTTACAACGTACTCAAAAGGACAGTCTTTAAAACAAATGACCAAAACCTATGTCTGAGATAAATCGTTGCTATGAAATCGAGTTTGGAGTATTAGTTCAGGAGAAAAGGACATGATTACTATGTCCACAAAGGAAATAATCAGGAAGATTTCCAAGGATACTTTACAGCACTACTCGTCAATACAAGTCAGAAAAAAGGATAAAGTGCCCGAGGAATAATCAGATGATGACACACACAAGTAGACAACTGGTTCGAAACCAGCTTAAAGGACAAATAAAACGAAGCACTTCATACATTTGTCATCTGGCTTCAGTGATTCAACATTGTAGTTGTTTGATAATAAAGTAAACGTCATTTCTATCGTTATTAAACATTAACGGACATTGTTTAACTGAGCGGTTTTTTTGGTCACATTTCAGTTTGTTAATATTGAAATATTCACCTTTTGTCAGAGCAAGAAGGTGCTAATTGACACGTTGTACCATTGGGATTCAAATTCAACTGTTTATCATGAAATCATTACTATGAGATCAATGTTCCATATGGCTTGTTTGAGCACTGAAATAATCTTGCATACGTTGAATGTAAAAAGTGCTAAAATTATCAAAATCCTCATAATTTGATAAAATATTAATTTGAAACTTGTTAGAAATACATGCATAAAACAAATCATAATGTATCAACTGATGTTTGAATAATTTCAAAATGATATTTTTTATATTTCCGTGACATGCCTAAACCGTTAAACCTGATTATCTAAAAACTATGAAAATGTCATATTGTACCTTCTTGCGCCATTGAGATGATATGGCATAGATAGACATCAGAATGAATGAAATGAATAAAACCAAAGTCTTTCTGCATGTAACAGGCAAACTTTCTCTGAAACATAAAGTTTTGGACGGAGCATTTTCGAGCCCACTAAACTCAGCGGGGAGAGGTAAGAGGCCGTTAGATGACAGCATCTTAGAACACTCGGCATCTGTTCCCCCGAAGTCAAATTGCATAAATTATCACTTGAGATACTTATGAACACAGACACGGCCTTTTTGTCGTTAATGAATATATTATAGCATGTTGGTGTTTTTGTTGCATGGACATACTTCATGTAAATTTCTTCAATATCATCTTAAGACTAGTTAACTGTACTCAACTTAAATTAATTACGCAATCGGCTACATATTATGTTGTAAATTGTATAATGTTTTCCTAAATATATATCTTGAAGTACGCGCGCGCGCGCGTGCATAAGTTAGTGCATGCGTGAGTGCGCGTGTGGGTGGGTGGGTGTATCGGTGGATGAAGAGAGAAACAAATGGACGGTAGATGGATATATGCTCAAGCCATATTTGTAGACCCTTTCATAAGCCTAAACGAACAACCATGATACTTCCTGATGCCTTTGTATGTTAACTAAGACACGTTTGATGGATTTGATTTATAGTTCTTCCAGTATTATGCTTAGTCATCCGTGTCTCGCTTACACAGCTGTGTCACTAGAATCAAATAAAATTCTGTTGACTTCTTCATTCATTTCTTCGCGTTGTTTGTCTAAATAATGTAAGCTTGTTGAGAGCGAGCTCTTTAAATCCCACTAGCAACAGCGTACGCCGTCTGCACATGCTCAAGAGCGCAAACAAAATTCGCAAGCCGGAATTGGTAATTACATGTTGCTGCAAGTTTTGTCTAGCAGAGGTGACGTCATCAGTTTGTGGTTTTTAATAATGTAATGGTCAAGACATAATCATTATTTGGTTTACTAAGGTTCAAGCACCCAAGTTTTATTTCTGGTACAATTAATATGCAGCCATCCTGTGTCGGCTCTTCCGGTGCAACCAATCGGATCAGTATCTAGAGTCATTTAAGACATCTAAATGTTCGTCTAAATACATTTAAGATTTTACTGTAAAAAGCTCAAGAATGAAGTATCTAGGATTACTCGTTTCGGGAAAGGGCTTTCTAGTTAAATTAATGTGAAGCTCGGCGGAATCGAAGTCATGTCGTTGTTGTTGTTTTTTTTGCGCCGTTGATAAGATGAAATGTTTTCAAATTTGGTAAAATAAGCGTACTGAGGTCATTGAAAGCAAAACAGTGTCCTTTACTTAATCTTTCTGATTTGCAAGCTGGCAACCACTTCCTGGCCGCATGATTGTTATTTGGTTTACTTTCAACAGTATCAAAATCAGTTTCTATCTTACAATTGTGAGATATTTGTGATGAATAAAGAGGTTGAACTCCACCAGTATCAGATGTATGTACCTGTTTAGATAACGTGTCGCTTTCTGTTTTATCCAAGGATATAGATACTACAGTCCTACTTTCAACGGATTTTTTAAATTCTTGGGTAGTTGGAAATTCTTCTGCGCATTTTGATTCGTTGTTAGCAGACAATGAAACAAATACATGTGCTATAATTTCGTTTATGTATTTCATATTCAAAATCAGCTTCACAATCTTTAGCTGCATCAGCTGCATTGATTTTAAGACGTTCAGTTGCTAGTGATACCATATTTGACTAGCTCGTTTTGATCTTCTGTGATCACGTGATCTCGGCTTAACTGGTCCACACTATCTTTTTGTTCGTCTTCATATAACAAGTCGAGTAGTTTATCCTTTGGTTCAATGTCAGTTACAATGCTAACATGGTTGCTATACAACGACCCCTTCTGTGTTTCTTCCATCGTCCACTGGATGTTGTAGAATACAATTTCTGAAAACAACAACATATTATTAGAAAATTGCTAATTACAAATTTTTTTGGATTAGCTTGATTAGCTATACTGGTATTTCATAAGACGGAATTACTCGACAATGTACTGCTGTTAGTGTGATAACAATTTACTATCTGAAGTTGTAACAGTTTTAAATTAAATTGTTTTATCTGTCGTCCCATGTTAGGAATTTACTTTAAATATTCCGTTAAGTGTTTTGTGTCTTTGTTCATAAACACTTTCAGTTATTTTGTACTCGTCATCCTAATTGTTTATACACCCACCATTCATCCATCTTTCCATAAACACACCACAGCTCATCCATCTACAATCCATCCACTAGTTGTATTTCCAGTCACCCACCCACCCATTCATTTATTAATTTCTTCCACACATCCACCCACAAACCATCCATCCACTAATTTCATTTCCAGTCATCCGCTTACCCATTTATTTATAAATTTCATCCATTTATTTATCCAGCAATCAACTCACGCACCTATTAATCCATCCATTCATCCACCTACAATCCATCCATCCATCCATCCATCCATCCATCCATCCATCCATCTTTTTACTACATGTATATAGTGTTTATGCGTATATTGCCATAAAGTTTATGACATGTTTCTATTATGCCCCTTTAGTAATTTTGGCAATTTTCGTCTCCGGATAATTCCAGTTTCATGTAAACTTGGTGTATATATAAATATACATGTGGTAGCAATATACTCATAATAGGCTTCCGGTCGGATCGTTCGTCTTATAATATCAATAATTCTTATCTCATTTTCATTCATAGTAAAAAAACATTTTCTTACACATTAATACAATGTATATTGATTGTTTAACAGCAGATTTATTCGTCTCTCTCGAAAACGATAACAAATCTCATGTGTTTAATTAATTAATTAATTAATTAATGAATGAATGAATGAATTAATTAATTAATTAATTAATTACCGTTTTACTACTCAATCGTGTGAGTCATAACACTGATTAATGATTACCAGCGTTTGTGTAATTATAAATGAGCACAAGCGAACCCAGATGTTGGACAGGAAGGGCAGCAGTTTAAGTTATTTTGACACCTGTAAAAAATCTCTCTATTGTTTCAACATAACACAACCAACACAGAAAGCATGACTTTCTATATATATTTATTTCTTACATTGTTACAACTGTCCTTTAAATTTTAATAAATTCAATTAACACATGTGCAATTTCTAAAATAAAGTTCAAAACACGTTCCCATTTTAGTATCAGTTCCTACTTAAAACACCAACCATTATCTCAATCAAACCATGCAACTTAGCCCCCTGTCATCAAAAGTGATCTCCCTAAACTAAAACTTGACTTAACATCTCGTCTACAAAAGTGAAACTGATCTTAACTAAAACCCGACCTTTCATCTCGCCTCCCCAAAGTAAACTGACTAACTCTTTAAAAACGTGTAGCTTACATCCTTCTTATTAAGGTGACAGCTCCTCTATCTCGCCCATTTTGATGCGTATATGTGCTGGCTTGTCCACTTCACTTCCGCCCATAAAATCCAGTTCATATTTCTAATTTTAGTCCCGTTACATTATATTTTGACAGGTTAATTCATCATAAGTGACCTATAAAGTCTCCAATTTTGACCAGTACTGAAGGACTACGATTTTTTATAATCTCACCTTAACCATGAAATATCCAACATAATTATATATTGGGTTTAAATTTTAAGTTATCAAAATAATAAAATACAATAATTAATAATTGAAGTGATTGACTATAATACACTTTATAACATAACTTACTGCAAGTTGTTAATATTGTCCCGTCTCTGACGAATTCACAAACCTTCCTATCCATATGCTGGCTTTGTTTCCTTGTAAAGCAATTAAAAGGCTCCATGATTATCCACAGGAAATGATATAATTAAAGTTTAACTTTACCTCAAATTCAAAATTTCTGAGGTTACTGTCAATATTTACACTTCATAGCTGACACTTCCGTCGCTTTATACCCACAGCCCTGACTGCATGTTCTCGAAAAGTAAATCTGAAATATAACACAGAAAAAAACTATGTTTACTCACAGACATAATATATATCTGCCTTTAATCAGCGTTTTCAATAATAAAATATGATCTTCTTTAAGGTCATTCCAACACCTGTATCACAGTTAGCATGCCTGATTATGCCGACCAAAGGCAAACATTTGATTCACTTTAAGAGAATAAAATTTGCGCACCGTGAAAATTTCAACATTTTTAACTTGATTATTTTCGGTATTTTGATCTAAACTGTTTTATATTTTCAATGTGCTATATCCTATTTAAGTAATGTAATACTTCATTTAACCCTTTACTCCATAGATACGCGTTTTCCCCGCACCAGTCACAGAAGGCCTTTGAAAACAGTGCAGGAAGAGTTCAGATTGCTCGCACTGTTTTCCACTCTGTCAGTTAATATAAACATAATTCACCCATTGCTGATACGTGGTGAATTAATGCTGTCAATTTGGAAGAGTCCAAGAAAATTCTTATGGAGCGAAGGGTTAATATATAGTTTATTTTGTATTAAATACCCAGGTAAAACCATGTTTGTAAATATACGAAAATCAATCAGATTTTTTTGTGATTGTTTACCCTCGCGTTTGAAAAGGTCATTTTTAGTGAAAAGGAACTGATCACTACATAAAAATTGATTTGTAACAAGTGTTAACTAATCGATGGACATAGTATTGTAAATAATGAGCAAATTTAACACTCCTCAACTTCTTCGATTCTCATTCGATTTTACTTTTTATTCATATTACACAAAACTTCAGAGTGTCAGCATAATGTTTATATAAAACTAAGAAAACAATAACGATTACAACTGGCTTACGTCAGTATGTGTCCAACAACATGCATCACCTTCCCTTCATAATTGATTATAATTATCTTTACAAATCCAGAAACAAAGCTGTTTCATTGTAAAAAAACATACTTAATTAATGAATAAAGATTTAAAATATCAAATATAACTGCACCGTTACAACATTAAAAGTAAAAACGATGTTAACAGTGATGGGGAAATAACATTTACAGTAAAAAAGACAGTGACTCGTACAAACGTATGTCGCTAATCGTAAACACATTTTGGGTTGTTTAATGTAACACTCAACGTCGCTAATAGAAAAAAATAAGTTCGTTGCTAAAAGTAAAAAAGGCGATATAAGATATATTAAAACGAATAGATAATTTTGATGCATATTTTTGTAATATGTAAAGCCTGTATATGTATTTAACTTATATATTTAAACATTTTATTGATAAAAAATACTTCCATGTAGCGGTTTTTCATCATGGCCTAATTTTATTTATATCTTCTATTATTTTAAATATGACATACTTTGAAGGTCAAATTCCTCCAAAAGTATTACTTAACATATTTGTTTTAATAAAATCCTAAGCAAATTAAAGTTTAGCCTTTTAAGTGTTTTAACAAAAGTATTGGTATGACATTGGATGACATTGGTATGACATTGGTGTGACATTGGTATGACCTTGGTATGACATTTGTGTGACATTGGTATGACATTGGTATGACATTGGTGTGACATTGGTATGTTAATTAAGGCAACCACCTCTCCACACATAGGTTTAATCATTATAATGAATTATATGATACTTTTCCATTAAAGCTAACCCGCCAACTGACATTTTATATGCATGATATTTTATGTATTTCTAAAAAAGGATCAAAGCAGTTTTCTTGAAATTTAGACTTGAATAAGAAAGAACAGCTTGGCATAATTGTCTGTTAATGTCATGGACATTTTGATAGTGCTACTCCATATTTTGACGAAGGTATTGGAATGTAAAAATGGCGGGTTAGCTGCCCCGTTCAGTATAGAATTTTTATATTGCTGCTAATGATGTTCATATATTGTGAATAAAGAATTTTTATTTGAATTTGAATTGAAGGTAAGGTGTTGTGAATATGAACACATGCAATCATTCCATCTTTTTAAAAAAAACATGAATACACTTCTTTATGTAATTTTAGTGCTGAAATAGTCTCCTTTAGCGTGGGAATAAAAGAATCATGAGATGTTATCAAGCTAGTTGGGTTTGCAAATGCGATTCAATCAAGCCATTTCAAGTCCGTTCATGCTCGGCATGCTGAAATATTGTGTTTTTTTTTGTGTAAATCAGTGTTATATTAAACTATTAGTGTAGCAATAAATGAAAGTAATATGTAATCATTTTCGGATGAATAAATACTGATAACAATAAAGATAAATACATTTTACTAATTGGCTAAGTAATATGTAATTAAGTAGTAAAAAAATAACAACGGAGATTAAAACACTTTGAAATTAAAACAAAGTCTGTTTTTATTTCCAAAGCATCTATTTTACAACATTCTCAACACTGTATAGCAAATATTGTGCCAACGAGGCAGATATGTGTTGCAATGCTGTAAATGGCAGTTACAACCGCTACTTATTGCAAAATTGGTGATTTAGAGTATCGCCGTTTGAAACGTTCATTCTCAGGAAATTGATAATATTTTCGAATAAAATTCACAATTTGTTTGAGTTATATGTATGTTTATTGTTGCCAAATTTTATCAAAATTGATAAAAAAAAAGCTTGTTTATTTTTACGAAATCTGACTTTTGCGTTTTTAAAGTCCCTCAGTGTACATGACAAAAAAAGATGATACAATAAAGATAAATAAATAGCACCCGGCCCAATGGGGCGATAAATCACCTACAATTAAAAAGTAGTTGTAACACATCAACGTATATACAATGTACACATGAATGGGTTGAGTGGTAATAGTTATATATAATTTGTGGCTATGATTGACTTCATGAAATCATTCTTATATTTTTTATGTAGTTGTGTATGAATGAAATCGATTTAAAAGTTAATTGAGCAAATAGCGCGTTGAACGTTAAACATATATTTTCTTGGATATGTATGTTTTAAATATGACATTTTTTTCATGAGTTTGAAGAATTATGAAATATGTATTTGTATCAATAATAATGATATGATAATAACAGCATCAATATCAGCAGCAGCATCAGTAACAACAATTGTAATAATAAAATAATGAAAGAAAAACAAAACACAACAAAACATTTTTTTTATAATATGTATATTGATATTCTTAATAATGGAAACGGTATTTGTTGGGCTAATCATATAACTACTACTATCGATCACCCAGGTTTTCAAATGTTATACATGATTTTAACACTAATACGAATTATCTACGTTTATTAAAAAAAGCGTTCACGGGACCAGTTCATACAGTTTTAAATAATTGCCCTAAACTCGATCAATACGTAAAATTCAAAAACGATAACTGTTATCATTTAGATAAAATTAATAATGATTTTTTCAGAAAGTGTTTTATCTAGCTTGGTATTAAGCTCACGTACTTTTGAAAATAGAAACGGGTAGATATGATGAAATTAACCGTTCAAACAGATTTTGTAAATTATGTACTCAAAGTATGTTATGTTCTATACTGGTTTAGAATACACACTTGTATACAGTCTCCAAATTTATTAAATGTTGTTGCTGTTGTATGGTGTTTTGCGTCGCTTTCAATATTTGTTCAGTCATATCGCGACGTTGTCTACTTGAGACAGTATTCTAAGCGCTGTCACACTGCAGTATCATGCCGCAGACACATGGTATGATACCCAACCCAGTCACATTATATTGACACTGAGCCGACCAGACCTCGAACTCTCCTCTAAATGCTGAGCGTCAAGCGAGGAAGCTTCTAGTACCATTTTTAAAGTCTTTGGTATGACCCGGCCGGGGATTGAATCCACGACCGTCCGCATGCGAGGCGGACGCTCTACCACTAGACCACGCCGCGGTCTCCAAATTTATTAAAGAAGCCTTCGATATTCGTAAAGCTATTTTGAATGATTTGATTACTTTAAAGAAATAATGATTTATTTATTGTTTATATTGTACATACACTTACTTTGTATTAACTTGTAATTTTGTATTTATTGCTGTCTTTGCCATATCTCATGCAATTTTAATGTAAATGGTCAAAAGCATTGTGTTGCTGATTCACTAATAAAACTTGAATAATTGAAACTTAAATTATTAAACCTAAGTTTACAAATAGTTAAAACAGCCTTACGTTCAAATGTGTTATAATCCACTAAGCATCCAGACCACATTTAACTTGTACGCGATATAAACTTAAATATACAAATGCAACATTTAGCTCTTTGCATCAGCGATGATGCAGTATATATATATATATATATTAATATCTCACATAATCATAGTAAATCACTCGGCCAGATGGTAGATTAAATATTGAAAACAAGTGAGTAGTTGGGGTCGCCTTGGTCTCACGAACTGCACATGCGCATGCGCGATGGCCATCTCGTTTCTTTTGATGATAACCCATTATGCATATCGGCAATGCGCTTGCGTGGCAGCCATTTTGGATTGGTAGACGCTAAATGTAAAGAAGGTTCAGTTAAGTGCGCATGAGTTCAGTGCTCATGAACATTCGGAACACCTCGCTAAATTCTCCGAATCAAAAAGTGCGAGCAGTACCCGAGTAGTTGCGAACGGATGGAAAGTACGAACAAAATCGGAACTCCTCAGACTCTTCTATTTTACGTTCAAGATTGAAAGTAAACATGGAATGTAAATGCTTTCGGTAATAATAATTACTTTTATATGGCCTGTGTGGGTGGATGTAAACCACATCCTCTTGTTGCGTGTGTTAACCTTAGTTTTATGTATATAAGCAATATTTTGTTATGTTTAAAAGTCGAATATGTATATTAAACGAGAGTGTCTCCACTCTTGCCACCCCTACACACACACACACACCAGTCACTGCACACAAGTGATCAGTCTGATAACATAATTTTCATCAGAGACATATAAACATTTAATTAAGTCATTTGTTTTATATCATATGTCAATTAATACCTTATATGAAAATTTATGATGGAAATTTTAAACGGACTATCAAATAAGGCTTGGTGTAAATCCAAACCCAGCAGGGCCTGGTTTAATGGCTCAGTCAAACGTGTCTGACTTTCAATCCAGGAGTCAATAATTCGAATCCTTGCCCGGCCACAGTCTCTGAGACCATTTCTATACAGTAGTGTGCCACATTCAACTCTCACCTCGTCTCTCACTTGAACGGTATTATGCTCTTGTGGAGGCGGGCTGTGCTGAAGTACACGTTACGTGGTTAGGTTAACCAATCGTGTGTTAGCCTTATATATCATAAAATTATGCTTAATATTCAAACAAACAAACAAACAAACAAACAACCCGCAAACACACTGACAATAAAAAGTCCCGAAACACTATTTGTTACCTTGATATTGATCTAATATGATTAGTGAATGTACACTATACATCACTAGTTTTAATTGTTTAACTACATGAGAGTTCTATGTTATGTTACAATCTTTTGATGAAGTGATAATCTTCATTCTTTGTGTAAACTCAGTCCTGTTGAAGACTAAGATCTAGATGCCAGACTTTGCACTTAACCCCTTAGCTTGGCACATTGACACTCCACATACACAGGTATTATATGTGATAACCTTACCTTGGCACACTGACACTCCACATACACAGGCACCATATGTGTTAAATTTACTCTGGCATATTGACACCCCACATACACAGGTATCCGATGTGTTGAACTTACTCTGGCACATTGACACTCCACATACACAGATATCAGATGTGTTAACCTGACCTTGGCACAATGACACCCCATTTACACAGGCACCATATGTGTTAACCTTATTTTGGCACACTGACACTTCATATACACAGGTATAAGATGTGTTAAACTTACTCTGGCACATTGGCATTCCACATACACAGGTATCAGATGTGTTAAACTTGCCATGACACATTGACACTCCACATACACAGGCACCATATGTGTTAAACTAACTTTGGCACATTGACACAACAGATTCACAGGTAGCATATGTGTTAAACTTACCTTGGTACACTGACACTCCGCATACACAGGTACCATATGTGTTGAACTTACTCTAACATTGACACTCCATATACACAGGTATCAGACGTGTTAACCTTACCTTGGCACATTGACACTCCACATACACAGGTATTAGATGTGTTCACCTTACCTTGGTAAATTGACACTCCACATATACAAGCACCATATGTGTTAAACTAACCTTGGCACATTGACACTCCACATACACAGGTATTAGATGTGTTCACCTTACCTTGGTAAATTGACACTCCACATACACAGGCACCATATGTGTTAAACTAACCTTGGCACATTGACACTCTACATACATGGTATCAGACGTGTTAACCTTACCTTGGCACATTGACACTCCACATACACAGGTATTAGATGTGTTAACCTTACCTTGGTAAATTGACACTCCACATACACAGGTACCATATGTGTTAAACTGACCTTGGCACACTGACACTCCACATACACAGGTAGCAATGTGTTAAACTTACATTGACACATTGGCACTACACACAAACAGGTAACAAGAATGTTAAACTGACCTTGGGACATTGACACTCCACATACACAGGTATCAGATATGATAAACTTACTTTGGCACATTGGTACCCTAAATACAAATGTATCAGATGTGTTAACCATACCTTGGCACATTGATACTCCACATACACAGGTAGCAGGTGTGTTGAACTTACCCAGGCACACAGACATAACAAAGGTATCGGGTAGTATATATAAAACATATATATAATCGGGCATTAGTTGACACACTGTAAAAGTAATCATGGGAACTTCCATTAAGGTTTATTAACACTATTATTTTCATGTATGCTTTGTTGTTCACTATGTTTATCTATAATGTGTGTGCAAGGTATCAGCAATGCGTAGAAACTAGCATGATAAATACCAACGGCATCACTCAGAGACTATAAACAAAATTGTGGTGTTCGACTATAAGTGTCAGACCAAAACCTCCGTGATAATTGATATTGTGAAAGAAACTATATATTTTGGTTTAAATTATAAAAGAATGTACATGTTTTACTAATGTGACGTCATGTTGTCACGAGCTTCACGTGCCATGCACTTATTCAGTATATAAAAGCTAAAACAGTTGAAAAATAAAGTAAATGAATGTAAACATAAGTCAAGGTCATCACACCTCGGATTGTTTATCGTCTGATGAAAGGCACTCTTCTTGTTTAATGTTCAGGCTGCACGTACATTAAAACAACTTAATGTTCTCCATTGCACGATGACAATCCTAAATTATATTTAAAGGCTCGTTAAACTTCTCGAAACGGTCGTTTTTAGTTTTAATTGGAGTGAATTTTACTTTTCTAGATGATAGAATACAAGTTTATTTGATCACTGAAAGACTTTGCAAACGAAAATATAAATATAAAGCACATTATAAGTATTAATTAAGAACGGGTTTTGTTTACAAATTAATGTTCGTCTCTTTCCGATAAACACATTCGGCAGAAAACGGGGAGTTACGAAGCTTGTTTGGAAACCCGTCGGCCGGTAATATATGATCAATTCACTTCAGAGAGAAACATAATATGGGAACTGTAGGGGATGCGGTTAAAAATTAAATAACCGCTTGCGGTTAGGTAGTTTTTAAAAACGTCCCCTTTATTCCACTCAGTGTTTTAATGAACTGGAACCCACGAGTACGTAAGCGACGAATCATTCATATAAAATCAGAAATAAATTACTTTTCTAATAACTGTTCTAAACAAACTACCCTTGGTAGCCTCTCAATATTGACTGCGATAAAGTGATTTGTGACGTACTAATGATAGCGCGTGCGATAGTATAACGCGTTTATGCAAGGGAGGATCCTGAGCAAGAGTTACTAGACCAAACTAATATTCCGTACTCATTGTTTTTCAGTGCGTATAAATAATATAATGCATACTATGTTCGATACAGTTTTATTTGCAGACATCAATATATCTATTTTAAAAAAAGAAAACCCAATAACGATACATAATATTAGTGAAGCCATAACTTTTCTAATCTTGTTAATGATCCCCTTATCTGACGGTCTTAATCCGAACACTACCACTGCAGTATTCATTTGTGTACTTCCGAACACTGGCGGAGGTACAGTTGGAAAGGAACCGAGTCATTACGGTATTACAAAAATGTAAACAAAAGTTAAAAGTTCGGTCCGCTCGTCTACGAAACACACATTTCGATCGAAGTTTTTTGTTGTTTTTTTTCGCCTTTTTAAAAATAAATGTACATTTCGAGAGTTTAATGAGGCTTTGAATTTAATATGTATCCGCAAACATCAAAGTTTTGCGTCGAACGAAATAAAATCTTGGAGAATACCCGATTTATTTAAAGTCGAGGGTCCTCCGTGACCGAGTGGCTTAAGGCACCTTCTCAATATCACTTACCTCCCACCGCTAAGGTCGTAGGTTCGAGTCCTGCTCGCTCCAAAACACTCTATGTGAGAAAGTTTGCCAGTTACTTGCGGAAGGACGGAGGTTCTACTCAGCCTTTCTCGGTCTGAGGTCTTTCTCCACCAGCAAAACTTGACTTACCATATGTAACCTTAAATGTGTTGAAAATACCGTTAAACCTCATTAAAATTAATAAAGTCGTTCTGTAGACAGTTATAAACCAGACCCAAAGCGTGGTCGTCAAACATAACATACCATAAGGGAATGGTTATTATCACATTGTTCAATTGTTAAAAAAAAAATATGACAATCAAAAGATTTGTGATAACTATACTATGTTAAATATAAGGCAAATGATACTGACATTAATATAACATATGAACATATGAACTGGTTGAAATATTCGCAGTCCCAAAAAAAAGACAGAAGATGAAGTCGAAGTAAATCACGACCAGATACATAGTATCGTTATACCAACTATGGACAGAACAATCAAACAAGTCGGTAGTCAAACCATATATTGTTATTGGCCGCCATTTTACTTAGTGAAGCGAACTGTCTCTAATTAAACACTTGTATTACAATTGACAAACAACGCCACGTACCCTGTGGTTTGAGCAATAGTTACTTCTGCGCCAGGTCAATTAATCCACCGTATCCATGACTCCCTGTATTAGAGAACATTTGAATATAGAACAATATCGGACCCAACCATTGGATTGTTGTATTTGTTGGTTGTACGAAATTTCATTATTATTTTATTGCATTTAACACGTGTGTTGTCGGTCCCTACAGTCGCTCACTTACACATACTGGAACTGAGCTAGTTTCATATCACATTTAACTAGCAGGCTGGTCGCGGAAATACATAAATACATAAACTG
The DNA here is from genome assembly GCA_029582155.1 of Panopea generosa. Classification (NCBI taxonomy): domain Eukaryota; kingdom Metazoa; phylum Mollusca; class Bivalvia; order Adapedonta; family Hiatellidae; genus Panopea; species Panopea generosa. The sequence continues at coordinate 18,322,556 of CM055912.1, forward strand.
TGCCATTTAGTTATCGGAATATTAAAACAGTTTTACTACAAGGATTCGCATTCATACACCTTGTAGTCGGCAGGAGCGGTCGTCCAGAAATAACTATTGCCAATAACTGATATGTCCGATTTGTTCTCGTTCCTGACAGAGGTGATCTGTTAAAAATATGGTATTTGTTATCTTTTACTGAGTTACGTAATAAAACGAATCTTACATTCGTGCTTATTTATAATTAAATTTATCAATCTCATTGGGAAAAATGATATAATGCCCGACAGAGCCCCGCATTATATAGTTTTTTTCAAACTCGTTTAATAAATTCAAAAATAAATAAGCACTCATGTAATATCCTCTATATATAATGACTGTTACAACAAGCCACATGATTAAATATTTATAAGATATAAGATATTTATTTTCATTGATGTTACAAATTAATAATCATATTGTGCTATATATCATTAATAAATGTGACCACATCTTTGCAGACGGGTTTAAGATTCTTTGACTGGGTTCATTATATCATTTTTTGTTATATTAATAACCATTAATGTTTGTAAATAATTAGCTCCAGTGTGGTCTTAGAGTACTGATTAATGGTAAGAATATGATACTGTGGCCATGCATGACGGATTCATTGCCTTGTTTCACTTGCCACAAACGCATACAATTATCGCTTAAAAAACAAGGCAGTTATGTGGTTTTACTGTTCGCGGAATTGCGTTAAAATCATACAGGAAGCATGATACAACAAGTGTACGAATATACAAAACGAAGCCATGCGTATCTATGGAATGTGCATACAGAACAGTGTAAACTTAGATACTCAATGGGTTCGCTAGGGAGGATAACAGGACAGTGGCTGTTCTATCAAAGAACTTTGACAAATCGAATTATGGCGTCTAACGAGCATATATTCGCTTAAGGTCTTATTACACAGTTGAATTTTGTTCTTTGTTCAATATAAAATAAGGTCTAGGATTTCCACGGTAAATATAAATTCCCCATAGAGGTTTTGTTTTTTTCATAGCAGAAATGTATACCCACATAAAAAAATCACAATAACTGGTAGGTTGACTAGCTTTGTTTGTTTTAAAAAGGATGCAGTGACACACTAAAATATCTTTAACACAAGAAGTCCTCAAATGCTCATATATACATGCATATGTTTAAATCCTATACAAGTCACTTTTTAAACACCAGTGATGTCTTCTTGCAATATTTGCTATGCCAGCTTTTACTCTACTCATCTGCAGCAACAAATCACAACCCCTATGAACCATTTTGAAAATATTTCAAAACCAAATAACATAGGATGTTTTGGGGAAAAGGGGCGTAACTGTGTAGTGAGACGTTTCATGAACGATTTGTGGGGCCCATATTTCTTTTATTGGTTTGCAAATGACGAAAATGCGAAAGTAAATGATGTTTTTCAAAGCTTTAGCACGAGATTGCATCTGGTGTCGACGCGTTCACACATATTGGCACAATCTTTACCTCCTATTAAGTTTGTCAGTAAATCTATTTATAGCATTACATGTAAATCAGAAGAAATATTTATAGTCTACCTCTTTCTGGCCATTTCTGTTCGAAAACAAACATTTCGTTATTGATATTCTCATATTTGTCTCGTTACACTGAGACATTTTCGTTAAAGGAAAAAAGCACAAATATCATTTTAAATTATAAAATCTAAAAGTTGTGATACAAGGTAAGCTTACACGAGTGTTTCCCCTTGTAAACTTAGCAGCTTTCACGGATCGACAGTGTCCTCCCTTATAGGCTGGTGACATGAATACTTTGGTCACATTTTAACTTTATATTTTTATGCCTCCCAAAAATGTTGAGTGGCCTAGTTCACCCGTCCGTCCATCCGTCCGTCCGTCGATATTTCGTGTCCGGCCTGTAATGTCATGCATATATGGATTTTATAAACACTTGCTTCGAATGATCAACATAATATGACATGTCGCACGTAGCACCCAGACTCCCACCTCAAATGTCAAGGTCATACTTTAACTTTGTTTGATAATACTTTTATCTGTTTGAGATTTTGTGTTCGGTCTGTAATTTGTCACTTACTACTGAAAAAAACCTATACTGACTACTGTATTTTCCTTTCTTTTATTGATAATCATATACAAAGTGTTGTTGTTGTTGTTGTTGTTGTTGTTGTTGTTGTTGTTGTTGTTGTTGTTGTTGTTGTTGTTGTTGTTGTTGTTGTTGTTGTTGTTGTTGTTGTTGAAGAAAATAATTAAGTAATGTCTCTTTTCTAATGATATTTATATATTATATTTTAGTTGTGTTTTCCATACCTTGGGTATACTTTAAATTAGAGAGACATAAAATAATAAAAGAATGCTCCGGTAATTCATATAACTCAATAAAGTCGGTGAAATTATAAAACTCACACTTCCTATTGTCATATAAATGCTCTATATCTTGTATCGCTCTATCATACCAAGTTTTATAAAAGATTGTTTGGTTTCCTACTTTTATTTTTTAATTATTCATATGTTTTGTTTACTAATGTAGTCATTTTCGATTGGGCCATGTATTTCAAATCTTGATAGCAAAATATTTTTTTAAAAATGGGGGAATAATTGTTCTTTAAAATATCTTTAATATTAAGGTCACTTTCGAAAAATGTTTTTTCCACTGAATTTGTCGAGTTTATTTATATAAAAAAGTTTCCATAGCCCCTTATTAGTGGTGTCTAAAAGTCTTTTTATAGAGTTTGATATTAATGATTGAAGAAATTTTTGAAAATCAACAATTTCGAAACCACCATTTTCAAAACTTTGAATTATTGTTTTACGTTTATTTTTTCCAGGTTTTTATCCCATAAAAATTCGTAAATTATTTTTAATTGATCTTCTGATGGATTTGGTAGAACGGTAAGAGGATGATTTTTGTTGTTGTTGTATAGTGTTTAGCGTCGCTTTCAACAAATTTTCAGTCATTTCGCGACGGTGTCTACTAGAGACAGTATTCTAAGCGCTGTTACACTGGAGTATCATGCCGCAGACACATGGTATGATACCCCACCCAGTCACATTATACTGACACCGGGCCGACCAGACCTAGAACTCTCCTCTAAATGCTGAGAGTCAAGCGAGGAAGCTTCTAGTACCATTTTTAAAGTCTTTGGTATGACCCGGCCGGGGATTGAACCAACGACCTTCTGCATGCGAGACGGACGCTCTACCACTAGACCACGCTGCGGTCTGTAAACCATAACTCTTGATCATTAAAATTTTCTCAGGAAGCGATAATTTTCTATGTTGCCATTGTTTAAACAGATACTGAATGCTTCTTTTTTTTAGGAGTTAAATTTGATTTTTAAAAAATTAAATCTCTTAAGCTAATATGACATTCATATTCAGTTAAAAAATCTTCTTCAAATTTTGACTTATCTCTTTGCCCTATTTTTTCATGAAGAAAACTAGAGTTTTTTAAAGTGACAAAAACTTTTACTTTTTTCCGCATTGCAGGACATATGAAAAATCCTCATTAATACTGTATGGGCGTACTTTGAACCAGAACTAATGTCAATTGATGCGTACCTGATTAAAACACAGGTCGCACGAAAGTAGTAGCCACTTGAAACCATGAGACAGAAGGCTACTTCTGTTTTTCCTTTATTCAAATGAACAAACCTCAAACATTATATTTATTATCAATTTATTTGGTCGTAAAACAGCGAATTTAAGGTTAATATTAAGGATAACTAGAATCCTTAAAACAACAAAAATGAAGTATACGCCAAAACTCACCTTCAGTAGTCTAGCTGAAAAAAAAATCGGATGGAGCATGTCTCTACAATTGTGCCCACATATCGTGTTCAGCTAAGCTACGCCTAAACTATAGGTCTTTTTTACAGAATCAATTTTTCCTGATATATTCTCTTTAAAATGAAAACTAAGAAAATATTGAATAGATGAAAATAAATCGAAGAAACCCAATTCCCCTCCCAAAACATATGCTTTTTGTCTTCCTAACACATTTTATGTTATATATGTGTTGACATTGAGTACAAATTGTTTTCTCAGTGCGTATAAGTAATGTATTCGGAACGGCGACGGACGGTAATTTATGCGCATATCGATTTTTGAACTTCCGAACCGGAAAACAATCGATTCATTACGGAATGTCAAAATTGCAAACAATAGCTAAAAGCTCGGTCCGCTCTTTTAAGATAAAACATTTCGATCGAAGTTTTTTTATTTATCCCTTTTTTAAAAACAGTCACTAAGGGGTCCATAGGAATGGTTTTAGCAATACTATAAACACATTTAATAATAATCATGTTTGTTTTTTATAAAAAGTGTTAAATTCAAAAGTATTATATGGCTTTAATAGGGCCTGACAGTAGTATGCCGCCGAAAAATTGCTGTTTTTTTTTCGTTAACATGGAAACACCTTGCTTGAAACAAATACCAGTATTTTGAAGCTGTTCAAAACTGTAATAGAGTTAAAGCAGATACATACATATGCACCATGGACCCGGGCTATACCCGATCCCCTCGCCAGAAGACCCAAGGGCTATACCCGATCCCCTCGCCAGAAGACCCAAAAGCATCTTTATTAGAAAAAAAACATAAACATCATCCATATTACAAGTTTCTGGCTATCTAAATTTGATTTAGTCCTCTTTTCTTTTATATACATATGTGTTTGTACAGCTGTAATAAAGCTTTCTGTTATCGTATTTTAGTCTGGTAAAAAAATCCAAAAATCATCGCTTGAGGTACGGAATGTTCATGGAAGTCTGTTGTAATAGAAAGTGACATTAGACTATACTTGACCACATTTCATCGGTTGCCAAGAAAAATATTGTATTATAAACGCAAAGATTGGGGTCAAAGGTCGCTAGGTGCCAAAAAAGTTGAATGTCTCAGTGTTTCTGATAAACTCAAACACTAGAGACTGCATCTGAGTATTTATTTCAATGGAATACATTTTTTTTTTTATTACAAATACCATAATTTTGCGAAGTTATCGTTATGTGGGGATTTCTGAACCAAAAAAACAAAATAAAGCATCAAAAGTACTTTCGAAAACTGGATTTAGATATTATGGATATTAAACAACATAGTTGCTATGAAGGGTTAAAATGAACAAAATAATACCGTATGCGATGTACTCCATACCAACTGTAACAATATAATATGTTGAAAAGGGATTTCTTTACTTGAGCTATGCGCCTCGGTTAAACTGAAATAGATTTCCCACTAAAAATTGTAACTTACTTTGTGACATATTGAATGAATCACGTTATTTCATTTCATTTCAGTTTGATCCGTTATGCAGGTTTACACGTTGTAAAATGTGTTTCATCTTAGAAAGAGTCCGAATGACGATGTGAAGGTCGTCAAGCAATATTTAAGTGCTGTCTATATTTAGAATAGGGATTTCGTTTCAAGTTTACTACTCCGTTTTAAATATTAATTTTTTCATATTTTGGTGAATTTTATATACCAAACCAATTTTTTTATTTATAATAATTAGGTGTTTTTTTTATCCTTTTAAACATAATTTTAAGACATTGCTGTGTTTTACCTTTAAGGAATATGATATTGGGCTATCTGTGTATTGATTGGCAAAAAATTCAAGAAGTTATTGTAGTAAAACAAAGCTTTATGTAGCGAAGAAGAGTTTATTACAATTAAAATAACAAAATATATTCTATACATAATATTCATTATTACGCTAATTCAACCAAACTTCATGGCAGAAAGTATATTTTGATATATCTAAAATGCAAAGGTATATGTTGGTTGTTTAGACAGCTATCTGAATTTTCAATAAGTTACAGGGATAATAGTATGTTTAGATGGAGATCGACGGACTTGATGTTTGTATTAACAAAAGTGTAAACATTTTCCAAGTATTTAAGTGCACTATGGAAGGAAATATTTTCAATATTATCTGAACAGTTATCTTCCCTACCGGCCTATATATTCCAAGTATAACTATTTTGAGGGGACTACAGAATGAAATAGTTTCAATGTTATCTGAAAAGTATGGTGGCATAGTTCTGCCACCAGTTATCCACTTACCTAACGTGATAAGTTCCTAGTTAACCACATAATTTTTGCGAAAAAAAATATCTAGTTATCTAGTAAACTAACACGATAAGATTCTAGTTGAGATAAAGATCTTAACAAGAATAAATGTATGTTAGTGCCCATTACTGCCACCACTTATCCAGTTAACTATCACGAAAAAATCGTGTTATCTAGATAACTTACGCGATAAGTTTCCAGTTAAGATAAATATCTTAACGCGAAAAGTTGCCTATTTACTGCTCTGCAACTGCCACCACAAATCTACTTTAAGAGCTAACTGAATAACTTGAAAATGTCCGTGTTACCAGTTAATTTAATATTCGGAATACTTGGCTTGTACTCATTAAATCGCTAAATAGTCTCTATTCGAGTGGTTACGATTGGTTTGTAAAGTAACGGGCATGGATGAGGGAAGTTCAAATATAGTACATGTATATACATGTGTTGTCTAGTATATCTTCTTATTTTCTTAGCCACAGAAGCTTGGTTTACATTGCCATTAGTCGGTACCTGTTGTTTTGGGGATATAGTTTATATAAATGTTTATTGTTAAACATGTCAGGTGAAAGTTTGATTAGTTTTGAAAAAAAATCTCCATTTAGTAATTTATCATTTACCAAACTATCAGACACATGTCCTGTAAATGGCTAACGCCAATTTAAAACTATTTGTCTGACAAGGCTTTTTTAATCAAAAGTACTATTAGAAAGTCTGGTTGATACATAACGACTAAACAATAAACTATATATTGTTTAAAAATAAATATGCTATAAACTATGGTAGAAATGTGTTTGACAAGGATGCCCTCGCTGTGTATGTGCAACTAGACGTTATACTGATATTTTCAATTAAGTATTCTCAAATTCTGTTATGGAGTAGTCTTGACAATCATTATATTCGTCAATTGAACGTATTTAAAGGGCAATAGCTCCGCTAAAAGCTGATGAACATAAACACCACCGACAACACGCGCAATTCGACTTCATACAGATATGTCTTACCAAGTTTCATGAAAATCTGAAGAGTACCTAAGTTGGAGTAGTCCGGACAAAAAAAACTGACATACGAACTTGTGTTCTCACGAATATTACATTGTGAGACGTTTCTGTTGTTTAAAAAGGCTACATCATGTAAAAAAAGAAAGAAACAGAAAAACAACAGAATAAAACAAGATCTATAGTTTTCAAAGATCCACATCAGGTCTAGACACTAACTTTTTAAATGGATAACCAGAAGACTACCAAGGTAATCCTGATTTCATCGAAAATAAAAGTGTAACATTACCAAAAGAAATAGAAAATCGGCACCGAAAACGTTCTATATAAATACACAATTATTGTTACATCTGTAAGTGTATCTTACAATGAACTTATATTGAAAGTGTTTTATTCAAATTTTAAAATAATTATTATTTATGTAGATTCGTGTTTTAATGTACTTGTTTTATCAGCCAGGTACATGTTAATTCGTTTAGCAAAATATATCCGCTTATCGTACAGGTGGTGACCACCTTATTTACTTATCTGTTCTTGTTAGAAAGCCATCAGCTTTACAATTAATCCATGCGGCTATTATCAATTCAAAACTTCTTACTAGGGGAGTGTTGCCAAGATAAAAAATACCCACCAAAAAGTAATGTTTTTAATTGGTTACTATAGGCCACATGTGCTAGTAACATGGTAAATATCATTAAACACCTTTTAGTAACGAAATATGAGTTAACGGGTTAGGAGTTAGTCGCAGCGTACCTTAGTTGCATTCTTTAGTTTTCGGATTTCAACATTCGCAATGATGTAGCGGTTTCGGCCGATAGGCGCGACGCGTGGATTGTGCGAACGTGCTATATGCTTAATCAGGACTTCTAACTAACATTTTTATCATTTTAACTTTAAACAGGAACAATAACAACTTCAGACAAATATGTTAAATAGCAGTGACTATGCAACTCTGTACTATATTACTATAGTGTATATCTGCGAACATGCGATGTACAAGTGTTTTTCCTGTTACACTTATATGATTCTATGAAAGTGTATATACTGTTATTTACTAAACGAATGTTTATGTTGTATTATTACGTTTATTGAATATACAAATTGTAATACAATGGCTGAACTTTACATCAAGTGTTTATCTTCAATCGCTACCGTCTTCAACCGATACCATGTAATAGATGTTACAAAATCCACAAGAAATGAAGCAAAACAATAAAAAGCTATATCCCAAAACAACAGATGCCGGCTAATGGAAATGTAAACCAAGCTAATTTTACTAAAAACATTAGAAAATATACTAGACAACACATAAACTATATGGTCTCAGCCTTAAAATAAAAATAAACATCTTTAGTTATATTTAAACTTGCGCTGCTTTACAACCAATCGTAACCACTCGGCCAGGGAATGTTTTGTGATTTATTGAGTAAAAACCGAAGTATTCCGAATATTAAATAACTGGTAACATGTTGTCGAAAATGGCGGTCAAACCGCCAAAATAAAAGTGTAATGGCGATAAACATAATGTATGTTATGCTGAATTAAATATTGAATTGAATTGAATTGAATTGAATTGAATAGTTAGCCAAGTAGATATGTGGTGGCAGTTGCAGAGCAGTAAAATAGGCATCTTTTCGCGTTAAGATATTTGTCGTAACTGGAAACTTGTCGCGATAGTTAAATAGATAAGTGGTGGCGGTAAGTGGCACTAACAGTGATTTATTTTAAGTATCTTATTTATCGTAATTAGAAACTTATCCAGTTAGTTAACTAGATAACTAGATATTTTTCGCGAAAATTAAATGGTTAACTAGAGAGGCCCTCCCGGAGGTTTTGGAGATCTGGAGAACATGGCCATTTATATTCAGAGATCTGAGGTACATTGGTTATTGCTTTCAGAGATCAAGGGCCTAATTTAAGAGATCAAGGGATGTTGTCCTTAATGAGAAAAGTACCTAATTTGATCAATTTTATCAGAGACATATAAACAGTGATAGGCAACTGGAGGCACTTCAGGTGGCACTTTTTTGCTTTTTCTAGTTTAGTTTGAACTTATTTATTTTACTTTGATTTTGAAACAAGTTCTTACGACTTAGACAAATTACGATCGAAGTCTTCCTGGGTATAACCAGTACTAAGCATATGTGGAAAAAGGTGTCTTGCTCAAGGACACCACATATAATAATAAAACTAATTATAATAATAATAATAATAATGATAATAATAATAATTTATATGTTGCTTGTATGTTTCCCTTGGCTCGCTCGCCTTAGTCCTGATTTCGTCCGCCTTTTTTCTGTTTATCTTTTTTTTAATTCTAATTTGTATGATTAACTATAAAATTTTGTTTTCTTTCAAAACTTAACAAGACATACATCTATCGATGTAAAAATCATATATCTTTTACAGAACTGTATTTTGTTAATATATCAAAACTAATCTAATGAATCTTCGCCACCTTACACAAATGTTTGTATAAGTTACTAAAGAGAGAAACTATATAAGAATTATTTTCTTTCGTTTCAATCCTTTTACTATATATGTTGTGGAATATGCTGTACATAATTTATGAATAAATATGTTTAAACCAAGGACACCACACTTAGTCGTGGCGAAGGATTGAAATAACCACGAACCTCCGATCACGGGTTCAGTGCTTTACCACTAGACCACGTGGCGTTTTCTAAATCATGGAAACACACATCCTCCGGAATCAAACAACATAATTTTGTGATTATGGTATCAAAAAAAAGGGCTTGATTTGGGAGATTAATTTTTTCTTTTTTTAAATTTAAAGAAATGAAGAATTTTACGCTTAAAGTTCTTTTAGTGTGATCGTTTTCTCTTTTTTTTAGCCCATTTATGAAATAAGAAATAAGTAAAACGACTTCAATAAATATCAATATGAAACTTTCGCCACCGATGGAAAACTTACTGCTTCATCTTTCTACCTAATATTTCTATTTTTATTGTGTTTTGTTTAAACGTACATGGTATTTGTTAAATCAAGACTACCGTTTTTTGTTTAAAAATCTTTTTTCCCCGTGAAATTTCAACATATTTCGATTTCAATCCGTAATAATTTCAATTCAGAAGAAAAATATTAAATAACTGATAATTGGAATTGGTCATCATTTTTATCAGCTTTACTTTGGCATTCAGACCAAGATTCGAAGAGTTATTATAGAAATACTAAAAGTGTCGTGGACATTATATTGCTATTAGCCTGCCTGTCTCTATAATTAAGTCATTGATTGTATGTATAATTTTTATACTTGATCATAATTTACTTTTAAAATGAGATGTCGACTGCTTGAAACAGCTTTTGACAGCTTTGGAGGTTTCTTTCGTGTTAGTCTGGGCCCCTGCACAACTTCATCCCATAATCGTATGTATCCGAAATAAATTTTGGATGGTAATTCCGACCAAAGATAGATGTGTAAAGGCAGAATAGTGCAGTGGTTAATAGCGTCGATTTCGGATCGTTAGGACTGGTGTTCAATCCCACTCTGCATCTACTTTTTTTTTATTAGATCGTATTTACATTATAAAGTCAATTATTTATGTGTATTTATAATTATTTATGTGTATTTATTGCCTTGAGTAAATAAACTGTTCAGCTGTTCATGTTTTTTGTCTCTTCTTTCCTTCCATCGATATCTTCTTTGGCTCTTCTTGCCAAAGGCCAGCAGGGCTTATGTCGTGGTAAATTGTCCATCGTCCATCCGTTTACCTTTTTCTTGTAGAAGATAAAGCATCACCCACATTTTTCAAAGAATCTTATCCAAACTTGCACAGCATTTGTATGACCACAAACTCTTGAAGTTCTTGAACCAGTGTGATTGAACCACAAAATTTTAATGCTCCCTGCTACACGGCTTACAAGCACATTTTTGAGGAAGCTTAATTAAAAAACACCTTTTCTCTGAAAGTTAAAGCCATAGACCATAGATATTCTAAACAGGGAAAAGAAGACAGTACATCGCCTTTTGCTTATTATGATGATGTGTAAATACTAATAAAGAATATTATAGTAGACGTTTTACTGAAGGAAACACTATTTGGTACTTTCAGGGAACTATGTTTAAAACTTTTGGAGATCTAGGGAACAGTAGAAATACTTTTAGAGATCTGGGGAGCATGGACCAAATACTTTTGGGGAACTTTTACAAATACTTTTGGAGATCTGGGGAGCAATAGGCATTACTTTAAGAGATCCAGAGAACAGGGACCCCGTCCCCGACCTCCACCCCCTGGGAGGACCTCACTAGACATAGACGCATTATGTACTGTGTCTCTGGTGACAGTTATTATGTACATAATAGAAATTGAATGTTTTCCATGAATTTATTTACATCAAGCACATTGCTTCTAAAATTCCTTGGTATTAAACATGATGAAACTTAAATAAATATCTGTCTTGGTAAGATTTTGGAATACAGCTCGATTTCCGAAATGCAAAAAAAAAGTCCATAATATGTTTACAAAATAAATAATATTTATAATATCAAGGACTTGTATAATTCCTTGATAATACATTTTTATTTTTATTAATTAAAACGTGAAATAAAATACATTTGTGATAATTACAACCGTCTTTGCATGTCTTTGTTACGCTTTGCATATCCGTAGGATGATTATTGTGTAATAGTATGAATTTTTATCCGGGATAAATTGTACGAGTATGAAATATTGCATTTAACCGTCTAGCGCATGCGCAAGACAAATGAGACACCCTAGGAATCTGACAGAAAATGGATTGAAGAAGTCCCAAAATAATCAAGTTTCGCACGTTCATATCGATTCAGTTCTTCTTTTTTATTGGCCTTTTTAAATCCAAATCATGTCCTGAACGCTAAGTGTAGCCTTTAATCAAGTCGTGTTGTAGAAAAAACGGAAATGGCTACAGCCGAGGATCCCGATATTGATAGAGGTATGATGAAAAAATCGCACGACAGGAACTATCTATCATCAAAAAATCGAATTGCAAGGTTATATTCTGTTGGCGTCAAGGTTATGCTCTCTCCGCTGTTCATGTTTATATGTTGTTGTTTCTCTATTATGGATGTTGTATTAAAAATCTACACAGTTCTGTACTAAATAAATATGTAGCAATGTTTATTTAAAAAACACCATACCAGGGAGCAATTTATTGCTGTCAAACATTTCAGTATTTTTAAATAAAATAATATTTTGAACCAATCTACATGAATGTCAAACTGATTAACTGAATTGCTTAATATAGTCGGTACAGTATATATAAATAGTATGTCTTGTTTAGAAGTCTGCTGCAATATATCCTACTTTTACTACTTAATTTATACAAACTATCATGGCAACATATGGCTCTAGTTTCAGAAATGAATTTGCTATTAATAATTAACAATGCCTTTTCAACACATACAAAATGTAACGACACAGGTCGCATACGACTAATCATGAGGTCGCTTTTTATTTACTAGTCGTATACAACCAACAGATTTAGAACGATAATTATTTTTGTACTGTTCTAAAACATATATGATGAATGCAGTAATTTGTGTTATTTGCATCGTTTCTTCCTAGCAGTGACCTTATAACAGAAACGGGCATGTTCTTCTATTTTAGTAGCTATTTATAAACATGCCTAACCTCCTAGAGTCATGTGATCAAATTATACCTTTAGGTATTTGTGTTCGTGCGAGAAGCACCTGCTCCTGCGATTATCTGTAGATATGTCACTGATCATATGTATATATTATTGCTGGTTGGCCGACGGCTGAAAATAGCTGGGTGTTCAACTATGTCCCCCCTGAGAGGAGGGGGGGGGGGGCGGGTGGTGAACCCCGGCTTCTAATGACAGCCCTGCCTAAGGCATCATTATATGCAGACCCAAAATTTGTAAGGAGAAAAAATTAGTCGCATTCAGTTGAGAGTCATTCTATTAAGGGGGTAATTCAGCCAGTCTGTCCTGTATGTATAAAGGCACGAGACATAATTGTGACTTTATCGAACATTATAGAATGATAATTAGTTGTTAACAATATTTATATAACAGCCAATTAGAGGGGACTGTGAGTGTGTAGGATTTCAATGATAAAAATCAAATTTAACTTTTGTCGCATATCAAAATAATCTAATGGTATGTTTTTAATTTCAGATTTAAAAGTGATGAAGACTCCAATGTCAGAGGTATGTATAGAATCAGCTGGTTTATTTATATGTTTAGTATAATGCTCATGTCATTGAAGGCTAACAGTCGATCAATCAGTGAAGCAAACAACTCTTTCCTGGGATCATGGAAGGTTACCAGAACTTGAGCACACTTGTCTCTGCAAGTAACTGATAATTTAACCCACTTGAATCAACTGTGAGAGAAGCAGGACGATGACACAATATTGTATATATATTAATCATCACAGAGACTGGCCAGGTGGGTATCAAACTCATGACTGCTGTATTGATAGTCAGATCACTTCATTGACTTAATGATATATAACAATTTCATTCCTAAAGATACATTTTACACACACACACACACACACAAATGTATACCTGAATATGTTTACAATAGACAGACATGAGTTATCAATATGTTTACAATAGACACAATGAATGTGTTTACAATAGACACACCTAAATATGTTTACAATAGACACTTCTGTAGCTTGATTCAGGGTTTACAGCTTCCCTGATGCTCATTTCCAGCTGAGGACTCATGGTTTTAAATTCATTGCGTCCCAGGAACTCTTTCATGTATATGCTTTGATTAGTTTATTTCTGGTTATTTAGCATGCATCCTCTGGCAAATAACAACTCCTGGTAATAAACACCAGTTGTGAAAAGTAATGAACTCTGATCAAGTACCGGTATGTGTTTTTGAAATCTGTAATTGACAAATCAATAATTAGCGATATTAGTATATCAGGGAAAAGTGCTATCAATTTTTTTAAAAAATGAAATAATTATTGAATTGGATAATAAGTTTATCGTTCAATCTGATATGTCAAATTCACCAAAACATTGTCAATCGATATTTGAATATTGGAGTGAATATTGAAACGAAAAATAAACAGCACTTAAATACTGTTTGCATTGTCATTTCGCTTCTTTCTAAAATGAAACAATTTTTATTACACGTAAACCTGTATAAAGGATTAAATTGAAATGAAAATCAAATCATGCAACTCATTTAATACATCACAAAATATGTCACAATTTTATGTGGAAAATCTATTTTATAGTCTAACCTAGGTGCGTAGCCAAAGATAGGATATCCCTTTTCAATATATTATTTTGGCATGTTTAAATAGATATCCTATTGGCTATATGGGGTCAGTAAGTAATATTAAGGCATGATATAAAAGGTAAATCATTCTTTTCAACAAATTTTAAAAGTTTAAAGTTCCCTTTAAAATGAGTAGAAAATCAAAATATACAAAACATCTGCAAGGATAAGGGTCGTTATTATATAGGGTAAACTTTAAAAGTATATTTCTACTGAAGTTGAATGCCTGGAGCTCAGGTTTAATTTTTCACTTTTCCGTTAATTTTTTTTTTATTTATTTTTTTTTTTAGCTCACAGGTGAGCTTTTGTGATAGCCTGGTGTCCGTCATCTGTCGTCCGTCTTAAACTTTTAGCTTCTAACAACTTCTCCTCTAAAAACCAGTGGGCCAATTTTGATATAACTTCACAGAAATGTTCCTTGGGTGACCCTCTACCAAATTTGTTCAAGCCATCTTGATTTGTCAAAAAACATGGCCGCCAGGGGACAGGGCAAGTTTAATAAGTAAAAACTAAAAAATCTTTTTGTCAAAAAATGCTAGCTCGATTTCAAAATAATTTCACAGAAATGTTCCTTGGGTGACCCTCTACAAAGTTTGGTCAAGCCATCTTGATTCCTCAAAAAACATGGCGGCCAGGGGGTGGGGTTAGTTCACTATATACATGTAAGCTAAAGTAAAAACTTAAAAAATCTTCTTGTCAGAAATTTCTGGCTTGATTTTCAAATAATTTCACTGAAATGTTCCTGGGTGGTCCTCTGCCAAGTTTGTTCAAGCCATCTTGATTCATTAAAAAGCATGGCGGCCAGGGGATGGAGTTAGTTTACTATATAAGCTATAGTAAAAACTTCAGAAATCTTCTTGTCAGAAACTACTGGCTCGATTTTAAAATAATTTCACAGAAATGTTCCTGGGGTGACCCTCTACCGAGTTTGTTTAAGCCATCTTGATTCGTCAAAAAACATGGCAGCCAGGGGATGGGGTTGGTTTACTATATAAGCTATAGTAAAAACTTAAAAATCTTCTTGTCAGAAACAACTGGCTCGATTTAAAAATTATTTCACAGAAATGCTCCTTGGGTGACCCTCTACAAAGTTTGTTCAAGCCATCTTGATTTGTCAAAAAACATGGCGACCAAGGGGTAGGGTTAGTTCACTATATAAGCTATAGAAAAAACTTTAAAAAATCTTCTTGTCAAAAACTACTGGCTCTATTTGGAAATAATTTCACAGAAATGATCCTTGGGTGACCTTCTACCAAGTTTGTTCAAGCCATCTTGATTCGTCAAAAAACATGGTGGCCAGGGGGTTAGTTCACTATATAAGCTATAGTAAAAACTTAAAAAAAGTCTTCTTGCCAAAACTACTGGCTTGATTTTAAAATAATTTCACAGAAATTATCATTGGGTGACCCTCTACCAAGTTTATTCAGGCCATTTTGATACGTAAAAAAAATGGCGGCCAGGGGGTTGGGTAAGTTTAATTAGTAAAAACTAAAAAATCTTCTTGTCAGAAACTACTGGCTTGATTTTAAAATAATTTCACAGAAATGTTTCTTGGCGGATCCTTTACCAAGTTTTTCAAACTGTAGTGATTCGTCAAAAAACATGGTGGCCATGGAGTGGGGTTAGTTTACTATATAAGCTATAGTAAAAACTTAAAAAATCTTCTTGTCAGAAACCACCGGATCAATTTAAAAACAATTTCGCAGAAATGTTCCTTGGGTGACCCTTTACCAAGTTTGTTCAAGCCGTTGTGATTTGTTAAAAAACATGGCCGCCACAGTGAAATGCTAGTTTTCTATATAGGCAGCTATAGTAAAAACTTCAAAAGCCTTCTTGTCATAATTTACTGATTGATTTCGATGTAATTTCACTGACATTTACCATGGGTGAACCTCTACCAAGTTTGAACTCTTCTAGGCATCTGTTATATCTTCAAAACATATCAAAGTTCTAAAAGCTTGCCCATCTCGTTTTTCTGGAATTTTGATTGTACATGTATTAAATAATCTACTTAAGTTGGGTGACTCAAGGTCAAGTCAGGTGAGCGATATAGGGCCTTCTAGGCCCTCTTATTTTTTTTTCATTTTCAGGAAAGTTTAATTTTCTGTGAATTATTTTCTTTATTTTCATGAAAGGGTTGATCAACTTATTTTATTCTATCCATGCAATTGAAGTACTTAGGGTTATTGTGTACACGGTGTGCCTTAAGTTACGTATTGGCACACCTATTGGGTTATTTGTCAGCAATGGTTAATGAATTTATAAAGCAGTTTTGAAGTTAGAAAGACACATGTAACAAATGACAGATGCTGAATTAAATAATATTAAGGCAATATGAGCCATCCATTCACTTTCTTGTTTTCAAAAAACCATAACGGTTGATAATGAAGATAAAAAGTGTTGGTGAATTATTTTGTTAATTTATTTTTAACTGACAAGCAATAATTAAAGCTTAATTTTACATCCCCCCCCCCCCCCCCCCCCCTTCCCACCATGAGTTTTGATTGTCTTCCATTTGGTACTTATTTCCTGCATTTGGTAATTATTTCCTGAAAAAGCTGTTGTTTTAGAACAGCATTGAAATAGTTGAATAATGAATGCGCTGTTCCTGGGACAGCTCTTGTGTTTTTTTTATAAAAACAAATATAAAATCCTTCCTCCCCATTTTTAAGAAAAATTTGGTTGATAATCTAGCAATTAATATATAATGGCCTAATGTTGATTTTTTGTTTAAAAATGGAAATACAAAATCAAAAGAAAACTGCTACCTACCTGCCAACATGAAAAATATTGGGTTGGAGCACAGCAAACAAACCTTTTTTATGGATGGCTTCAAGGGTGATCTAATGTTTGTCATGGATTTATACAGAGATGGTTTTAAGAAAAATGTTATTTTAACTCTTTACTTCATAGAGATATAGCAGTATTGCCTATCCTAACAGATACAGGTAGAAGGAAACAGATGTCAATAAACCAATACCCAGCTGATAAGGTTTCTGCACCATTCCCATAGGGGATATTTAAAAATACTTGCTGATTGCACACCCAGTTCATTAAAGTCATTATTTCAGTAAGAAATATTGATTTTATACTTTTTTTGTATGTAAAATATGTAAAAATTTGTTGCAAATAAAATTTTCTTTCTGGTGATATAAAAATTATTATTTTGTGGCAATTGAATAATGAGATATATGGGTAGAAACTGAAAATATTTTGTTTCATTTTATTTTTTCTTTAAATTCAACACTAGTTTATATATATCTTGCTTATAAAGTTAATATTTTCGCAAGATATATTGATTTTACACTTGTTATGTCAGTGTAAACTTTGTTGAGTATTAAATTATCTTTGCGATGATAAAAAAAAAATAATTCTATGACAATGGAATACAAAGATACACAGATATAAAACAAGAAGACTTTTCATTTCAATTCATTTTTAATTTTGACACAAATTTATACATACCAATATTTTACAATGATATTTTTATATGTAATATAATTCAAATAAATAAACTTAATAAAATAATTAAAATAGGAATAGTTAAATAGATATATAATTTTTTACTATTTTACCAAAAGTATCATAAATTTAATGTTACTACACTTATTTATATACAAAATATGCAAGAGCATTTAGTTATGGTTGGATAATTTTTTAATCTTTACTTTTTGGTGGAATTTGTACATTTATTTTCCATTTCAGATAAAAGCAGCACAAAATTTAAATTAAAAATTATCAAATCCTCCTGAAAGTGTTGGTCCCGACTGCTATTGTGAACTTTCAAACTGAAATAAAACAAAAAACATACATAAGTTCACTAAACAGACATATCAGATTATTTACAATAATAATTAAGGACTACCTTTACTACTAATAATTATAAATTATCAATACCTTAATTATAATTAATACAGCTACTGCATATTTATTATTAGAATCATTATTATGAATAATTAACTACAATAATAGATAGGGGAAGTTTTAATTATAATAATGATAGGTCTAGTTACAATTTATCAGTTAATATAATGGTAAAAATAGAAATTACTTATTATTCTTTTATGTGTTCTATTACCATGCTACAATTTAACCTATGAAACAAAACCATTTTATTACTTTCCCTTTTTGCGCATTTTTAAAAAGAATCCCCATGCTATTATTTTTACATGTAGATCTATTTGTATGTAAATAAATTGCTTCTGTCATCAGATCAGATCAGAAAGTCAAAGTTAGAATCGGACATGAATTCAAAATTAAAGACGTTTCTTCGAGTAAGTTCTAGCGCGGAGATTTTTTTTAAATTTTGCACACTGGTACTTTGAAGTAAGACAAGTTTAAAAGAATATAGGTCACCGTGCTTGTTTTTTTGCTATGACTAATTTTAAACTACACAGTTTTACATTTTTTAAAGAAAAAACAGCAAATGGGTGTAAGTTATAAATCTTGTTTAATTTACTTACAAAGTCATATATTTCAACAAAATATTGTTGTCACTCATGTAACAAAAGATAAAGTATCTAAAACAGAAAAAGTCATGATGCTATTTTGAGTTTCACATTTTAAACAGTGATTTTCATAAATTTCTACGATTATAGAATTGGCCACTAACAATGTATTTTTACACTAATCTAAAAATAAAAAAAGTTCTAACGCGGAGAATTGTTTCATTCTTTCTACAAAGAGGCACCATAACAAACTATATCAGAAAATAAAATAAAAAATATATGTCCCCATGCTTGTTACTAAGCTACAGTGCTAAATGTTACCTCCCTTTTCATAAAATGGCCGTAAACATTGCCTTTGACACTAATTCAATAATAAAAAAAGTTGTAACACGGAGAATTGTTTCATTCTTTTTAAAAAGAGGCATTAGTCTATAACAAATTATATCAGAAAATAAAATAACAAATACAGGTCACTAAGCTTGTTACAAAGTTACAGTGCTAAATGTTACCTTCCCTCTTCATAAAATTGTCAAAATGGTGAAAATTATCTGTTGTGTTTTTATAAATGAAGTTTCATTGCAGAGGTAACTTTCATATTTGTAAATGATGCACTAAACAGCAATTATAATATTTGTTATTTATAATGTAATTACTGTTATGCTGCTTTTATACATTTCATATATGGGCCCTTCTCAGCTATTTGGAAATAGTAATGGCCGTCACTTTTTAAATTGTATTTTCTATTAGAAATAAGATAAATAAAAAACTATGTTTTAAATTTGTTGTTTGTTAATTCCTCAGATAGAAAAAACAATATCTTGACTCAATTCTCAGAAAATGGATCAAATTTGTATTTGAAACTTGAAATGTCAAGGAATATCCGTCATCCATTTTGGCTGGAAAATGAGGGGACTTCAATCATGGCCAAATTTTCCCCTTTTAATCTATATGACAACAGTAAGTCATTTGCTAACATTTAAATGAAATAATACTTGTAACTATTCACTATAACTATTAAATGAATATGTTACAATTGATAAAAAAAACTTGTTAGAAATTGATGCATACGCCTATTACGGCATCCGTCAAAACAAGAAGAGTTGTCGGCATTAAAAAAAATATATTAATCATGTTGTGATGATCAAAGAACATCCACATGTTTGGAAAACATATTTCTATCGTAGGTTTTAAAATAACACACTTTGTATATAACAATGACAAAGCTGTAAAATTCAAATTTTATTCGGGAATCGAAATGTCCGTCAATTCCGTAATTGGCGTATGCCGAGTCACGAATCCACTAAAACGATCTAGGGGACTTTTTTATCGGGAGTTAAAATTTGCCTGAGACCGTTTTATGTGTACTACGTCATCGATACCAGTGCAGATTTTACATAAAACAAAAATATGGAGGTAAGTTTGATGTCTGTCAACCGCTCAGCCAAGTAATGGGCGTCACAGAAAAATTGAATCATTGTTTTATCATCCCAACACAAGACTTGTGTATAATTCGAAGTAACCATAGCAGTGTACATGGATTAGAGAGATGACACACGGACACACGAGAGTATTCTCCTTACTTTCAGGAGTATTTTAGAAAAGTCGAGATCGGCAATTACAGTTTGACAGAACTTGTTTGTACGGACATTTTTATTGACAGACATTTATCTGAGAAGTAATTGCCGTTCATGCTTTATTCATATTTATTTCATTTTTGATGCTGACTCGATTGAATAAGACTTTTAATGATGATGACTTGGCTGTAGCTGTTGGCCTCTTACATTTAAAGTGTGTGCAGAATATATAAGAGAAAATATTTTGATTTTTTATTCGGAAAATATGCTTTGACGATGTATGCGTGATAGACTAAATCTGTTAGTATTTTGTCAAGAATAATGTCCGTCATCAAATATATGTCAATCATAATTTCCATCACATGCATGAGGCGTTTTATTTGTATTTTTCAGTTAAAATTTTATGTAGCCTTTAAAAACATTAAGAAAATATAAACTTTATTCATAATTTTTGGAGCAAGAGACTAACTTCCAACTGTCAACACTTAACTATCAAATAGTAGTTTGGCAGTTATTTTGACCAGACTGTCTTGTCAAAAGTAATTTTCCAAATACAGAAATGTAATTTGTGATTAGAATTTTAAAGCAAGCATCAGTGTCATCTTTCAAGTGATTGTTTTTTCTTGGAATAATAATTGTTAATAGAGTTTTACAATTTAAAATTGGCTTAGCATAAATAATAACAATGTTTGTACTGTTTTCTTGATGGAAATTATGTTTGACATGGTTTAAAAAATAGTTCATTATGTCCAACACATCCAATACTGTTACAGAATAATTTGAATATAAACAAAAGAGTTTTGTCAAAAATGTTAAACCCTATACTGCTTACACATATCTCCCTACCCCAAACTTGTGGAGAATGCTGCCACCCCCACTCCCGGTGCAGAAGGCTTTTGAAATAGGTGAAGGACCAGTTTTAATCATAG
Organism: Panopea generosa; assembly: GCA_029582155.1. Classification (NCBI taxonomy): domain Eukaryota; kingdom Metazoa; phylum Mollusca; class Bivalvia; order Adapedonta; family Hiatellidae; genus Panopea; species Panopea generosa. The sequence goes on from CM055912.1 coordinate 18,343,831, forward strand.
TAATAAGAAATCATCACATGCTCTACACTGTTTTTTCTTCTATCACAATAAGTATGAAAAACATATGAAAATTGCATGTAATTTCTATGTTGGACTTTGAAGTACCATTTTAAATGCCAGTTATTCGGTAAAAGGTACAACAAAAGCTAAATGGTACATTTATTTTGCAGAATATCCATGATCTCTGTGCACCTATAGCAAAGGAACCAAAACCTATTAGCAGTAATAGTAATAACTTGACATAAACTCCTGCTGAAAGACCAAAAAGGTAAAATAATTAAATCAATTAATTTAGTACACTACTATATAATTATATGAGCAGTCTTGCGAGAAAAAAGGACGCGGTCAGACATTTATGACTTGCGTACAACCAGATTAACCTTAACTTTCGTACAGTGTAGTCAATATTCTTTGCTATTTCATCAGTGAATGATTTTATTAATTAAAGTTTTATTTGTAAACAGCATAGAGGATCAGGCTATGCAGAAACCTAGTCTGATCTGGGTCAACATTGGTCACAAAAGTCTGAATTTTTCTTAAGATAAAGATCTATACTATTAAACATAGAGTTCTTTATAAAATGAAATTATAGCTTTTGCTTGGAGACTTTTTAGTTGTTTTATAAGAATCAAGTTTTCACATACACATATTAACAACTTACACATATAATTTCTGATATATATAACAATAGAGGTATGTCTTATATTTAAAACATGCATTTGATGTCATCAGGTATCCAGAACAAAGGAAGAATGATCCTGTTTTCAAAGAAAAAGAAAGGCTGAGAAAGAAGATTGCTTGGCGCCAAAGAACGGAAAAGCATAATTTGTTAACTTCGCGTCCGCTCATCACACCAAACTCTCAACTAACCCGTCTAGTCTCACAGAGATTGACCCACTCTCGACTGACCCGTCTAATAGACCAGCGAATGAAGATTCAGTCTTGATGAACATGTCTCCAGCTGTGACTGATGACCCACCCACTACTGTACTATCACAGTTAACTGATCATCAAGCTGATCTGAGGTCAGTATCTATACACCAATGTATTTCATCAAAGCAAGCTTTCAATAGAACTTACTTACTGGTTCATTTAAGTAGTACTACTGCAGTCAACCATATAAAAAATCCATGTTGCTAGGTTGTTTAGTGTCTGAATGTATTGAAATGATACTCACCATGATGGTAAATAAAACAAAATTTCTTTGCAAAAACATTAATAAGTTCTGTACTGATACTCTGTTGTAAAAAGAGTTAAATTTATTGTAAATAATTTATAAATTTATAATTTATAAACAATTTGTTATATATTTTTCAGTTTGTCTCACCACCTAATGATGAACTAGCTGACACCCATGGGATATGGGTCCAGTTTTACAGTCGAGGGCAGGCTGGATGTTGGAACAAAAACTTCTTTTTGTCTCCAATTTTGATATTGTGCACCGTCTTGATCAACCAGCCTTGTTACAGATTGGCTCAAGATCTTATTATCATTTTCTTTTTGTAGTGTCCATAATTGTTTAAAGACTCATTAAACTTCCTAAATGGTTGTTTTTAGTTTTAATACAAGTCAGTTTTAATCTTCACAATAATAGAATACATGTTTATTTGATTACTGAGACTTTGCAAATGGAAAAATAAATATAAAGCATATTATTAGCTAGTACATAATTATGAACGGGTTTTGTTTACAAATTAATGTTCGTCTCTTTTCGATAAATACATTGAACAGAAAACGAGGAGTTACTAATTTTGGAACGCCTCGGTTGGTAATATATGATCATTTCATTTCAGAGAGAAACATAGTATGGTGAACTGTAGGGGATGCAGTTAAAAATTCAAATAACCGTCTGCAGTTTGAAAGTTTTTAAGAACATCCCCTTTGTTCCCCTTGGTGTATTAATGAACTGGAACCCACAAGCTAATTTATTGCATGTCAGCAACGAATCAACCATATAGAATTAAAAATAAATTTACGCTTTTAATAACTGAACTTAACAAACACAATATTGACTATGATAAAGTGATTTGTGACGTAGTGTCGCGTGTGATAGTATCATGCGTATATACAAGGGAGGATCCTAAGTACGAGTTACCAGACCAAAATACATAATGTTAGTGAAGCCATAACTCCAAACTTGTTAATGTACCCCTTATATAACGGTCTTAACGGTATTAATCTACACACTACCACTGCAGTATTCATTTGTGTACTTCCGAACACTAGGGGCGGCACAGTCGGAAAGAACCGAGTCATTACGGTATAACAAAAGTTTAAGGAGGCTTTAATATATAGTATACTTAACTAAATTCTTGATTTAAAACTGTGTGCATATTTGAACATTCACTGTCACTTATAAATGTGTTTTGGGTAAAAGTTCCTTGCTAGTATGATACTGAATTTTGTATAATCTGCTTTTAAAATATTCAAATGTTTATGACAAACAGATGTTAAAAACAAAAAATAATGCCATCTTAACGTTCCATTTATATCTTGCAGCTATATCTTTAATTATTATCAACTTATAATAACTATTTGAATTGATTATAGCGTTTGTGTCCTTTATTGTGTTTTACCCAAGTGCAAATCATTCAGATTGGATGTATGTACATGTTTCAATAAAAATCAATAAAAAATGTTCACCTTAATTGTGTGTTTAATTAGATGAGTAAAATTTGAGAATAGTCCACTTAAATGCATATGGAGTCACAGGTAAAGTTAATTTCTTTACCACTTGATAAACCACTTCAGGGGTATTCAAATAATATTATTTATTACAAATGATATTGGAGTAATAGGCGTCACTTTTTTTTGGTTGTCAAAATGTCAACAGTAATGTCCGTACATAAAAGTGTCTATATAATTATTAAATGTCACTTTAACTCTAAAATATAATACGAAAGACATTTGAAGAAATCTGATTGACTTGTCCATAACAAGATTTTCTATGGGAAAGAGGATCTGCTTAAAGGAAAAAAAGAAATGCAGCCAGGAATAAAAGTAATAGGCGTCACTATTTTTAACTGTACTACAGAAAAAAAAAAGGAACTATTTCTTAATGGTAGTTGTTTCCAGTGTATGAAAACCGGATAAATGAATTACTTAACAGTTACTTAATAGTGATTTTGGCAGGAAAAAACTGTTTAAAATGAAAATTAGATTTGTCAAGATAATGGGCGTCACTTTGTGGTGTCTTTACTGAAAACAATAAAAAGTTGTTAAATAAGCCCTACGCTATCTTTTTATTATCAGTTTAAGCATTTATGATATATCTATAAGTGTCATGAACTGAAATTAAGTGGTTTTACCCATATCTAAAATTTGAGAGATAATTTCCTAATAGCTGAGAAGGGCCCATATACCGGGTAATTGATGAACGTCAATATTTGTAATAGTTTGAAATGTTAGAGGCCTAGTGGTAAAACCATGTACTGTCATTCAAGGTTGAATCACCAGTGACCTGCTACTCAACATAATATCTTCAGAGTTTTATCTACGAGTCCATTCAAGTAATTTTTCTGGTATTTATCTTGGCTATAGTAGTTGCACCGTCATCCATTACTATAACATAACTTTTTATTCCTGTACTGGGCTACTTCCAACATTAATCTTTGAATTGTCATTCAAATTTTAGAACACTGCCTAGTAAACTGGTAGTGACTGTTCTTAATTTTTCATAATATGTGCATTTCCTAGTCTTTTGAAAAAACATCATATATTTTTCGAATACTTTTTCTTAACATGGTCCCAATATCTGATTTACTGTCACAATCCATGCTTCTGGCAACACATAGTAACAAATTGGCCTGGTCCTGGTGTACTACTCGACTGATTTCATCACTGAAAATTAAAGGAAGCTTATATGAGATAAAGAAATAAATGACAATGTTTGTTTGTATGTAAGCTTAATTTACATCACCACCAGTTTCCCATTTGGGTGATACACCCAGAAGAGTGAACAGTTTAGTCTTTTTAGGTTTTTGGGGGATAGTGCAGGAAACAAATATCATAGAAACCTAATCATATATTTCACCTGGTCCAGATATTTTCTATTGGTCGTATAAAATCTCATAAATTACTCTTACTCATTAAAATAGATTTACATTTGTAAAAGTAAAATTGGTACGAATCTGTAAAAGTCAATTGATTAAGTGTTTTATTTGATGCATTAAAATAAGAAAAAGAATAAAGATATGCTAAGAAAAAATGAAGATTCAAAGGAATATATGTTTTTTAAGATACTGTTTTAAAATTTCAAGCGCTGGAAGCATACAATTTCTGCCAATCAGGTGCTGGGGTGGCCCTTTGCTTAAATGACCTGTGGAGAAGTCTGATTTTTGTATTCAGCATGAAGTGCAGTTAAGATTAATATTTGTTTATGAATGAACGCACAGACCTGAGAATATTTACACAATTCTTTTTGTTTATTTATGTCCATAGTTAAGTACCGATATAATGCTGTAATCTGTTTATTAACTATAAACCAAAATAATCTCCAATTATCTCCATATATAGCATACATTGTGATTGTGCATCTGAAAAATCCTAAAAATCGGAAATTCTGTTGTTGTGATTTCAATTATCTCCCTAATAAATATATATAGGTGAGTTAATAAAACCTTTACTTAGTGGTTGTCGAGGGGAGAAACTCTCTTTGTTAAATGTTAATATGTAATCTGACACTAATATACCGATATTGGCTTATTCTATTTAATAGGCAAATCAGTCGGAGACCAGCAGTTACCATGGAAGCAAGACCCCTGGAGGAGGAGGTATTGGGATGTCGCGAGGAGACCGGGAGAGGAAGCTTGGTCATCGGCGTGTGGATGAAAAGACTGGAACTGTTACGTACAAGAAGGTAAATTAATTGAAATGGATTTTTGTGTAAAAAATATTAGTCAAGTTAAGTCAAGATATTATTAGCATAAATATATACATGTTCATCGCCATATGTATGGCAATCATGATAGTACAATAATAAATATAACAACAAAGTCATAAACTTGCACACCCACACCACACACTTCAACCACACATGCTCACAGCACACAACTCTCTCACACACCACACAATACTATGTGTATAACATACATGATATAACATTTTCTTTTTTTTTTATTATTTGCTATACATCTCCAGATGGTTGTTTTTTTATGTTTTTTTAAAATGTGTTTAACATAATATCACCCTTAAGAAAATGCCAACTCATACTTTTTAGGGGCGGGTAGGTAGTTAGGTAAATGCTTTTTTTTACTTTTTCTTTTGTGTAATCAATCAGAGAATCTTTTTAAGGACATGACCAAGAATATTTTGGTTAAACGCCAGAAAAAGAGAGAGAAAATTTGGGACACCCAAATTTTTTTCAGACCGAAAAGGTTGTTTTGAGTCGGCCGGAAGCTGCAAACAAACAATATTTTAATTTGGGCCCAAATTTCAAGCTGCGATAGTCATATCCCATTTTATTGGTGGAGGAAGACCATAGAACGAATCTGAGTAGAATTACCGTCATTCTGCAAGTAACTTTCTCATATAAAGATTTTGAACCGAGTTTGTCTCCAACCCATGACCTCATTGGTGAGAGGGAAGTAGTCACTAGACAACAGTGTGTTTGACCACTTAGCCGTGGAGGAACCCCATGTGTAAATATATGTTCCACTTACTATGTTCCACAGTGGCACTGACTATGTATTTGAATGGGTTCCGCTATAGTCAAGCTGTCTCAGATCACTTGCCTCTAATCACAGTCCAAAATCTTGGGAGTACCAGGTATTGCCATTTAGGGATGTTGATTTTACTAGGGTTCATCCGTCTTTCCTTCACCAATAAAATGGGATGTCATATATAACGTTGAATGTGAATTAATGATTACAAGCACAATTTTGAGTTTTGATAAGTTATGGAAAACAAAATGCAAGTTTGCTGTTCGTCAAGTTGGAAGGGCTTCTCAGCAACATTTAATTAGCCAAATGTTTTTTAATTTCTCAATGAATACTCAAAATTGTGCTTTTAATACTTAAGTTTACATTATATAGTCTTACCTTCTTTGATCAAACAATTCAATTATCTTCCAGTTTTGGTATTCAAAAAAGTAGATTTTATGCATTCAACAGCAGGCAGACAATGTCATCTGGTTAGTAATTATGTGCACACATTTTTGTGGCAACGAGCGGCAGTATGACACTGTGACGACATAAAAGCAAAACATGATCATGAACCAATGAATTGGCAACCGATTCGTTTTAGTTCCGTCCAGATGCAAATGTATTTCATGGAGAAATGAAAAGTAGTTTGTATGTTTTCCATTGCAGTAAATAGAATGGAATTAAAATCCATTCAGTTTTTTTATGACTTGGATGGTAACATATAGATAACACCGTCCCTGTCTGGTAAAAAAATTAAGGAAGGGAATCCAACGTGACTTGGAACAGGGATAGAGAGAAGTGATGAACAAAAGAACTCTATCCGTAATAATAACATAATTTCTTCCTGTTTTGTATAGTTACTTTATTTTTGGCAACTTTTACTTGTCAGGAGCATATTTTCAAAAAATATGAAAGGGAAAGTGTGACATAGAACATGGATAAAGGGCAATGCATGGAAGTTGAGAGGGCTTGAGGCTATCTTGAATAATGACAATTGTTTGAGCAGCAACCCATCTGTTCTACAGATATACTTGTTAGTAGCTGGAATAATATTATTTTTCATTCTATTGAACAGAAAACGACAAGTGAGTTGATGGCAGCCATACAGCTAGGAATAGGACAGAGTGTCGGTGGCCTGTCGTCTAAACCAGAGAGAGATTTACTCATGCAGGACTTCGGGGTAGTCCAAAGTGTGTTTTTTCCAAGGTGTGTAAAAAAATTTTGTTTGCCTGGGATTCATGTTACATAATTATTAACAGTTTATTCCCCATTAACTATTAATTAGTGATCAAAAATAATGTTAGACGTGAAAAAGGATATTTTTTATTGTGTAGGTTCCCAGTAGCTAGTCAAAACAACTATTTTACGACAAAAATATGGCAACATTAAGAAAATGCAAATGGTTTTCTGTAGTTCTAGTATTGGAAGTAAAAATAAAAAAAATTCACATCTGCTTGTAGTTCAAGCAGCCACATCTATATAATTTATGTCGATGTAATCAGAGCTACAGATAAAGTTTTGGTCAATTGGGTAATTACCCCCTGTTTTTGAAACAATTGGGTATTTCTGATTTCAATTGGGTAATGAAAAAACCATCACTCCCTGAAATAAAATTAATTGGATATTTTGTCCCAAAAACATAAATTGAACCAGGTAATTTAGTTGCATTTAATTAAATTGTTCCTTACTTGAACTGAAACTGCATATTGGTAATGTACATGGTCATCACAACAAAGGTATCTTCCTTTCACAACACTAAACTATTTATACAGTCTGCCTGACTCAAATAACCAAGAACGAAAGGTTAACTGTTTTGAACTAAAACACTGTAAACATTCAACTAAGGTAACTTTTGTCTTTTTACATAGTTTAATGTCACTGATATTAATATAGTTTGGGTTTTTTGGCAGTTCTGGGTTTAAAACCAGTGCACAACCTTGCCTTCCTTCTCCTTTTTTGTCTGAGCCAATGTTGTACAGCTGGTGTTGCATCATACACCGACAAACTTGGGCCAAGCATACTGATGGTCATCAATGTGTTTAATGTTTCAGTTCCTAGTGATGCTCTAAACTTACTTTTAAGTCTATTTTGTGTACTAAATGTACGTTCACATTCAACACTTGTGGGCTGAAGACACAGGGCAATTGTTGCAAGTTTTGATACATTTGGCATAATGTCACCATGAAGAGTTATGATTCTTTTGCACAGTCTATTAACACTCAAGTTTGCATATGAGCCATTGGCCATCCCTTCATACCTGGGCCATTCTTTTTCTAACTGTTTTGCATCAAGGAGGGGTTGTACTGTTCTGACTGTTTCTTGTGTTCCTTCAATCAAGTTCCCTTCAGTAAATTTCACAGACTTTTCATAGCCGTACAATGCAGATAGAGACTCAAATGCAGTTTTACACTCCTCCTTAGATGAACACTGAAGTTGTGAGGACTCGAACAAACAACTGAAATCATCATAGATTGCACTGTCCTCTTTTCTGAATCTACAGCCAATGTTTTTCTTCATCCTCTTGATATAGTCTGTTCTAACATTGCCAAACTCACTATCCATATTTGCATGATAAGCTAACTTTTCTCCCTCATACTCCACACCATCATCATTTTTTTTTAATGCTAACCTCATCTCAGCTAAGCATTCTCCATCATTTGTCTCAAAATATGTGAGCTTAGAAATTGTCCCATCTATCAAGGGTTTTATTTCACTGAAGAGAATATTGTTTTTCTGCAGACTACAACTCAGTACAGCTAACTCATTGTGTATATCCAGAACAAAAGCTATGACTAATGCTACTTTGTAGGAGCTAAAGTACTTGCTGAGACCCTTTGCCACTGCATTTTTCTCACCAGCAAATTTGGATAATGTCACTAAGACTGATGCAAAACACTCATATACAGCCTTGACTGCATTTCTGAGTCCAAGCCAGCGAATAGAGTAAGGCTCTTTAACTGTTACTTCTGGCTCTTCAAGAATTTTCTGGATATTTTTCAATGCCTGTGTCCTGTTACTGGAAGCGCTTATAAACAAGTAGAGTGAATTGAACTTCTCTTGAAATTTCAACATGAATTCATTTTTTTTTATAGAGTCTGTGCATGCTAAATTAAGCCGGTGCGCCATGCAGTGTGTTTGCACACAATAAGGTGCATATTTACTAATCAATTGTTTTCCTACACCTGTTTTTTTGCCTAACATAACTGCAGCTCCATCTGTGGCCAGTGATGTGCAGTTTGCAAGATCTATCCCACATTTTTCAAACTGTTCAGCTATACAGTTCACAATAGTATGTGCACAACCATCATCAAGATGCACATTACACAACATTTTGGTCTGAGCTTCACCTCCTTTTACAAACCTGACACACACACTAAGTCTCTTGTCTACAGTTACATCTGTGCTCTCATCTAACATTAAAGCAAACACATCAGAGGCTTTGATATCATTCACTAATTCCAACTGAAGAACATGAGCAATAGATGTTTGCATGTCTTTAAGTGTGTCCCAGCTAAGATTGGTATACTTCATGTTCAAACCATTTTTCGTCTGTAATTCTAGCAACTGATTTATTGTGTTGGTTGGAATTTCAGACTTTGCTGCCATGTAAACAGTGTTAAAAACCAGTATATCACTATTGTCAAATGACACTGGGGTATCACTATCTAACTCAGTGTCAATAGAACTATGTGTAGCCATACTCTTAATTTTCTGCTTTTCATATGCAGCATATGCAAACTTGTGTTCTGCACTTTGACCATGTCTAACAATCCCAGATAACTGAAAGTTAGGGGACCCTTCTGTGGCCCATACATTTGTGAGTTTTAATTGCTGCTGCATGTTTGTGCAGATTTTACATTTCATACGATCCGTAGCAGACCCAGTAACAGTAACATCTAACCACGAATACTTCAATTTCCATTCGGCTACCGTTTTTGTACTCACAGCGTCAGAAGAGTGCTTTTTTGGCTTCACTATCCGTGTCAACAAATCGTCTAATATTTCACTCGCAAGCTCATTTGGGTCTACAATTACACTGGTCAGGAGATCTTCAATAATCTGTCGGCACATTTCGTCACTCTGTACTTCCGACGATGTAAAATAACCGCGCAAAGTATTACTTTGGATCGGCAAGGTTTGTTTTTTCCTACCTCGCGACGACATGATTGCGAAAGAGGAAATGAAAGCATTCAATCGCTGTTTACCGGCTATTCCTATATTAACTGCGCAGTAGTGATCACGCGCGGGGAACCAGACAAGGCACCCTAAGGATTTAAATGATCGAAAGAAACAGAAAAAAAACTCTTTTTTTTTATTTCCCAATTATTGTAGACGATTATCTCATTAAACTAAGAAAAGATGCATACTATGGTTTAAACTATTGAAATGGTTAGATCGTAATTCGACATCCATCGCATTTACATCCTATACATATTTAATATTTTAAATGGGGCGCCATAATATTCGATGTCCTTTGTTTATGCAAAATAGTCTACAGGATACATTTTGATTGGACAATACGTTCTACGACGCTGTGTGTTACAATTCTTAAACTTTAAATGGATACTATATATACACTCTCAGTTGTCAAATTACTGATTACGCAACAGTATATATGTATCGAGAACTGTATAAAATGATACGACACAGCGCGTGCCCTTGGCCATTTACACGGTCCGATGGTAGGATAAATTGTCGGCAAAGTCAATATCGCTTTGACCTAAACTACTAGACTGGCATTTTGTTACTAGTGCTTTTTTTAGTCACTCGCTTTTCTAAATTTCCACTCGATTTAAGTGAGTATGCGTGTCTAAATTTGAACCCTGAGAACTACCGAAAAGAATGTATACCGTACCGTGACGATTTTACGTCGATTACGCGCATGTTTTTGAACATTTGTGTACTGGGGTTTTCTGAATGGGTTTTTGTACGCATGTTTTTTAATTTAATTGCGTTTTTGATAAAATCAATTGCGTTTTTACGCAAATACGCAACCTATCTGTAGCTCTGTGTAATGATCCGACTATACATAGCCTGAAAGACAATCATGTAACATGAAGAAATTGGTGCCATTTTCTGTGGCATCACATGTTATTTTCTAGAAAGTTGTGTTTAAAAAGTATGAATCTATAAACAGTTGTGCTCATGATCGTTTTTATATTGAAACTAATTTTGAAAAAAAATTTTGACCACATTTTACTTGACATCTGAAGGTTTGTTATTATGTTTGCATATATTCTTTCAAAAATGGTTCTGACAAATTCACTTTGTTGTTGTTGTTGTTGACTACAAAGCAGGATGCCATAAAATAGGTAAAACAGCCTTCACCTTTTTACCACACATAAGGGTCCTCCATGGCTGAGTGGTCCAAGATTCTGCATCACGTCTCATCGTCCTAGGTTCGAGTCCCGCCCATTCTAAAAATCTTATCTGAAAAAGTTTGCCAGTTACTTGTGGAAGGACAGTGATGCTACTCAGATTCATTCTGATGTGTTCCTCCACCAATAAAACTGGATATATCTGAAATGTGTTGAAAATCGTTTATGGCGTTTAAACCCCATTAAAAACTCACAAAATACATGAATGATTAACAATTATGTTTGTAATTTTTATTCCAGGGATTCATTTACTCAGACCAATATCTTGTATGATGTTATATTTCAGTGAGGGCAGTAACATTACACCAGCTCATCACTACAGTGACTTTAAATTTAAGACGTATGCTCCACTGGCATTTAGATCTTTTAGGGAATTGTTTAATATACGACCGGATGACTTTATGGTATGAAACATTTTAATATTATGCAAATGTATGGTTTGTTAATATTTTTGTATAAACTTTATGGTATGTAAACATTTTAGTATTAACTTTATGGTACGGTATTAACTTTATACATAAGCATTTTAGTATTAACTTTATCATATGTACACATTTTAGTATTAATTTAAAGGTATGTAAATATTTTAGTATTGACTTAATGTAAAGTTACATACACATTTTAGTAACTTTATTGTATGTAATAAATTTTTGTATGAGTTTAAAGGCCCATCGCCGGTAGCTCCTACACACAGTATTATAGGCGGGGTTTATCACTAGCAGCCGACAAGTTTACTACAGTTATTTGATAATACTCATGTCCAACATAAGCTGTAACTACCAGCATAGTCATAGATGATACTGCCTATTGCAAGTTAATACACACTGAATTTCTTGTAAATATAATTGATTGATATTATGGAAGTTAATCTAAGCAACAATGTTTATTGTACATTCAGGTTCCTCAGTATTATGGATTAAAATAAAGGTTTCCCCAGATTAAGTACAGCAAACACAGCACTCAAATATATTGCAATGGACATCTTATCTGCATGCATAATAAACAAAATTGCTAATTAGATACATCCAATTTACAGTTTCATGCTGGGCTACATATAACACATCTCTGGTCATGATCAAAGAGATAAATTGAAATTATTTGGGTCAAGTTCCATGGATTAGTACATTATTTACTGAGAGAGAATAAAACTATTTATGAAAAATGGTTTATCGTATTTATTATGGACTTATGTCAAACAGGCATACATGTTGTAATGAATTGTAAATAAATTGCTTGGACACAAGTAAAGGGCAAACAATTATTTGTGAGACAAAACATATAAAGATTGAAAATACAGAAACCCCTTTAACATAATAGAATGACCCATTCCATTTAGGTTCACATTTTCCCTGGCAAAACTTACAAATGGAAGAAAATGTGGAAATACTTTGAAGGTTTCGAGGGAACAATTTCGTATATTATTTCATTTATTTGATTATAATGAGTGTGATTTCAAGATCATTTAGTTACACCAGACTGGTCAATTAATGTTGATGAAAATAACTATAGTTAGACACAGAACTTAAAGGAATATGTATTGTCAGATGGCATTCAGGACAAAAATTGAGGCACATATGGGGAAAGTGGGGAAGTGATTATGATGCTGATGATGATGATGATGATAAAAATAAATACATTCCTGTAGAACAGTTATGGATATTGTTTCATGTCCATTAATAACATTTCAACATTAGTTTTGGCTAGGTGAATTTTCATTTCCTAATCAAAGAAACAGTCATTTACCAAAACGTAGATACAGACAATATTGGAATATGTTTTCAAATGTAGGAGTTTGGTTCCTACTTCATTATGGAAGAAAAAAAGCAAAGAATATTAAACCAACCAAGATCTATAATCATTTGTTTATACATGTATATGAAAAAGGCAGAAATATTATGAAGATTGATCTTCCTAAACATGTAATTCACAAACTGAAAGTCAAACACATTATTCTACTCTGAGATATCAAACACTGCATGGCTCCTCACAAGTAGGTTATACACATCTCCAAGCAAGTGTTGCTGTTTACACCACATGACAAGGGTCAAACGGGGTTCAAAATTCAAATATTTAGCAAATTTTCCTTGATATTTCAATTTTGTAAGGACTACTACTACTTTGTTTCAGGGAGCTTTTGTGAATAAAGGGCATTTTTATAAAGACAAAATATGTCCCTACAAATGCACTTCTTTTTGAAAATAATGACATATTTGTTACTATGTTTTACAGAAAAACATCTCTCAATTCAACATTGTTGCAAAAAAGAGCCACCATTTGAAATTAGGCTCCTCCCATTTCTTTTTATAGAAAAGTTTGGGGTTTAATAGCATATAAACATTTTAATATCAATTTTTTGTATCATATTTATTTATCTAGTTCAGGAAATAATATACTCAGTTTATGCTTCTATTCATTCTTCATCATTTCTGTTTATTCTTCATCACTTCTGTATAATATATTTGAAGTTTTTACAAGTCATATCACATACTGTCACCTTGTACTGATATGAGACAGACCGACCAGTCTGTGAACAATCCCCTATCAACTTAAGTGTGAAGAAGCTTTGAAAATCATGCCTAAGTTTTCCATACGACTCGATTGAGAATTGACCTGACACAAGAACAACTATAAACCACTGCAGTAAAGTATTCATGTTTTGTTTTAGTTATCGCTGTGTGATGAGACCATGACAGAGTTATCTAACCCTGGTGCCGGGGGAAGTATATTCTACATGAGTGCAGATGATGAATTTATCATCAAGACTGCCCAACATAAAGAAGCAGGCTTCTTACAAAAACTACTTCCAGGATATTATATGGTAAATATTTCTTCATACAGTCAAACCTGTGTAAGCGGTCACCTCAAAGCAGCCATTTGTCTTAAGCAACCATATTTGCTCATTAATATTTCTATGGTTTCAGAGCAAAATAATCTGTATTAAGCAGCAACCTGTCTTGAAAGGCCCCTTTTGCTTTCATTTCAGTTAGAATTTATTCAGGCATAAAGTCATAATATATAAAATACTAATTGATTAAAGCATTGACAAAAAAAAAAATGGGGAAAAAAAACAAACTTTGGTCTAGCAGCCTGGGAGATTTTCTCTCTTTTTTCCATCTTTTTTATCCAGGGTTCCAGGAAAAAGTGGTTATGTTAATGATATATGACACATAAAGATTACACTGAATATTCAAATCCATGTACAAAAAAAAAAATGCATACAGTTTAGAAATCATCAACATATGACCTTCATGCAGAATGAACATGCATGTAGAGCTCTGATACAAACATTTGGAACCATAAAAAAAAAAGATTGTTTCTTTTATTAAATAAACCATGGTTAATAAACCTTGTCCATGCAGGTGTTTTGACATATACAACATGCATTTAATTTTAAAATATCTATGCAACTACTCATTGGATGTGAATGAAACTTCGCATGTGTGTTCACCATCATCATTCATCAACAATTGTTCTGACTCGACATTCATATTATCTTTTGTTAATTTTACAATTGTTTAATTGATAGCTCCTTATTTATTTCAGAATCTGTTCCAAAATCCAAGAACTCTTCTCCCAAAGTTTTATGGATTATTCTGTTACCAGGTAAGGTCAATCCAAGGTCATGGTTAATCCAAGGTAATCCTTTACAAAAATGTTTGTTTGCTGTGCTCTGACCCAATATTTTTCATAAAGGTTGATAGGCAGCTCATATTTTACCAGATATTGATTTTGCATTGCAATTTTGAACAAAAGTGGAAATCTCGAACAAACACCAGTGCTTTGAAAGTTAATAAAAAGGTTGGGATAGCTGCAATTTTGGGTGAGTGGTTAGGGCATGCCAATCAGTTTTTTAAGAATGGCCTTGATCTGTGTTAATATTTTATGAAACTGTTATATATCAAAAGTAATCATTTAAAACACTCTCTTAATATGATAGGAAATGATACCATGTGAAGAATACAAATAATCATCCTCGAGTCCTTCTATCCCAGAATGCACTTCTCGATTCTTCATCTCTGTTTTGATCTGAGAAAAATGCCAATTGTCCTCCAAGGACTAGTGGTCTCGGGCACTTCCTCACTGCTGAGGTTGTTGGTTCAAGTCTATCTCTGTTCAAAACTTTATTAAGATACCAATCAACACTCGCTATGATCGACACTCGCTATAACCAACACTAGCTAATCTACTGGTACGCTCGATTTCATATAAGGAAATCAAGTATCCTAGGGCTCAAACTGAACTTCTCAAACGTGCATTTTCTTATTTTTCTATGAAAATCTGGAATAATATACCTCCAACAATCAGAGAACTGAATAATATTGCTACTTTTAAATCTGTGTACAAAGAATTTCTGATTACTAAACATCTTTCTCATGAAATTAAAATATTGTACATCTTTGTCATTGTTAACAATGTATTGATTTAGCATGTATCGACTCTTAATATTTATTTGTAAACATATTTGGTAATCTCGATATTATTGATTTTAAATGTTTATTCAGAGGGCTTCATTGAAAATAACGTTTATAAATATATATAAAACTTAATTAATTTACCTTCTCTAAATAAAGACATTATTATTAGTATTATATCAGAAAGTTTGCAAGTTACTTTCTGAATGACAGTGGTACTCGGATCAGAGACCTAGACGCAGAGACTGGAAGCCTGTTCTTCGGCTATAGTGGCTATTTTTAAAATAACGTACATCCCCGAGAAAACCCAAGAGTAACGTGATTTGATTATAGCGTCATCGTCGGCCATATTGAAAAAACAATACAAGGCAGATCGTCTTGATGTTTTTTTTGAAAAATAGAGAAATTTTAAGTATTTCTTTTAATTATATTTTCATAAATTTTTTTATTTAGTGTATTAGATTGACTGTTAGTGTTTTAGAATCTTGATTCCCAACAAAAGTCATAAGTGCTGAAATCAAACCATTCCCCACCCACTATTCTTTAACAGTTGTTCATTAAACTTGCAAAAACATTTTTCTGCTGTTATGTTTTTTTATTATTTTTTTATTATCAATTATAACAATAAAACAGTATCAAAACCCGTTCATCAATATATTCTGTTTATATACCACAACAATATAATTATAAGTAGAAAACTGCGGAAAGCCGTCGCCACATAAACCAATATTATTGTTTACACAGTTGCAGATGCGCGTAATGTCTGGTTCCCTAATAAATTGATAAATCAACAATTTATTAAACGGCCAGGAAACCAGATCAAATATGGCCAAGATCACGGTCACGTGATTGAGAACAATAGGTGTTTATGAGTTATCGCGAGAAGCATCTGTGAGTCTCTGCGTCTATGTCTCTACTCAGATTCATGTTCACAGTTCTCATTTTTTTCTCCACAAATAAAACGGGTTGCTATACTTGTATCTAATTTGTAATGTTTTTTAAAATGGCGTCCAATATTCCCCATTTAAAAACTTAACCTGCCATCATTCATGATACTTAAAAACCTTTCAGTAAAGTAAAGTTCAGTTAAATTGTTGTGTTATACATAAATATTTCAAAGTATTTATTTGTGTATGGAAATGTAAGACAACTCTGGCAGAGTAAAAGTTTATGTTACATTTACCCTTAAATATTAAGGGAGATGATTCTTGATGGTATGCAAGACAAATATTGATGGTATGCAAGACAAATATTGAAATTCATTCTTATATAAATTGTTGAGAGAGGCGATAGATGGAGTGCGAGTCACTAAAGCTAACTGTTGCGAAGTTGTATCCCAGCTTGATCCGTGGGCCTCCAACCATTCTAAGACTTGAACTCAAGAATGAATTTTGAAAAACACACTGAGGTAATTTTTTTGAGGCCAAATTTGCAACCATGCATGGAAATCTGATATATACTCAAATAACCTCTCCCAATCATTCTGTCTGCATGGAAGACTAGTTAAAAATTTTGATTTAAAAGTTTATTCTCCAGAATGGTTGGTGAATATGATCCCTGGTTCCTCTAGGAAGTGGACATTAGAGCGATTCATATAAGATCTGTGTTTACCTCCCAATCCAGCTAAGCTTATTAAGTAGAAACTAATGAATTGTTAGTTTGTTGTAAAGCAGTTTAACTTAATATTTACATACCTCCCAGTGACTGTATCTTACGTTTTCCAGTGCGGAGGCAAAAACATTCGCTTTGTTGTGATGAATAACATTCTACCATCTGTCGTGAAAATGCACGAAAAATATGACCTGAAAGGCAGCACGTACAAGCGCAAAGCCTCAAAAAATGAGCGTGCAAAATCGGCTCCAACTCTCAAGGATTTGGACTTCATGGAGATTCATCCAGAGGGTTTGCTGTTGGAGAAGGAAACATACGATGCTTTACTGAAAACCATACAGCGGGACTGTAGGGTATGTCATTTACTGTCATTGTGACAAAACATTGTTTTATACAAATTTGTAAATATGTTAGATACTGGTCATGTTTTTTTAATTATACCGGAATTTTTAACCTTATTAAACAGGCCGATATACGGCTACTTTCCAATTGAAAATCATGTGTGTTTTCAAAATGAGGCAAAAAAATACCATAAAAAGAAAGAAAAAAATTCTTACATTTTTGGGATAAAAAACCCCAACTGGATATGAAATATTAATGTAATATATCTGATGATTAATGGTTAGAACATGATCTTAACAGTAATATGTGTTGTATTTTGAGTTTTATGTGTTGTATTTGAATTTGAAAAACATCCCAATTTCCCCTTGATCACACTGTTTCCCCCATTCTCAAGGGCTTGGGCCTCTTCCCGTTTCTAGGAAATAAAGCAACGTTAAGCATTGAGTAATGGTTAACCTTACAGGATCCCAGGAAGAGTGATACGGTTAATTGATTGTTAGCTCTTGATTGATGGCATAAAAATGATGCTAAATATTACAAATTATCCCTGTTAGGGCAAGGGGCTTTAAGTATAAGGCTGTTAGTGAGGACATATTGCATGGGCAGGGTTGTCTAATGGACACATCATTCTTGTTTCGCTTCAGTTAACCAATATCAATCCTGTTGCTATGTTTGTGTTTAACTAGTTGTCAGGTGATACATTTCTCATTGCAGGTTTTAGAAAGTTTCAAGATAATGGATTATAGTTTATTATTAGCAATACATAACTTAGATCAAGCAAAACGGGATAGAGTAAGTATATATACAATACGGACCATTACAATTACTGATGAGTGTAAACCACGCGAAATTGGTCTTACATGAACACATCACAGCCAGTATCACTGACCGGCTTTTTCTTTGATACATATAGGATCTTACATGAGTGCTTATTTATTATTGAATTTATTAAATGAGTTTATAAAATAATGAATTCAATGATAATTGAGCACGAATGTAAGATTTGTTTTTGTGACATAACTCAGGAAAAATTTACATTTACCACTTATTTAACAAATCTATGTATGTTGTCTTAATATAACGTCATTTAACAATGAAAAATCAACGTCATTATATGGAAAACACCGAGCGATAAATCAAGTGATATTATACTAGGTTAATATCAAAAATGTGTTTATTACATTCCTGCACCTTGAATTATATGATAAATATATACAATAAATACAATTGTTACTGATACGGTGTCGTGCATCATGCGTCCGTAAACAATTGACATTTTTTTACTTCTTCTCAAAAACCGTAAGCTCAATCGTAATGAAATGTTGTATGCAGCTTTGTACCAAATAAGAATCACAATTGTGAATTGCATGGTCCCCACACCCCTTGGGCCTTTGAGGCGGAGTCAAAACAATCAAATTCAAGGTAAACTTGGAAAATCTTCTCAAAATAGGAAGCACAAGAAAACAAATGGTGAGCATGATTATGTACTTATATGGGTTCTTTATATAAATGTGAAATGTATGTCCCTGGGTCTTACAGTTTAGTCCTGGGGGTGGGGCTTATTTTACTAAATCTATATAAGAGAAATTGACAAAAAACATTATTTCTTATGACTGAATAAACTTACGGGAGTGTTTTTTTGATAATCAGGTGACCGTTTAGGCCCTTGGTCCTCTTGTCTTTGATATATATGTGTGTACTACATAACCTAGAGCAAGATAGAGCAAAAACGTTAGAGAAAGATGTATGTATATCTACCAGAGCGGGTAGACTAAACATATGTATAACACATAATTAGAACAGAAAAATTTATGTAAGAATTAAAGAGATTAGACAAATGAGATAATTCGTGTTCTTGTGTATTTCTGTTTAATTAATGCTGGCGCCGTCTCAAGATCACTTACCTCTCACCATTAAGATTGTAAGTTTGAGTCCCGCTTGCTCCAAAAACTTTATGTGACAAAGTTTGCCAGCTACTTGCGGGAGGATGGTGATACATTGTATATATATAACATGAATTGTGTTAAAAATGACATTAAACCCCTTTAAAAAATAATAAATGCAGTGAAGTGTTCCTGACCCAGTTTGTGCATAATATTATGATCAAGATGTCATTTACTGGAGTACATGGTCCAGTGGTAGAGCATCAATCCCGGCATCAGAGGGTCGTGGGTTTGATCCTCCCTCATGACTATGTGTGATGATCTTGAGCAAGACAATTTTCCACATAAGCTTAGTATTACTTCTATCCAGGAGATCTCGAGCATGACTTGTATAAGTTGTGATTACTTGTTTTCCAATCAAAGTCAAATAAATAAGTTAAAACAGTTAAAAAAGTAAATATATTAGTAGAAAACTAAAAAAAAACAAATACTTATTATGATGTTTGTTTGTTTTTTGCTTTGTTTTTTTATAACTTATTTAGAAAAAAATTCATTATTGTGAACAGTTTCAATATACATTGTTAGAATATATAAAAATAGTCTCAATGTACTTGTTATTATAAAAGTTGTAAATCTTAACAGGCCAGTATAGTATAATAGTCATTCTAATCTTCTATTATGTTTTGGACAATGTGTTGCTATGTACATATATGTATGTGTATAATGAGAAATAAAATATTAAATGATAAAAAAAAATTTTAAAACTGTTTCATTACTGCAAAGGAGATACTTGTAAATGTGCACATGGTTATAGAGTGGTTATGTTGCAGGTGGCCAGTAACGGAGAATCTGCCCCGGAGTGTGCAGGTACCAGCACCGGACTTGGAACGTCTCACGGGAGTGTGGAGACTGGCGACGGTAAACCTCGAGGTGGTGGTCACATACTAACTTACTAATTGAATGTTGTGCTGAGAGAAAACAAAAGAAATTTCTTAAATCCAGCTTGGAAGGAAATGTTTTATGACCCGCCATATTGAAGAATGGTCTTGGAGCATTAAGTGTTGTTCCTGTCCGTTCGTCTGTTTGTATGCTGAGGTTAAAAAATTGGTTTCCAATCAATAACATCTGAAGGGGTCTATCTATGTATTTAACTAATATTTTGTATGTCCCTGTATGATTATAAAATACTGGCCAATTTTGATATACATGTATATGTCAACTTCAGTCAAATTTTACCAGAGTTATGGTCCCTTACAACTTAATTTTTTAGTAAAAAATTAATTTCCGATCAATAGCAGGTGCCTTGGTATCAACAGACACATTTCTAGTAAATAACTTCCTGCTTTTGTTATAAAGGCTTTGGTTGCCATGGTCCTTGATACCTTTTGCTGTAATGGTGTAAATAGAACAAAAATATGTCATGTTTTCTCTGAAAGCAACATGAACTTGTATAACTGAATATCAAAATATTTTAATATTAAAATTTCTTTGTCACGATTGAAGTGAGGGTAGTTTGCTAAACATATATACATGTAATAATATATTTATGTACAGGGAAGTATTAGTATTAGTTATAAAGATTAATTCGTAGTAGAAAATTCACAATTTCACTGCACCTTCCACTCTTTACCCCACCTTTTTAAAATTAACAAAATTATTTTGAAATGAACTTTAAATTTTAT
This sequence comes from Panopea generosa, assembly GCA_029582155.1. Classification (NCBI taxonomy): domain Eukaryota; kingdom Metazoa; phylum Mollusca; class Bivalvia; order Adapedonta; family Hiatellidae; genus Panopea; species Panopea generosa. The sequence continues at coordinate 18,364,781 of CM055912.1, forward strand.
ATCAGTGTTTTCAGAGAGCGTTTCTTGCGTTTTTGACGCAATTAAATCTCATTTGACGCAATCGTATTTGTTCAGTGCAACCGCTGTGACACAGCCTTAAAAAATCAAGAAATTCATATTACTCGTATATATTTGTTTGCTTACAATCGAAAGTTGTTTCCTACCATCGATAAAAAGTGTTGTTTTTTTTACAATGCTGGCTTTTTTGACAGATCATGTGGTATGATTCTGAGAAATTCCGATCACATGGTTGTACTGAGTTACATAAATTTCAAATCCATAAAGTTTTAGACTAGTCGACTGATGACCCGCAAATTTTGAAAATGACCCCCAGATATTTAGTCAGTGCATATTGGAGTGGGGGAAAACACTCTTTATATTACAAATATCACGGTTCTGTTTGCACATGTAAATGTTTTTAAAGAAGTCTCCACTTTTTAGCTCGGCAGATGGCGTATAAAAAAGGTCGGATCTGACAATGTTTTGTTTACCCAAAATTATGCACATATTTAAATATAAGTTTGTTGTATCGTTTTGTTATACAATGTCATGTTTCAAAAAAATACCACTGGATTCATTTTAATTAGCTAGTTTTAGTTTAACTATAATCACACTGCTTTTTTCAGTATGCAATATTGTAAGCCACCCATATATACCGTCCCTGGTCTTATTTAACGCTTCTGTTTTATGTTAATGCCAGGCCAGGTTATCTCAGTCTGTGACATGTCTGGCTGTCATCCTTAGGGTCATGAGCTTGAATCCAAACCCAACTACAGTGTCTGTTGTGATTGGTCATGAACTTTGTTCTACGGCCTTAATATCCCACCTCTTAATATGTGAGGAAGTTGTCAGTGACTCACAGATGCAAGCTTTGTTTAGTACATAATCCCTATTCAAATAAACAAGCTTATTGTTGATCTGAACAGAGTTTTGCAGAGTCTCAGTGCCATTAAATGGGTGACATGTGACTGCCTGGTTGATACATCCTTGTCTTAACCTAATGCCCATGAAATATTCTGGTATATATATATATACAAAGGGAGATAATGGGCACGATTAGCTCAGTTGTTAGCATGTCTGACTGTCTATTCAGGGTTCGTGAGTTTGAATCCCCGCTCGGTCACAGTCACCACAACGTTTGATATACGACATTGCATCTCATTGTCATCCGTCTCACCGCTGATTCAAGCGAGAAGGATATCAGTTACTTGTGGAGATTGGGTCTGCTTGAGTACTGGTTAACATTCCAGGATCCTAGGAAACAATGGTTAGGTATATATGGGGATAGTAATTTATAAACAACTGGACATAATATACTGACCAGACTATGGCGAGCGTGCCTAGCTACAATGCAAACTATAGACACAATATCCAGGCCTCTACCAAACCAATGGAATTGGTGTCAACCATGACTTATATACTATAATTTTACATGCAACATATCTATCTATATATGATTTATATACATGTAAGTACAACTTCACATTTTTAGCACATATATGCATATTTGTATATGTAATCACATACTTTTTATTATACCACAAACTTAAATAGAAGGATAGGAAACTTGCAATATTGATAGACTAGCATGTGAAGAATTAGTAATTTGGCCAATTAGTCATTCAGATTTCTCAGGAAACTGATTTCTTATTATACATAGAACGTAAGCTGTATGTAGATGTTTGAGAATGGTTTAAACACTCAAAAATAATCTTGAATTAAAAACATTACAGATTGAAGTAAAATTTCAAGTACTTTTCTTGTTTTTTTTAGTTGCAGTATTCATATTTTGTAATCACAAGTACTTTAAAAAAAATTAAACACAATTTAATGGGAATGGTCATGTGTTGTAGAGAATATCATTGCAAAGAAAGAAATTTTATAGCTATTCCTGAGATGAATGGAAGTAAGGAAAATTAAAAAAGTGATTTTGTAGGATGTGAGCTTTCAAAAAATCTAGTTTTTTTTTCTTGCATATACTGTCAAACCTGTGTATGTGGCCACCTCTATTAAGCAGCCACCTGTCTTAAGCAACTATGTTTTCCATTTCCCATTTCTGTGTTTTTAGAGTAAATTAACCTGTTTTAAGTATCAACCTGTCTTAAAAGACCAATTTTGCTCCTTCCCTTGGCTGGCTGCTTAAGACTATTAAATTCTCATTTATGATATAAAATGCTTTTTTTTTAATTCACGCAAATATGCTAGTAACCACTCACCGGAAAGGAACAGCAGTTCACACACTAATCATCCCTAATTTTAAAAATGTTTAAAAAAAATGCTTTATATTTCATGAGTTTATCCCTGATTTGCAAAATAACATTAAAAAATTGCATAAAAATGCTTATAAGGCTACATACGTGTAATTCTTGTGTATACCTGTGCGGTAAAGTGCTCTTGTTTGTGCACAGCATGGCAATAGCGTAGTTGATTGAGTTTTGGACGCTCATGTCATAGGTTGGCGGGTTCAATCCCTAACTCCACCCAATGCCTTTCAAAAAAAGATGCTCAGTACTGGTTCTACCCAGGAATTGGAAAAGCAGTTCATATAAGTTTTGAGCTCTCTTCACAATCAAGTTAAATAAATTTATAGTAAAAGCAAAGCTCAGCTCAGACCAAACAATTTATGTGAGAAAAGTTAACGGTTATTTGCAGATAGACAGTGGTATCACTCAGATTTCTTGTACATGGATAAAGTGTTTTTCTCCACCAGTAAAACTGGATGTTACATATTATGTGTTATGGAATCAATCCATATTCCCCAAAAAAAAAATTTGCAAACTCAAAATGAATAATTCAATATCTGTTAAACTGGTATACCATGATCAATCATGTCAATGATTTGTTTGTCCCAGATGTTATAAAATTTTGTTCTTTTAATTTGCACAGTAGCATTGGCACGTGGGAAATCCATTCGTACAAAAGTGGCGCAGTACTCCACCCCAATGGACTCTATACAGGTGGAGGTCAGGGACATGTTTGAGGAGTTTGATGATGAGGACATTCCGTAAGTATCCAAAGTATCTTCCTCACGTAATCTTGTAAACATCTTCCATAATTATTATCTGTAACTTCCATAAGGCCATGATAAATCAATTGCTAGATTATCATTCCCGCCCACCCTGTTATTTTCATACTGCCCCAACCCTTTTTCAATTGATCTAGCATTGTTTCCCTTTGATTATTTTAGATGTTGTTAGAATTTTTAAATTGAAATTGAATTCAAAGAGAAGCAACTGTATTTCAGATGAAATAATGTGAAATTTGTAGAAAACGGTATTAAATCCCATTAAAAAAAAGAATGTAAGCTATTGGAAAACAAGCATACAAACATAGAAAAATAAGAATTTTCACCACACACAAAATGGAAATTTTGTATACTTTCGGGTCTTCTGTGGTCTCAAAACCATCTTGTGACCTCACCGCTAAAGTTATGGGATCGAGCCCAACTTAGTCCAAATGCATTATGGGTGAAAGTTTGCCATTTACATGATGTTCTTATCAGATGTATTCTTCCTCAACAATCTTCATCTGTCAATGTCATAAAGAAACTGTAATAGGTTCTGTTTGTCAGGATAAAAACCTAGTTTACACATGTTTTCAGACCTGGCGGTATTCCAGCCAAGAATGCAAAGGGGGAGCGACTCTTGCTATACCTTGGTGTCATTGACATTCTACAATGTTACAGATTCAGAAAGAAATTTGAACACACTTTTAAATCCATGATCACAGATGGGGTAAGTCAATTTAAGTGTTGATTCAAAGTTCAAGGAGGTAAGTAGACAATTTTTCTAGATATTAATCTAGAATTCATTGATCCTCCAAATAAAATCTTTTTTTTTTGTGGGTATTAAATTTCGTGGTTACCACTTCAAAGACATATTCTTGGGGTCTTAAGTTCGCTGAAACCCAATTTCCAACAAAAATAAAAAGATAAAAAAAAAATGAAGTTTACGCTTTAGACATCACAAGGTGCATTCAAGTAATTAACCTCTGCTGTAATACACATGTCGCTCATCAGGGTTTATCGCACCCCGCTGTGCCAATAATGTTGACACATGCCAATTAGTACCCTAATATACAACAATGATATTGAACTAATTGTTATGCAAACCAGAGGAGAGGAAAGGAGAAGTACGAGATCTAATCCAGAAAGGGTTTCAGAAGGAGGCCTGCAGTAAATATCAATAGTATGTGCCACATCACGTGAATGTGGTAATGAACAGTAAATGAATGTGCTACGACTTTTTAAGAGATTTGTTTGTTTTATTCATTAAAAATGATCATCAAGAGAAACAATAGAATTAAATTAGAAATACCACTAAATAAAAGATATTACTTCATTAGAAACTTGTGTTTTAGTTCTTTGTACACGCGCATACTGTCCCTTTACAATGTTTTACACTTTTTTACAATGTTTACCGTAGGTTTATACGTCACATTGTTTCAAACTGTTTCAACACGATAGCATTTAGCTACAAGGTGACAGTCTATTTTTAGTACCTCTGACATTTGATTGAAATATACATGCGCAGTGGGGTAAATTATAACAAATCTCACTACACACACACACACACACGTCAAGCGGATGGACGTAGAAATAAAGATGATATGAGTATAAAAAATTCTTACACTGTTTACAAAATTATCAATGTAAATATTGATGCAATATGATGAAAGAAAATATATAAATTAACGATAGATTATTTACCACAATGCGATGCTTGTAGACATATGAACACAGAGGTAATTTATATGTTGACAGCGTTACATAGTGTAAACTAAGTTCGTGGGAATTTGATTTAGTTGTCTAGGCTCCCCACGAAATCCATGAAAATTAGTACCCAACGGAAGTTAATGATTTGACAGTATTAAAAAAAGCCCCTGAATTGAAAATTCATACTGACATGAAAAAAACTTTTTACTGTTATAAACAACATCGCTTTACATTGATTTACGCCGACAAACCTATGGATTGTCGTATTTATCACACATGTCATGAGTTTGATTACGGTACTTTGACCGGAACTAGTATTGCCAAATAGTGTAGTGCAGTGCACCTTGGGATATTTATATCTGCGTTATAACATGACCCAATATCATAAGTGTTTGCATACATTGATTTTAACTATTTCTTTTCCAGGATATGGTGGCTATAGACATTTTCATTTTGTCAAAAGTTCTGTTGGAACATTTTAGGAGCTATGGAACATATCTATAACCACGCTACATTTTTTTTACTGTAAATTATTTCTTTCTTTTTCAGGATACGGTATCAGTCACCAGGCCAAGTTTCTATGCAGACAGATTTTACAAATTCTTTACAAACACAGTGTTCAGAAAGGCTCCATCTCGTAAGTGTTGCATGGCATGTTTCTTCCCATAAATGTTCAACTGGCTTAATGTTTATTTTATATATTCATACATAATGAAATAGTGAAAAAAATTGCCAAATTTCACAAACATAATGTTTAACACTTAAAAGATATTCAGAAAAATGAAATAGTATTAATCAACGCCAATCCAAGTGATGGCTTGATGGAAAATAAAGAATGACATATCAATATTTCGCATTTCATTATCAGATTGTTCTTAATTAATATAATTGTTCTGACTTCAGATTAAAAAAAAAAAGGAGTTAAAGTTGCATGCTTGTAAAATATTTATATTTAAGAACCAAAACTAGTGTCACGTGATGAAATATTACTGGCACAATTGTACTTCTGGAGCTCTGAGTTTGTTTCACTGGATATAGCGATTGCTACGGCTTGTTAAACCAAGTGGGGACTGGCGGCACACAGCATTTTGGTAAAATACTTCTAAAAATCAAAATGGCATAAATATGGAACACCGGAGTATATATGCAGAAAAACATCAGATTTTGTGTATTTGTAGTTGAGTATAGATGACAAAAAAATATGACCAAAAAAGTTAACACATTATTTTGTTTCTATTTTAAATAGTGTGACGGAAAAAAATTCAAACCAAAAATAAGTTTATTTTTCTTAAGAATATTTATTCATGTATTCGAAACTATGACCCCAACTCCTAATTTGATTAAAAAAAGTTAATGATTTATTTAATTTGGAGATAGTATTACATGAATATTGATATATTCATATGGTTATTTGTTCAAAGATTGATTTGATGCATGATCAGAAGTAAAATTCGATCTCAACACTGCCCTTTCTTAAAATGGATTTTAAAAGATTTTGTTATTATAAGATGAGAAGTTGGTCCTCCGTGGCTGAGTTGTCTAAGGCGTGGTCTTAAGATCACTTGTCTCTCATCACTAAGGTTGAAGGTTTGGGTCTAGCTCGCCCCAAAAAGGTTTATATGAAAAAGTTTGCCAGTTACTTACGGAAGGTCGGTGGTTTTACTCAGATTTAGTCTGAGGACTTATCCACCATTAAAACTGGAAATGCCATAAATTATATAACCTGAAAATGGCATTGAACCCCATTAAAAAAAAAAGAAAAAAGATTTTTCTGTGATTGATACATGTAAACGACATTGCATGAGATTGTCACTCATCTCTCACCACTGGTATAAGTGGGAAAGTTATCAGTTACTTGTGGCACCGGCTGTGCTTGAGGATCGTAGGAAAGAGAGATTACTTTAAATAATTCTGTAAGCCCTCAATGGCATAAACGATGCTTAATATTCAATCACAAACAAAAGCAAGAATGTTTGTTGTGTTGGGGTAGGTTTTAGGGTCAGAACATGAGTATTATTAGTGTGACTTATACATACAATTTCATGCACACCGGATAACGATATCTGCATTTGTACTGGGGTTACATATTTCTGTCTCACCTTAGGGCCGAGATAAACCATTCATTAAATCCTCGCACTATGACAAATTCCTTGCTCTACTACATAACGCCATTCATAAAATCCTCTTGTTATCATGTATTCATTCATGAATACTATGCTAGCCTTGTGTAACTATAGGAAATGAACTGGAATACAAATCTTAAAAAAATCTCACAGTAATGGTTGTATACAAGAAAAAGCATTTTCATGGGTTTTTGGGTGCAGATTGAAATTTCCTTCCCTCCGGGTATATGTTTTGGTGGTAACGAGGCTCTCTCATTAGCCCTCAGGTTTTGGTGGTAATGAGGCTCTCTTGTTAGCCCTCAGGTTTTGGTGGTAACGAGTCTCTCTCGTTAGCCCTCAGGTTTTGGTGGTAACGAGGCTGCCTCGTTAGCCCTCAGGTTTTGGTGGTAACGAGGCTCTCTTGTTAGACCTCAGGTTTTGGTGGTAATGAGGCTCTATCGTTAGCCCCCAGGTTTTTGGTGGTAACGAGGCTCTCTCGCTAGCCCTCAGGTTTTGGTGGTAACGAGGCTCTCTCGCTAGCCCTCAGGTTTTGGTGGTAACGAGGCTCTCTCATTAGCCCTCAGGTTTTGGTGGTAACAAGGCTCTCCTCAGGTTTTGGTGGTAACGAGGCTCTCTCATTAGCCCTCAGTTTTTCTTGGTAACGAGGCTCTCTCATTAGCCCTCAGTTTTTCTTGGTAACGAGGCTCTCTCATTAGCCCTCAGGTTTTCATGGTAATGAGGCTCTCTCATTAGCCCTCAGTTTTTCTTGGTAACGAGGCTCTCTCATTTGCCCTCAGGTTTTCGTGGTAACGAGGCTCTCACATTAGCCCTCAGGTTTTGGTGGTAACAAGGCTCTCTCATTTGTCCTCAGGTTTTCGTGGTAACGAGGCTCTCTCATTAGCCCTCATGTTTTGTTGGTAACGAGGCTCTCTCATTAGCCCTCAGATTTTGGTGGTAACGAGGCTCTTTCATTAGCCCTCAGGTTGGAATTCTCCATCCGCACCTCAAACCCATGAAAGATACATATATTATAACCTGTGTAACGACGGACAAACTCAAAGCTTCAGATGCAATGGTGACCAGGCTGCATTAATACTCTTGTCTATATAAGTATGTCATATCAACCAAGTTTCATGAAACTCTATTTACTCCAAGTGGAACAGCCAACGTTTAAGGCAACCCAAAGATTTAAGAAAATCGTTGGGCTAGGTAAAATCAGTTGTCTTTTTTTTCCCTCATCGCTGGAAGTTTCATGGAAATACATTATATCTACGGATTGAAACTTTTGAATGTATATTTTGTATGTTTATCTTGAGTCGTATGATTATTTATGTGTTGTTATGATTGGGGAACAACCATAACAAGTGTACAGATTAGTTTACTGGGTGTACTAGGTTATAAAATTATCAAACCTCTCTGCGGAAACTTCAAACTAGACATATTAAAGTTTTTTATATAGATGGTCTCTCAATAAAATTATTTGTGTTTTGTTGGGTTTTTTTCAAAATGTATTAAGCTTTATAAGGGTAATGTGGTTAAATAATTTTCATATACTTGTGTTTTTATTTCAAAGTATTTTTAGAGTTTTGATAATATGTTCTCTTTCAAAATTTTCATTTTTTAATAATAATTATATATATATATGTTTTTCTTTCAAAAATAATTTAAATTTTTGATAAAATTCATTAACATATGTATATATGTGTTTTTCTTTCAAAAATTTTCTTTTTTTTTTCAATAGTATTCATATATATGTGTTTGTTTTTTTTCCAAATATTATGGAAATACATAATTTTAAAATATTACATAATGGGGACTGTTACAGAAAATGGTCTATATCTACAACAACAATGTAATAGAAATGCTTGATCAAGCAGGTTGCATACCTATGTATGTGTTTCAAATTTAGTTCTGTCAGTGTATTCAATTGTCTTTTACATATTCATTATAGACTTTAATGCAGGTGAGATGTTCACATATTTATCAGTTATATTCCAAATATCTTTTCTCCGTTCAACGGATGAGACTAGCACTCCCACCCTTGCGTAAACATTGTGTTTTCCCCGCGCCGCAATGTCAACGCACACATTTCCTGTACATACTTGCAGCAGCTGTGCATGTTATATTCTCCGCTCTCTTTCACTTAATGAAAGGGTGACATGAGTGTTGCTATGCTATACATGTAAAAGAGTCAATATTCTATAAGTCGCAATTAAATGAAATCCAAGTGCACATCCATACTTTTCCAGTGCTTGCTCTTATGTCCGCCTGTTTTATTGACACATGGTATTCTTCATTTGATTGTTAAACGTTTAATGACTCAAAATTTGCGTCGAAGCAAACTTATTCATGATTTAAACTATTTCAATTATAAACTATTTCAGTTTTAAAACTAACTAAAACTTTTTCAATCATAAACTATTAATTTTAAAACTAATTTAAAGTTTTTCAATTATAAACTACTTCAAACTATTTCAATTTTAAAACTAATTTAAACTACTTCAGTTATAAACTACAATGTATTTCAATTATTTCAGTTTTATAAGTAATTCAAACTACTTCAATTATAAACCCTTTTTTTAAAACTAATTCAAACTGTTTCATTTAAAAACTAATTTAACAACATTTCATTGTCAGACAGTCAGAATGTGTTCTTGTTTTTTTTTTTCACTTGCATTGAAACAATCTTTTTGATAAATGAAATTATTCAAATTATAAACTTTATTATTTTGAACACCATTTCGGAATGTTTTGATACTTTTTGGTTTTTTAAATTTTTCTATGTTTTCTTCATTCAACTGCATCTTGTGAATATTTTTCTTTAGAAAGTTCAGGAGTTTAATAAATATTAAAAGGAGAACACGTCAACAACATTTTCAACACATATTATATAGAGCATCTAGTTTTATTGGTGAAGAAATTGAGTTTAACGCCATTTTCAACATATTCAGGTTATATATTGCATATCCAGTTTTATTGGTGGAATGAATCTTAGTAGAATCACTGTCCTTCCGCAAGTAAATGGTAAACTTTCTTACATAAAGTTTTTGGCAGTGAGAAGGACTCAAACCTATGACCTTAGCAGTAGGAGGTAAGGGATTTTGAGACGATACCTTAGACCACTTGGCCATTGAGGAGCCTTAATGGTGGGTGAAGGGTGACTTCAGAATGAATCTGAGCTGAACGTCTGTTCTTCCACTAGAAGCTTGTTGTAGGCTTTCTTACAAAGCTGGATTTGAACCCATTACTTCAGCAGAGAGAGGTGAATCATCTTGCGACAGTACCCTGAACCACTCGGCCACAAGAACCTTAAAAGGAGGAATGACAACTTTAACAACTTAGATTTTGTTTGTTAGTATAAGATAGCATAAAGAACAAACATTGACTGTTTGCTTCACTCAGCCAGTTTCAATGTTTTTTTTAAACAAATTATGAAAAAAAATCAAACAAAATTAAAGTAATAATAGTTATTTTCGGTATTAAGAATTATCTGCTTTAGCTATCAGAAAGTGTAATGGCTTTCTGCCACCAATTGACTAATGTTTATCTCATGTTAAATAAACAAAACACAAAGAGTTTTTTACGTTTAACAAGGTTGTATTTTAATGTTATTAATTAAGTGATTTCATATTGGCCCAGTAATTGGTCCAAGAATTGTAATATTGTCTCAGTTATTGGTCCAAGAATTGTCATATTGTCCCAGTTATTGGTCAAAGAATTGTCATATTGTCCCAGTTGTTGGTCCAGGGAATGTCATATTGGCCCAGTTATTGCACTAAGCACACAATTTGTATTAATTTTTATTTGAAAGATTTTTATTGTTATTCTGAATGAAAAAAAGGAAACAGTTATGTATAAAAAGGCTATAGGCAAACTGCCTGGTATGTTGTTATCGTTTAAATCATGACGAACATAAAATTTTCCAGAAGCCATTTTTTTCCCGTAGTAACAGCTCAGTGGTAATGAATATCTCTAATGGTGGAAGACAGCAACTCATATTGTAAAATTGATTTAAATTCATATCATGTGTTGAAGTATAATTAAGAAATGAATAGAGCATAAATGAACAATTTGAATTAAATCCCAGAATAAATGTAGAGGTAGTGATACAAAGAAAATTAGGTTAGTGCCTTTCTCTCACAAGTTTATTAGATAAGGTTACGAAAATGCAACAACACAAGGCTCTGGCATTTGTGGCCTTTTAAGGTTTCAATCGTAATATTTTAGGACATGTAATCTGAATGTAAATACACCACACAACCTGCCAAATAAACGTAAATTTATTTGGTTACCCCTTTATTGTGCAAAATAAGGGCTGATGATAAGTAGTATACATGTGACATAAAAATCAGAAATACCATTTCTCGACATACTGGTACTCTCCAAGAGTGAAAACAAAATATATTTTTTAATGGTAAATGGGTGGGGGTGCCCTTTCTAGATGATAATTGAGTCTCATCATCAAAAGCAAGTTTTTCATGATATTGAATTGTTGAAATATAGTTGGGGAAGTGCAGTGGGTAGTGTTGGCCGCTCAAGCCAGGTTCTATCTTAGAATTGCTCTGGTGGCTTCTCGAACACAACAAATGGTACCGGTTCTACCTGGAGCTTGACTGGAGAGTAATTGGTATTTCTGCTCGGAGCTTTCCTCATAATCAAGCTAAAATAAATTCGTATAAAGTAAACTTAGTTTATATGAAAACTTATTTATATAGAGGATTTAGTAAAAAAAGAAACAACCAACAATTTAGAATTTGAGATTATTTTTTCATTTCATTAAACCTTGCACATATGTCATAACTGTCAATTTGCAACAAGCATGCATAGAATGAAAAAACATGTTTTTATGTCACAGAGGTTGATTGCTGTATTTATGTCACAGAGGTTGATTGCTCGAAAACTTATAACTTCAACAATCTTTGAACATTTTGATATTTTTAGGTCATCAAGAAAAAATTTTGTGCTGTGTCCGGATTGCAGATTACGAAGGTTGAACTGTAATTATTGTACTCTGGGGTGATTTTTGACGGAAAAATGAGAAAAGAAACATAGATTATATCATGCACTTGATAAGAAGCCATATTTTTTATGTGATGGTGTGTAGGGGTGAAGGAAAACAGCAACCTATTATTTTCAAGCAAAGTGGTAGTGTAGTGGAATGAGTGTTGTCCACTCAAACCAGAGGTTGCGGTTTGATCCACAGCTTGGTGCAATGCATCTAAAAAACACGACACTAAGTACTGGTTCTATCCAGGATGCGGATTCGAGAGTGGCTCATATAAACTTTGAACTTTATTTGCAATCAAGCTAAAGTAATAAATATAAACTAAACTTATAATTCCAATAATTTTGATTCAGATTAAAAAGAAAGATTTTACAGTTAAAACCTTTCAATAGGGTAGACGATTTTAATTTACCTTTTATCTTAAAATTTGTTTTGAATAAAAGGATATCTAAACCATGTCAAATTTCTGTTTTTTTGTAATGTTATAGTAACAATTCTCCCTTTTATTTAATTGAAGCGAAAAATTTTCGACGATGTAAGTGAACATTTAATATTTGGATATGCCGTTAATTAAAGTGCAGTGTGGAACGTTAGAGCACCGTGCTACAAGTTTTGTACTTTATTTTTAGCCACTCCCCCCATGCTATTTTATTGTTTGCATATTGTTCTATATGCTTACACCGATTTGCATATTACCTCCAATTGTTATGAATTTTGCAAATTTATTAAACGCTTTCAATGATTTTAAGTTTTGCTAGAATTGTTACTCTGTTTTTTTTTTACTGTATTTTGATTGGAAACTCGCTGGAATGACATTTATACCTAAATCTATATAGTGTTCTTGTTGGTGTACGTGTAATGTACGCAGCGTTATGTACTTTTTTTTTTTTTTTACACAAGAATATTTTAAGCATGTTTTTATATATCTACATGTAATTAATACAAATATTTCTGAAATAATATGAATTATTGTAAAGAGTGATTTTTAATTTGCATTGAAATAGATAATTTTGAAAAATAAAGTCTTGAAATCTGTTCAGAATAGCTGTGAATGCTATTGTTTTTCACCTTTTTTTATCAAATTTAAGCTTTTTTTATTACTGAATGGTTGAAAGCTTGAAGTTAAGCAATGTAGAGATTGAGGTAGTCTATTTTATAGATATGAAGAATGCGGAATGAAATGCTGAACTTTGGGTTGTTACATTTTGCATGATTTGACGTTGCGTGTCCTCTGAGGCGAAGGACTGCCTCGTACATTTACAGTCACTAACTGTCTATAAAAAGTTAATGAAAGAACAACGAAAATAAATTGACATATACAATCACTAACTGTCTATAAAAAGTTAATGAAAGAACAGCGAAAAAATAAATGGACTTGGCATGGTCACTTCTCTTTTGTTTTATCAGTTGATTGAATATAATCAAAGCTGGGCTGTGGAGCAGTGGATAGGGTGCCGGCAGCTTGCGCTAGAGGCTGCCGTTTCAACCATCAGCTCAACCTGATGCTTCTTTTAAAAAAAGAGACTCAGTTCTGGTTCTATCCAGGAAACTTGAGAGCAGTTCATTTAAGTTTTACATATTTTGGCTGTTTTTTTTTAACATCAGATTTTCATTCCATTTAATTGTAGTTGCAAAGTAGTACGTGTTGGGTGAAAAAATCCCTCCACACGGAAAAAAGATGAGTCCAAACTAGAAAATGGGCAGTAGGTTAATGGTAAGCTTTATACCTTCTTGTTTATATAATTGAATAATTTAATTAGTTGTAAAAGTTTTTTTCTTTCCTAAACAAATGTTAAGTCAACAGATAATTTTAAACAAGTGCTTACGATAAAAATAAAAGGAATAATATTCCAACCACATGTTTCCAGCTTACCAATGAAAACACTCGTAGTAAAGTGCTGAAGTAGTACTTCCTGGCACCAGCTAACCAATGAAAACATTTGTAGTAAAGTGCTGAAGTAGTATTTCCTGGCAACATATATATTATGCTTGTGCTGCATGGTAATGGTGAATTGTGTATACATATATTTGTGTAAATGTATACTTGTGTATACATATATTTGTGTATACATATGATTGTGTTATAGATATGATTGTATATGCACATGATTGTGTATACCTTAGTATACATATATTTGTGTATACATATGATTGTTTATGCATATAATTGTTTATACATATGATTGTGTATGCATATATTTGTGTATACACATGACTGTGTTAGCATAATATTATGAATGTATAAACATATAATAATTGTGTACACATTGGAAAATTAAAATAGTAAGAACCCCCCCCCCCCCCCACCTCACCCACCCACACACACATACACATACACAAATTCATAAGAAGATCATGTAATTATAGAAATCACATCCAATGAATTTAAGATCTACTGGTCAAAGGCCAGTTACTAAGGACTTAAATTATAGTAAATTGTGAGACATCCATCCATTACCCTTTTTCTTGTAGACGCAATAGCACCCTAATTTTTCATTAAATCTTAACCAAACTTGCACAGCAGTTTTTGGCCACATGGGGCTATTGTTTTACACAGAGTTATATGCGGAAAATGTTTAACCTTGTGGTCAAATTTGGGACCACCTCAGGGATCAATGTTTTGCATAGAATAATTAAGGGAAAATATTAAAATGTTCATGTAGACACTATAGCAACATGGTCATGGTATGTCATGGTAAATTGTCTTTTATCACTCAATCATCTGTCTGTCAACCTTTTTTCTTGTAGATGCGATATCTTAAACAATATATATCTGGAGAACTTACCAACATTATGTCTTCTAGTGGTTTGTTATAAGTAGAGTGATTCTGGTGGAGGAAGACCTCAGACTGAGTCAGGTTATATATGGCATATCCAGTTTTACTGGTGGAGGAAGACCTCAGACTGAGTCAGACAGTAGAACCACCTTCCTACTGCAAGTAACTGGAATAAATTTATTGTATAAAAGCAACAAAGCCTTAGCTTTTCATATCTGATATGTGATTCTTTTTTTTTGTGTGTATTTTATTGTATCTAAATTTTTATATTTTATTTTATATAAATTTGCGTTGTAAGTGATTGAAGCTGGACATGATTTTTTTTATTTCAGTTTCAATAAGAATTGTAAATATAAATCATTTCAGTTAACTATAAGTGATTTCACTTAAATGCAGGTCTTTTCACCTTACTTTCTTTATTCTGCCAAATTGGATCATTTGATAATAAAACAAAATTTACAAAAACACTTCAAACACTTAACCTTAAATTAATGACTATTTGCTATACTTGATATAACTAGTAGATGTGTAAAAATTATAGCAGAAGAAGCTCAACTCAGTAGATTGTTTCTTTTAATTTGGTTTATAAATATATTCATTTCATTAATTAAGTCTGATTCCTTTGTCCTCATACATTTGTCTTGAAAAATCATTGTCATAATTAATCTGAGCAAAATGATTGGGACTGGTTCCCTGGAATTACAATTAATCTGAGCAAAATGATTGGGACAGGTTCCCTGGAATTACAGTTAAACTGAGCAAAATGATTGGGACTGGTTCCCTTGAATTATAATTAAACTGAGCAAAGCGATTGGGACTGGCTCCCTTGAATTATAATTTAACTGAGCAAAATAATTGGGACTGGTTCCCTGGAATTTCCAGTGATGAGACTGCATGCCCATTACAATGTTACTTCGATACCCTTGCTTCATTCATTCTATTTCAGTTGTAAATGTATGACTTTTGTTTGTTCTGTCATCAGTCCGTCAGTTTGTCTGTCCTTCCTTCCGTCCGTGAAAAGTTTGTGAGTTAGTAATGCAATAAGTTGTCCTTTGTGACTTTGTTTTCTAGTCAATCCTAAGTTTTAGACATGTTAATGGTTTATTTCGAATTAGTTCCAGTCTTCCTGGCATGAGGGGGAAAGTCTTCACCATAGTATAGGTTTTAATTCATCTAGAAGATACGAGGGGTATTGTTCTTGCATCGTACGCAAAAGTTATTTTATATTTGGAAAGGGAAGTAAGTCTCTTACAACCCTTTGGAAGGGGAAATAATTTCGAAAGGGAAGTAAATCTTATCACTCTCTGGAAGGGGAAATAAATGAAATGTTACCATTGGAAAGGGAAGTAAATTATTAATATGAGAAATTTCCTGTTAGAAAATTCAGCCTCATGGGTTAATTGTTTTGACGGGAATGTTGCTTTTCAGGGCTACCTCAGTTTTCCCAAGGAATATAATTGTGTATCTGAACTGAAAACTACTTTCTTTTCCTTGCATACTAAACATATTGAATAATTATTTCAATTTTTTTCATCTTCATGGTCGCTTTTAAGACGTCAAATCATATAATTTACATCACATATTTTGTATGTGTTGTATCACAGGTTGAGGAAGGTAAGAATGGAACCTGGAGGGGAGTTAGGGGAAATTTCCGTACCCGATAGAAAACTTAGAAATCCATGTCTGATATGCAAGAAACCTAGTTTTTCCCTGGTGTCTGTGGTTATCTGTCTGAATGGAAATTCCCTAATTTACATCATTGAAATTATTATACAAAACTGAAATACAAATCTGAATTTTATGTAAGAAAATCTGAATATATCTTATGAATATGCATGTCTTGGAATAGTGAATTAATGCAAAAAACTATAACTTTTCTCTACTGAATTACTGTGAGGACTGTCAACATTACTTCATCTAGCCTGTTCTTTCTGGTATACTTCAAATGTAGGAATGGACATGATGTGTACAATGTAATGTACTGGTATATTGAATGGACATGATGTGTACAATGTAATGTACTGGTATATTAAATGAACATGATATATACAACATAATGTACTGGTATATTGAATGGACATGATGTATACAATGTAATATACTGGTATATTGAATGGACTTGATGTATACAATGTAATATACTGGTATATTGAATGGACATGATGTATACAATGTAATATACTGGTATATTGAATGGACATGATGTATACAACATAATGTACTGGTATATTGAATGGACATGATGTATACAATGTAATATACTGGTATATTGAATGGACATGATGTATACAATGTAATGTACTGGTATATTGAATGGACATGATGTATACAACATAATGTACTGGTATATTGAATGGACATGATGTATACAACATAATGTACTGGTATATTGAATGGACATGATGTAAACAACGTAATATACTGGTATATTGAATGGACATGATGTATACAAGTAATATACTGGTATATTGAATGGACATGATGTATACAATGTAATATACTGGTATATTGAATGCTATGAAAGGATTACATAGAATCTTTCTTCTAAATTCAACATTATGATCACACTGTACTAAAATATGTCTAGGCATGTTCTCAAGGTCTAAATGAGGTTTATGAAAAGTTAGCTTTTTTTTGTCAGGTTTTCTGTTGTACTGAGAACCCATTTAATTTAATATATGTTTTTTCCACACCCTCATTAGGGACTTATATAAAACAGGGAAATCCTAATTATTGTTTATTTATATTTTTTTTTTTAAAGATAAGAAAACAGCATATTTCTTGCGTTTTGTTGACAATTTAAAATTAAGAGTGACTGTGAGTAGGTTGATAATTAAGAATATTACAGTGTGGATGTCCACACTACAAAATTACAAGGTTTGTTTATTTATAATTCTGAATGCTGCATAATGTTCCAAGATTTATTTGTAGTGCCCAGTCTATATTGTGTTGCGGTGTATATAAATGTGCATGAATGTACAACTACATGTAAAATATTTTATATATATATTTGTCAAGATAATATCGATAATGTGATCAAGCTTTGTTAGCCAGTGCTTCTTAAAACAACTTACTTTGTAGGAACTTGATCAAAGCTATTATGGCTGGTGCCCTGTTCACCATTTATATCTTGGTCAAAGTGACTCTAGCAGGTGCCCAGTTTTTCATTTATATTTTGCTCAAAGTTACTATGCCTGGTACCCTATTTACCATTGATATATTGGCCAAAATGGTGCCCTGTTTACCATTTGTACCCAAATGTCACCATTTATGTCTTGGTCAAAGTTTTTTTAAAAATGAGTTTTGCCACTACCCTCCATTATTCAAAAGGACCACAGTTTCTAAAAATAAACAAAGCAATAGAAAATTTCGATGAATGTCTTCTACAAAATTGTATATTCAGTGCCATTTGTAATAAAAACTGTAAATGCATGAGCCAATAACTGTTTTTGACGGTTAACTGTATCATGGATGTAATATATGAGATATTGTATAGTTATATTGCATGGTCACTGACTACATATTACACATTTTCTTGAACCACAGTACATGGTTATAATGATTAAGTTTGCATTTTTTCTTCTTGAGCCGGATGTGGCAAGTTCGATTCCACATATGACATGGTGGCCAGCTAGTACTGGTTCTACCCAGGAAGCGGACTTGAGAGAGGGAGCACAACAAAAGTTTGAATCTTACTTCACAATTAAGTTATAATTATAATTACATATTACCTTCATTTATTCATGCCACATGTGAACCAATTACATTACATTTCACTTCATAATTCAAAAATTATATTTCTTAGATTCACTAAATTCATATTATATCACTTTCTTTGAGTTTACTGTTTGTCTCGTACTGCATTCCTCCTTGTTAAGTGACCATGACCAAAAATGACATTTGACCAAATTATCTTTTTAGATAAAATCCTTATGATCAAATTCAGTTTTGTACCATACTGGAGGTAGCAATTGTATCTATATAGGCTAATGTCAGTTTTCTTTAACTGACTGATACACCAAAATTTAGACCACATAGCCAAGTAGAGTATCGGGTGCCAGGATCCGAGGGCCATGGGTTCAATCTCCTATCGTGGTCATTATGTGATGTCCTCGAGTTAATCACTTTATCAGTGTATGCTTAGTACTGGTTCTACCCATGGAGAAGTTGAAGTTGTAAGAACTTGTGTCACATTTCTTCTAAAATAAATAAGCTTAAGATAACTAGTAAAAATATTTATATATCTGTCGGAAATTTCTGCACAGAGCTAAAGAGAGAAGTGAGGTCACAAGTGGGGAATTACCTTGAAGCTAGATGGTCTTGCTGACAGGATGGCAAACTTACGTGGAGGAATGCAATAATTTATTTTTTCAGCATTAAAATATGTTTTGCTCTTTTTACAGCTTTAAAACATTCTCCATCTAAAAGGAAGCCAGGAGAACGGCCAGGTGGACGGACCACCAGCATTACTGAAGATCATAGGGAACACATACCAGGTCAGTGCTTTCACATAAAACAAAAACAAGGTCAGTGCTTTCTCATAAATCACATACCAGGTCAGTGCTTCCACATAGATCACATACCAGGTCAGTACTTTCATATAGATTACCAGGTCAGTGCTTTCACATAGATCACATACCAGGTCAGTGCTTTCATATAGATTACATACCAGGTCAGTGCTTTTATATAGATTACATACCAGGTCAGTGCTTTTACATAGAACACATACCAGGTCAGTGCTTTCACATAGAAAACATACAAGGTCAGTGCTTTCTCATAAATCACATACCAGGTCATTGCTTTCAAATATAACTCATACCAGGTCAGTGCTTCCACATAGATCACATACCAGGTCAGTGCTTTCACAGAACACATACAAGGTCAGTGCTTTCTCATAAATCACATACCAGGTCAGTGCTTCCACATAGATCACATACCAGGTCAGTACTTTCATATAGACTACATACCAGGTCAGTGCTTTCACATAGATCACATACTAGGTCAGTGCTTTGATATAGATTACATACCAGGTCAGTGCTTTCATATAGATTACATACCAGGTCAGTGCTTTTACATAGATCACATACGAAGTCAGTGCTTTCACAGAACACATACAAGGTCAGTGCTTTCACATAGAACATATACCAGGTCAGTATTTTCATATAGATCACATACAAGGTCAGTGCTTTTACATAGAACACATACCAGGTCAGTGCTTTCACATAGATCACATACCAGGTCAGTGCTTTCACAGAACACATACCAGGTCAGTGCTTTAACATAGAACATATACCAGGTCAGTGCTTCCACATAGAACATATACCAGGTCAGTGCTTTTACATAGAACACATACCAGGTCAGTGCTTTCACATAGATCACAAACCAGGTCAGTGCTTTCACAGAACACATACCAGGTCAGTGCTTTAACATAGAACATATACCAGGTCAGTATTTTCACATAGAATACATAGCAGGTCAGTATTTTCACATATATCACATACCAGGTCAGTGATTTCACATAGATCACATACCAGGTCAGTGCTTTCACATAGAACACATATCAGGTCAGTGCTTCCACATAGATCACATACCAGATCAGTATTTTCACATAGATCTCATACCAGGTCAGTGCTTTCACATAGAACACATATCAGGTCAGTATTTTCACATAGATCACATACCAGGTCAGTGCTATTACATAGATCACATACCAGGTCATTGCTTTCACAGAACACATACCAGGTCAGTGCTTTCACAGAACACATACCAGGTCAGTACTTTCACATAGAACACATACCAGGTCAGTGCTTTTACATAGAACACATATAAACTATATAGCAATAATAGCAAATGGTATTTGTTTTTAAGTACGATACTATCTCATGGACAAGTTGAATGCAGGGCGGTAGTGCAGTGGATAAAATATTGACCACTTATGCCAGAGGTTGTGGGTTTGATCCCAGACTCGACCTGGTGGTCTCACAATAAAAATTACTTAATACAGGTACTACCCAGGACACTAGAGAAATTTATATAAGCTCTAGGCTTACTTCGCAATAGAGCTAATGTAGATTAGTATTTGTATGATTAAACTAAGTGAAAGGTGGTTGAAATAGATTAAAAATAATTCTTTCATTTATGGTCACGCATAGCAGTCATTAAATGTATACTTTCAGGAACAATAGGGGCTCGTCCTGACCTTTTGATAGGAAGTTCCACACCACCACCAACGTTTGCAGAGGCTATAGAAACTGGTGCTAGACCTCGTGGTCAACCCTCCATGTCCCCGAATATGAGGCCCGGAGACAGTGATACATTCAGGTAACATGACTGCACCTTTGGCAGTGCCAGGCTGTAGAAGATCCATAGATTATTTATATGTGTTTGATTGTTATTCACCCTAAAATCTCTTGTATTTGTGGAATATTTAGCTTCATTTTAATGCCATTGCGAGCATTGCATTTCCTTTTGACTTTATAAAATATAGTTACACTATTTCAATTGAGCTTGAGTTGTTTCCCTTTGACCTGTATAAGATATAGTTACACTTTTACAATTGAACTAGAGTTGTGTCCCTTTGACCATAATAGACTATATGTTATAATAATTCAACTGAACTAGATACAGACCGTAATCTGTTCCAGTACACCAAACAAACGCAAACGAAACGAATATCAAACGCGTTTTAAACGTTATACAAATGGACTTAAAATGCAAACAAAACGATACACGGATGCTACAGGACAAATGATACAAAAAGATAATGCAAACGTTAAACGCAACAAAGATTAAAGAATTGGATGTCCTCTAATATTATCGTAGTTATATTGACAATGAAATAAATAATGAAACGAAATTATTGCTCTCTTTGTCATTTAAAGCCTTTAAATTGCTATACCTGTAACTTTAATTTAATTTCTTTGTTATAAGTTTTAATCCCGAATTATCCATGAAAAACATTGCCTTGGGCATTGTTTCTTTGCTTGTAAAAGTGTGATAAAACAATCAGGTGATGCATGGCCTGCTTACACAGCTCCCCCAATTAACTGATCTAATTATCTGAACACCGATTTATGTTGCTGTTCTGTTATATGATTGACAATTGGGAAATGTTTTCACGCTATTTTAAAAAATCTGTTTGTTACATCTTTTCCACTTAGGGCTTTTCCAGAATTGTATATGCAAATATTTCATATATACTAGCGGAAAAAAGAAACTGCATGTGTAAAATGTTCATGTATCGCTCAATTTTATAAATTAAAGCTTGAAACTTTACACAGGTAAGTTTTGTATCCCTCTCCGTCATTTACACTGGTCAGTGCATGAGTTGCACGGGTAGTTTGTCTGTCTGGCCAACGTCTTCGTTTTCACGTTTTTTCGGCCAGCAGTCAATCGCAAACACGTTTGTCGCCTGTGTAAAAGCATAGTGTTGATACCTGTAAGACACAAAACCAGCATACTTTTGAAAACGTCTTTGAGACGCCATGCCAAGGTTGAATGAAACTGACAGATGCTGCGCCGTAGGCATGATTGAAGCTGGTATACGTCATACTGACGTTGCCAGACAATTTGGTGTGCACCGAAATAATGTAAACGCCTTGTGGAGACGTTACCAACAGTTTGGGACCACCAGAGACCGGCCTCGGTCAGGAAATCCACGCGTAATGTATAATCGCCAGGATACGTACATCCGGGTCGTTCATCTCTGTGAACGACTCAGAACTTCTACTTTGACGGCTAGAAGTATTCCTGGCCTTAGAAGAATTAGTCCCTGAATAGTATGTAATCGATTGCTTGTCCAGCCATACGTCCTGTTCTCCAGCAACGTCATTGTGTAGCACGTTTTGCCTGGTGTAGATGACATACACTTCATACAACAGGACTGGGCATGTGTTCTTTTCATGGATGAGTCCAGGTTTCATCTCGACAGCAGCGACGGTCGTTCTAGAGTGTACCGTCGTGTTGGTGAACGTTTCCATGACAGTTGTGTTATTCAACGACGTCCATTTGGCGGAGGTAGTGTCATGGTGTGGGGTGGCATCTCATCCCGTGGCAGAACAGCTCTTGTGGTTGTGGACGACACACTTACAGGCATCAGATACCGTGACGAAATCATACAGCCTCGTGTTTTTCCATTTGAGCAGCAACGTAACGCCGCGCTGCAACAGGATAACGCTCGCCCGCACATTGCGCGGGTCGTCATCGACTTCTTGATCCAGAACAATGTGAATTTGCTGCCCTGGCCTGCAATGTCACCGGATATGTCGCCTATAGAACACGTGTGGGATGAGATGCAGCGTCGCTTACGTCGCCTCCAATATCAGCCGTTGACGTTACCTGACCTCACGTGCGCTTGTGAGAATTTGGAATGGTATTTCCCAGGCATTTTTCAGCAAACTTGTCGCATCAATGAAGCGTCCTTGCCGAGCATGCATCGATTCCAACGGTGGACATACACGGTATTGATTAGATGAACTTTGTTTAGAGAACTTATCTGAAAACTGATCTCTATCCAAGACGCTGCTGATGCAATAACCATATCAATTGAGCTGGTGTTAAATAAAGGTCAGATAAAACCCTGTTGAATTTTTTTTTGTGATTTCTTATATATCTCCTAAGTTATAGCATATTATACCCATGCACAGTTTCTTTTTTCCGCTAGTATATATATAAAAAACACACGTAAAGGTTAGTGTTTGTTTGTAACTTGTTGTCATCTAAAATATTTATTTTCAATATAGTCATTTGTTAAAAATTACTATTAAACTGACAAGAGTTGTTTATAACTACACGTACCTAAATTTATGTAGAGAATGAACACGCTGTCACTTTCACTATCACCTAATGCCAATGTCCGATGACGTCACCAGTGAAACAAACATTTTATTCACTAAGTGGGTATCTTGGAAATTTTTGATGGAAGGATATCAAAGGAATTCTATATGTGTAATGTACATAAAAGTCCTTGAAAGTGTCAGACATGTTTATTTCATCTATTTTCTAAAATTTAAACACTTAACACTTCCAATAACACTGCTTGTGGATCAAAGAAATTACTGATCAAACACATTTCGGTCCGATATGGCTCACTGATCACATACAAGGAGTGTGCTTTTAATACTACTATTGATTCTTCCATAGTTTCCCTACTATCTGTAATGGTTTAGCTTAATTTGACCCCATTTCGCACACCTAATGGCAAACAATTTGGTTATGGATCAAATGTTATTTTATGTTTTTTTATATGATTTGTAGGAAATATCTGAACAGTCAATTTATAAAACTTCAAAAGAAAAATGGTCTAAAGAAGGAAGTACCAGCGATTTTAGAAGCCACAAGACATAAAACTATTACCTTTAAAGGCATCTTATTTCATGAAAACACCCACAGCCTCCCCCCACGCATTTACCTTTGTGAAATAGAATGTGAATTAAAATGAGGCACGAAACTGTCAGAGTGACGACATTGCACATTGGCACGAGGTCAAAAATAAATTGTGTCGGAGTTACGAACATAAAGCGTGTGCATTTACTACATAAATTAAGGCATGTGTATTTGTAAATATATTTATTATCTTTGCGGATTATATAAATTCTTTTGTTTAATGAATTGTTATGATTGTTTTATGTGACAATCTATCGAAATTCATAACTGGAATTATAATTGGAAAAATACCTGTAAATAATGCATTATTCCTGTATATAAGATAAATACTTGCTGAGGCATCTATACTCTATTTCTTGCATAATAGCAAATTATACACCACTCCAGATATAAAAACACGGACTGGTTCAAATTTATTTACTTTATACTTTTTTGATACCGTAATGTTAAATTTAGTGTAAACCAGTCTGGCATTATTTGGCCATCTAATGATTACGTAACCGTAACGTGTTTATCTAATGAAATTGACATGGCGCGCTAACCTTGTGTATTTAATTTCAGTGATTGAGTTTTATGTAACATATTAATCTTAATCATACAAATCATCACCTATATGGTAGACCATATCTAAAATAGGGGGCGTAGTTAGCAGTATTTCAGAAAGATTTTAATCAATATTATTTTCATTTATTTAATTAATATACTATCATATAAAACCCGTGATTTCATTAAGTATATAGTTCTTACTATTTATTTTACTGCGGTGTTACAATTGGACAACCAGAGATGATGGGATTGGTGAACACGCCGTGTAAATGATCAATGGTAAACGATCCGAACACAAACGCAGGCTAAAATACGTTTAGTATCGTTTTGAACTGCATTTTCGTATTTTCTCGTAATGTTTATCATAAAAAAATACAAACCATAAATGAAACTAAAATGCATTTAAAATGCAAAACAAACACGTTTGACATGCAAAATAAACGCATTTGAAATGCATTTTTGGTGTACTTGAGTGGATTACGGTCTGTATGTTTCCCGTTGACCATTTTCAGATAGAGTTACACATTTTCAATTGAACTTGAGTTGTTTCCCTTTGATTATTAATAACTATGCGCAAAACACTTAAACTGAACTACAGTTGTTTCCCTTTGACTATTATAGACTACAAGTCATACTAATCCAACTGAAATATCTTGTATATAACGTAGATCAATATTTTAAAAATCTCGCTGTGCCAAACTGTCCAACTCAATAAAAATCGGAATTTGATTGGTCAGAAATTATTGATATGGTAACTCGATAAAAAATTATTGTAAAAGCCATGTGCCAGAACTTGCTGAATTAAGAGGAGTAAGAGAAGCCATTGTTGAATACCCAGAAATGACCAGTGACACTTGGTCACAAACTTGTTTTTAAATACATACCTGCCTAATCTTTAGCCAATTTAGGCCACAATTTATTATTAGTAGGAGAGGTCGTATGTTGATTGCTTTAAAATATTTGAAATGAATGTGGACTGAAGCGGCTAGGTAAATCGTCCTCTATAATCAACCTTCCATAAAGAAATTGTCAAATTGAAATTTTTCGACATTGATTGTATTGTTTATTTATTGAATATTTAGCGTCATTTTTATGCCATCGAGGGCTAACAGACGATTAGTTAACCTAACCACTGTTTCCTAGGATTAACCAGTACTCGAGCACACCCCATCTCCGCAAGTAACTAATAACTTTCCCACTTGAATCAGTGGTGAGAGACGAATGATAATGAGACACAATTTCGACATTGAATTTGTTTTTTAAATCGTCTGTACATGTGTATAATTCATATCCCTTCTTGAATTTTAAATAATGTATACAGCATTTTGTTTATTAACTTAAAAGTCTGTTATCATGTATATACCATCCTTCTGATGTATATGTATATAATGTACATGTTTATAAATAAACCATTCTGTTAATGAATTTAACAAATATTTAATTACGTATTTCCTATATGGTTACAGATCGGAGCGTACATACTTCCAAACCATTCAGCAACAGGAGGACACGGGCAGTATGACCCGCGGCAGTGGTAGCATTAAAGTGAGGCATTCCCCGCTGAGCATGTCCGAATCCACTCCGACGTACACAGATTTCACGGAGGGAACACCCAGCTATACAGCTTCCAGTCCAAGTTGTTGTAGTGATGTGCTAGGTACATCTGTACTTAAACTTTTTTGTTTTTAAGTTTTACTAAAATACTCAAAATCTATTACAATCATGTGCAGTTGTACAGGAGCCAGTCTAGATCACCTAGATGCTTTTTAGGACATCCAAGACTTTGTCTTAAGGGACCTTTTTTGCGATCGCTTTTTTATCCGTTGTCGTATGTCGTCCGTTGTGAGTCTGTAAATAATTGACATTTTCAACTTCTTCTCAAAATCTGTAAGCTCAATAATAATGAAATGTTGTATGCAATATTGGTACCTAAGGGTGAATCAGAATTGTGAATTGCATGGTCCCCAAGCCCCTGGGGTCTTGGGGGCGGGGCCAGAACAGTCAAATACAAGGTAAAACTTTGACAACCTTTGTCTCAATATAGGAAGCACTGGGAAACAAATGGTGAGCGTTATTATGGACATATATGGGTCCTTTATAAGAATTGTGAATTGCATGTCCCTGTGTCTCACAGTTTTGCCCTGGCGGTGGGGCCTACTTTACTAAATCTGTATAAGAGAAGTTGACAAAAAACATTATTTCTTATGACTGAAATGACTTAATGTGAAATATTTTGGATAATCAGGTAACCATTAAGGCCCATGGGCCTCTTGTCTTAGAGTTAAGATTTTAAGTAATTAAGTATGTCTGTGAAACAGCCCCCTGAACTAATAATTGTACAAATTAATGTCACATCAATAAGTGTGCTAGTGATTGTGTCATGAATAACATTTTATTATGTTAAAACTGTATTTTATTATTGTGCTGTATATATTTACTAATATAACAAGGTAGTTTTCCAAATTGGTAGGATTGCTTATTGTAATGAAATGATAGGCAGGGTGTGTCCTCCCTGGTCAAGTGGTCTGAGACCCCGTCTCAAGATCACTTACCTTTCACTTACCTCTTACTGCTAACGTTGTAGGTTTGAGTCATGCTTGCTCCAAAAATTTGATGTGAAAAAGTTTGCCAGTTACTTGATTAAGGATGGATATTCTACTCAGATTCATTCTGAAGTCTTCCTCCACTTATTAAACTTGAAATGCCATATGTTACCTGAAATGTGTTGGAAATGATGTTTAACCTGTTATTAAGTTTAAACAGTTTCTTCTCTCTTCTTTTAAAATAATATTTGTAATAATTTGCATGTATTAATTTGTTACATGTAGGTAAGTTGTCTTATTGTCCAGTTATGTTACATGTTCAACCATGATATATTAACTTTGACTGAAACCATTTCTATATAAATGGCAGATACTTCTACCAAGTATGTTCAAATTATGAACCTCTGCTTGAATTTGTCCCTGTTCCAAAAGATGAATTTAATATTTGCTATGAAATTTTAAATTTTCTTGATTCATATGTTTTAACGTTTATTTTTATTTTATGATAAAAAAAAGTGAAATTATCATTTATAATTTCACTCTATTTTTAACAGTGAAATAAATAAAATAAAAAATCTTGCGTAGAAATTGTTTTATTTACCGATAATCAGAAAGTATCAAATAAACTTGTATGTCCATTATGTTACAGACACAAATGTTCCCAACCTTCCTCTGGAGCGTGATTCAGCAGGTCTGTCCCAGGAATCTGGCGGTGAGAGCTCCCCATCAAAAACAATGGCGGCCAGCAGTAGCACAGAGGCATCCTTCTACAGTGCCGTGTCATACGTGGACACGACAGTGGGGGAAGGGCAGCGTGACGGAAGTGTCAATGTGTTAGTGTCGCGTTCAGAGGAGAAGTACAGCAGCAATACAAACTCCCAGACTGTAACACATTCTGTAGTCAGTCATAGCAGTGGCGATCTGACTCGTAGTGATCAAAACCAGTCAATATCTCAAAGTAATAACAGTACGACGGAGATACGTGTCCATTCTCCGAACCCGAATAGTGACGGTCATATAAACAGTGAACCAAGGATAAGTGTTGTATCGCAAAAAAGTGGCGACACAACGTTTTCAACTCAATCCGAATCTGCAGATAGCCAATACACAGAATCGATCGTTAGTGAGACTTCAACCGAACGGTCTGTGACCTCGGGTCAGAGTGGTAGCACGGATATGTCGTGGAACATGAGTGAGAGTGCAAAAATGGTCGGCAAGGAGAGTAATCCAACGTTGAGTGTTGCAAGTAAAGTTGTTGAAGAGCCTCTGAATGAAGTGGATGAATCGGTAGGTATTCAGAAAGCTTCTGTGTGACATTGCATCAAGTTAATGTCAATTGTATATGAAGGTTGAAATATTAAATATTTCTTTAGAAGTTATGATGTGCCTACACATGTAGGATTTACATCTCAGTTTATGTGTTTTGATTTTTAAATACAAAAAAAGATGATAAAGAATACTTCTGTCATTGATTAAACAAAATTCTAAAAATATGGTTTTATGTATTTATATGTAAAATATTGTGTACATGTTTTTATAAGTTATTGTTTGATATAGTTGTTATGGTCAGGGGCATTTTGTTACCGGTATTCATATAAGACAAGATTATGGGTATGTTTTTTATAAGCTATGGAAAATATCTAATTAATTTTAACCATTTACTGTTTTTCCTGATTAAAAAAGAGCTAACATATATTTTACACCAGAATGCAAGGAGCAGAACAACTAGTAAAGAAAAGATTAATTACCCTTGCCTGTCTTAACCCTTTACTTCATATAGACGCCTTTGGACAACTCTAATATAGACGCCTTTGGACAACTTATATAGAAGGCTTTTGAATTATTGAGTGAATTATGTTAATATTAACTGACAGAGTGCAAAACAGTGCAGGAAGTGTTCAGATTGCTCATCACAAGCAATCTGGACTCTTCCTGCGCTGTTTTTAAAGGCCTTCTGTGATTGGTGCGAGAAAACGCGTATTTATGGAGTAAAGTGTTAAAGTGACACACAGCAATACTGAAGTAGAATTTAACACATATCAACACATCAAACGATACAGGCCCTTGTGGGTCAGTTGTTTTTAGACGGAAATTACAATACAGAAATACAAACATTTAAAAACTGCTGAAAGCCAGGTGTTAAATTTTCACTTTTCTTTTTTATGCAAGAAGCTTGTAATATGTACGCATCTTGCCTGACTAAATATAATTCTTTTCACAAATGATCACTTTTTAGTACTTGTAGCTTTACTAGGCATATCTGTAGAGCGGTTACAGTCTGTACATCTGTGTAAATGTGATTTTTTGGAATGGTAATGGTAACATGAAAAAATAAACTACGTTAAGACCAGGCTTTTTAGAATTATTTGCAGCTTCACTTTTATAACTAAAGAATTTGCTTTTTGGTTAATGTTGGTTACTTGTGTCTCAAAATCATAATTTAAACCAATGAGAAGTGATTGTAACATCCATTGAATCAATGGAAATGATTGTAACACCCATTGGACCTATGAGAAGTGATTGTAACATACATTGAACCGATGAGAAATTGTCATAACGTCCATTGAACCAATGAGAAGTGATTATAACATCCATTGCACCAATGAGAAATGATCATAACATCCATTGAAGCAGTGCGAAGTGATCATAACATCCATTGAACCAATGAGAAGTGATCATAACATCCATTGAACCAGTGAGAAGTGATCATAACATCCATTGAACCAATGAGAAGGAATCGTAACATCCATTGCACCAATGAGAAGTGATCATAACATCCATTGAACCAGTGAGAAGTGATTGTAACATCGATTGAACCGATAAGAAATGATCATAACATCGATTGAACCAATAAGAAATGATCATAACATCGATTGAACCAATAAGAAATAATCATAACATCCATTGAACCAATGAGAAGTTATCATAACATCCATTGAACCAATAAGAAATTATCAAAACATCGATTGAACCAGTGAGAAGCGATTGTAACATCCATTGAACCAATAAGAAATGATCATAACATCCATTGAACCAATGGGAAGTTATCATAACATCCATTGAATCAATGAGAAATGATTGTAGCATCCATTGAACCAATAAGAAATTATCATACCATCCATTGAACCAATAAGAAATGATCATAACATCCATTGAACCAATGATAAGTGATTGTAACATCCATTGAACCAATAAGAAATGAGTATAACATCCATTGAACCAATAAGAAGTTATCATAACATTGACTGAATCAATGAGAAGTGATTGTAACATCCATTGAACCAATAAGAAATGAGTATAACATACATTGAACCAATAAGAAGTTATCATAACATTGACTGAACCAATGAGATGTGCTCATTATAGCCATTAATGTTCATGTAGTGATAACCAGTTTGCATGTGGCAAATCATACTATTGAGGCACAAATATATGTATATTATATGTGCATACTGGTATGTTACAAACTAATGGTAAAAGTATCAAGGATCCTCTGGGATTGAGTGATCTAAGGGCCATCTCGAGATCACTACTAAGGTTGAAGGTTTAAGTCCCGATCGCTAAAAAAAAAACACTTGAGAAAGTTTGCCATTTACTTGCAGATGGACATTGTTTCTACTCAGATTCATTCTGAGGTCTTCCTCCACAATAAAACTGATTGTGCCATATATAAACCTGAAATGTGTTGAAAATGATGTTAAACCCCATTAAAAAGAAAGGATTCAAATTTTGGTAATCAGTCCAATCAGGACTGTGGCTTTCTACTGGTACGGTGCTACTACCTTAGAATCCATACATCCATCACGGAATTTGACTCAGCTTTTTTGTCTATAAACTTGATGCGTAGCCAATCAGGTCGATGATTTACATCCTGGTTACCTTCCATATCAAGACTGCATTAACTAACTCACACCAATGCCACTGAGAGTGATTTTTATCAGTTTTACAGCAAATACAGAGAAAGCAATGTTATATTTTTAAGCTATAAATTATATGTTCCCTGTCCAGCCTCTAAATCTTAACTTCTATGTAGTTCTGTACTTGTAAATACATGTATTGTTTAATGCTGGACTCAAAAGTTAGTATCTATTTGCAAATGCTCTTTACTTAAATTCTGTAACATTGTCTTTATATTGAATGTCTTTAAATGACATTGAGAATTTTGAAAAATTGGATTACCTCTGAACATTCTTACATCATCACAAAACATGGCGTCACTAACTAAATTAACATTTGAAGAAGAGAGGTCGAGGCATTTATAGAAAGTCATGGTCGGATGAAAAAAATAAGTTTATGTAACAATTGTATACATGCATGTGGCTTATATACTGAAGATGTAGTATTAATTATCAAAGTTAAGCAGTTAGATATTTTGTCTAATTTGTATATCTGATTAGTTGGTTGCACTGCAGACAAGTTCTGATCAATGCCATATTTTTTGTTTGCATTACAGCCTTAGAGGGCCTTTGGTTTGTTTTTTAACACTATTTTTGTTTCTTTATTCTTAGTGCTTTAGTTGTACAGTTGTATAGGTGTCAGACAAGGGGGTGATACTAGGCTATGTTCATTTGCATTCACAAAGGACAAAACTTCAATATTTATTTCTTGAACATTGTCCCGTTAAATGTTTGGCTTATGGAGGATACAAAAACTTTGAAGAATTTTATACTCAAACCTTGCTGTGAGGTGAATGGAAATAAATTTAAATAGTTAATTAAGTACTAATTGCATGTCATATCAGAAAACAATCAAATGATGATTAAGCCGAGAATCTCTCTAAATGCATTCATTTTTCATTAGAATATTTTGTATTAAATTTTTCACTTTAGAAAAAGAAATGATTTAACAATTTGTGTATATCCTTTGAAAAGCACAAATAAGCCATTTTACTCCAAGTGTTTATAAAAATATTCATTTGTTAGTCATTATATTACAAGTTTGTGTTCAGTGTGTTTAGTTAATAGAATATAATCTGTCGATGAGAATGCAAACTACATTACTTTAGTATTACCCTGGTGTCAGGTGCTGCATGCTAATCAGTATAGCAAAAAGTAGTCCAGTTTGGTTACTTGATTGGACGAGAAATCTTGGCTCCTGATGTATTTTTGTTGTTCTGTCCGTCCGTGTGTCTGTACGTCTGAGTTAAAAAATTGGGTTTCTGATCATATACAAGTTTGATATTTGTCAATGTCAGTGAAGGAGTTATGGCCCCCTCTAACTTATTTTTTGTTACAAATTCTGCGCGCACAAAATGGCCTATTTATGTGTCGACATGCCGTAAAACACCATTCATTCATTCATTCATTAATACAAATTGGGTTTCCTATCAATAACTTCTAAAGGGTCTATGTGTTTATGTGTTTAATTAATATTTTGTGTGTATTTTTTTAATTGTAAAATACAGGTCAAGTTTGATATGTGTCAATGTTGGTCAAGGAGTTATGGCCCATTTTTTATTAATTTTTTGGTAAAAATATGTTTTCCAATCAAAAGTGGGGTGGGGGGAGGCATTCTTTTGAACTGATACATTTTTAGTTTGTATTGAGGACATGTTCTGATTTTATAACAAGTACGGTACTTATTTTACCATGGCAATGTTAGCCAGTAAGCTGGGAGGGGTGGGGGGGAAGGCCTGGTAGTTAGGGAACACATGCATACAAGACTGTTCAACATTAGAAATAACAGTTACATAAAACACTTAGTGTCGCATTTGAGAGGTTGTGCCGGTTAGATCATTGGTTATATCATAGACTGGAAAAATGGTATGCCCTCGCTTGACGCTCAGTATTTAAAGGATAGATCTAGGTTTGGTGGCCCTGGTGTTGGTATAATGCGACTTGGCGGGGCATGAAACTCCAGGGTGACAGCATGACTGACTTACAAAAAATTTAATGATTCAGAATTTATAATGTAATCTTAATATTGAGATTATATCAGTTTAATAAGATTGAGTTGAAATCACTCGATGTAAAAAATAAAAAATATTGTTGCCATCTTTTAAATTTTTTAGGTGTTTTACCTGTCAAAACATGTTTATAATTTACCTGTAACATCATGTTCATAATTTACTTGTCAAAACGTGTTCATAATTTACCTGTAGAAACATTTTTATTTTCGTCATTTTCATTCCTTGTAATACATACTTCTGGATACAAGGGAGTACTTGCTTTTACAACTGAATACAGTTCTACGGGGTTCCAACACCATTTTTGACATATAAGTGTTCATATCTAGTTTTTAATGATTAATGCAATGACATAGGTGATGGATGATATGCCAGGAGTCCAGATTGTCTTGTCCGAGTGTAAGTTAGGAGTGTTATGTATACATGTATTTCTCTGTGTCTGACAGGGTTAAAATCTCAATTGTTTACTGTTTCCAGCCTTATATGTTGGGGGGGGGGGGGGGGGGGGGGGGGGATCGGAAAACTTTGGAATTGGTGAAAAATATTGAGAAATAGTAATAGATTTATTATAAAAAGATATTGGTGTTTTATTCTGTTACGTCTGGAAACAGAAAACAAAACTTGTTTACAGACAGGGTGAGACTAGATGGTGGTGGTATAACATTTAGTCCAAATGTTGCTTGACCCATGTGAACTTTAGGCATTATAGTTGAATACAATTTAACATCTTTCATTGGTTTGATCCCCAGCAAAGTGTAACAAAGTCTTGAAAAATAGCACTAAAAGCTTCCTCGCTTGGCGCTCAACATTTAGAGGATAGTTCCAGGCTCGGTGACAGTATAATGTGGCTGGATGGGGTACCATGTGTCTGCGGCATGATACACAAGGGTAGCAGCGTTTAGAATACAAGTAGACACCTTTGCGATATGACTGAAAAATTGCTGAAAGCGATGCTAAAATTGTTATTAGTACACAGACTTCAAATTCTGTTTGTCCCACATTATTACTAACCGGTATTTGAAAAATAGAGAACAAGATGGTCATCCACAGTCAGCAAGTGGTCCTCCATGTCTAAGGTGCCATCTTACCTCTCACGGCTAAAGTCATAGGTTTGAGTCCTGCTTGCTTAAAAAATTTCATGTGAAAAAGTTTGCCAGTTACATTCAGAAGGATGGTGGTTCTTCTCAGATTCATTCTGAGGTCTTCCGCCACCAATAAAACTTGATATATAATTTTTATTTTTATTTGGGTTGAAAAATTTTAGAATTGATCTTAACATGGGTGGGAGTGCAGTGGATAGAATGTTGGTCGCTCATGCCAGAGGTTATTGGTTTGACCACGAGCTTGACTGAATACACCTGAAAAAACATTAAGTACTGGTTCTAGATTAAATTATCGAAATAAAATGTTTTGAATTGTATTTTGAATTTTGAATACCAGGTTTGATATTGATTACAAATATCCTATTTACGTTGGAGTGTGTCCATATTTTATACAAGGACAAATGTCCATTAGTCTCTGGTAGTTACATAAAACTGTTCATTATAGTGTATATTGTTTTTTATATTCTAACTTGAGTCTTGTCAGCTGTACATATCTTGTTAAATGTTCATCCTGTGTAATTGTCTTCTAATCTCTGTATCTCCCACCACCCCCACCTCATCTATTAAAAGTGTAAATATATATATTCCTAATGTTGTGGTTCTACTGACAAGTCTGGTATAGGTCCCCATAACACTTCTTGTCCCAGATGTTATGTCACATATTGTCTCGATGTCATGTCACATCTTGTCTCAGATGTCATGTCACATCTTGTCTCAGGTGTCATGTCACATCTTGTCTCAGGTGTCATGTCACACCTGCTGTTGATTTCATGTCACATCTTGTCTCAGATGTCATGTCACAGCTTGTCTCAGATATCGTGTCACATCTTATCACAGGTATCATGTCACCTCATGTTGATGTCATGTCACATCCGCTGTAGATGTTATGTCACATCTGCTATTGATGCCATGTCTCACCTGCTGTGGATGTCATGTCGCATCTGCTGTGGATGCCATGTCATTCCCACTGTAGATGTCATGTCATATCTGCTGTTGATGTCATGTCACATTCGCTGTTGATGTCATATTGCATCTGCTGTTAATGCCTTGTCACATCTGCTGTAGATGTCATGTCAAACCTGCTGTGGATGTCATGCCGCATATTGTCTCAGATGTCATGACACACCTGCTGTGGATGTCGTGTCGCACCCACTTGATGTCATGTCGCAGCTGCTGTTGATGTCATGTCACATCCGCTGTGGATGTAATGTCACACCCACTGTGGATGCAATGTCACACCTGCTGTTGATGTCATGTCACATCCACTGTATATGTTATGTCACATCTGCTATTAATGCCATGTCTCACTTGCTGTGGATGTCATGTCACATCTGCTATGGATGCCATGTCGTACCCACTGTGAATGTCATGTCACATCTGCTGTGGATGTCATGTCACACTCGCTGTGCTTCATTTTAATAGAAATTAGAGGACATTTGTTTGCTTATTAACAGTGATTACTGTTTATCAACTTTATAAGGTTTTCAACTTTATAAAATATAGAATTTAAAAAAAAAAAAGATTGAGGATAACATTTAATTTTATTTTTGTACCTTACTCAACATTCCTCTCCCTAAGCAGTAAAATGGCTATGTGCCCAAATAGAAGGCACATGGCACATTTTATCACTAAGGCAACAATACACATATTATGTAATATCTGGCTACCACAGCAGTAAAAAAAGCTATGTGCCCAAATAAAAGGCACATGGCACATTTTATCACTAAGGCAACGATACACATATTATGTAATATCTGGCTACCACAGCAGTAAAATGGGCTATGTAAACATTTAAATAGGAGGCACTTTATCCTTAAGGCAACGGCAGCAATACACATGTTATTTAGTATCTGACATGCAAGAAAGCTTACAATTATATTATCTTTTTTTTGTAATATATTGATATATGGTTGATATACATGAATATAGTTTACTGACTTGATACATATCTGCACTAGTTAAGAATAGTCTTCACTTTAGTCATTTATGTACAGTTTTGTTAATAGAAATCAGTTATAGAGAGTGTGTAGCTTTAATAAATAGTAGAAATCATTGGATGGTGCCAAAGCTTGTCTTCTCAGGGTTGTCTCTAAGGGTAGATAAATAGAGAATACCATGTTAGTGTCTGATAATCTGAAATTTATCAGGTGAGGAAGAGAAAAAAATTAAGACTTATTCTTAATTTTAATTTGGGTTTACACAATGCAAAAAGAACGACATTGTCAATTTCTGTATTTCTGCGAGATAACCTTCCCTGCTGATAAAACATAGGTTTATCAACCCCTGCTTTATTATGTAGAATAATACATAATGATATGATAAATACAAGTGCATAAAATTTGAAATTTATCAGGATTTTCCAAAAATTGAAAATTGACTAAAACATTTTTGCCCAATTATGCCTACATAAACTCATTGCCAACATTTTTTTTTAATTTAAACATGCAAAAAATTATTGAAAAGGGATTTCCTTACTTAGGGATTTCATTTCAAGTTTACCAATCTGATTTAAATAGCAATTTTGATAACTTATTTTACAGCAAAATTGTCAAAAATATGTGGCCAAAAAGTCTCTAGAACACATGACATGGGATGAAATACCATCTGATACCATGACCTTTTTCAGCAGTTTTTTATAGATCAGGGCTGCACTTCACACAAAAAATTATGATAAAAATAGTTCATAAACGTAAAGTACGTATTGTTCATAATATTTTATATATTACTCCATATGAAACCAAACTTGATTGTAAAATTCAGAAAATTGTAAATTTTCTGAAAATACAATTGCAAATTCATGTGGACGACTACGAAAAATATTATGCATATTTGTTACTTTACGTTTACGACTGATTTTTATCGTAAGTTTTTTGTGTGAAATGTAGCCAAGAGCATGAGCACCATGTACAGCTGGTTGTGTTTGTTGGCAAGGTTGCTTGTTAGAGCTTCTATGGTAGCGCTACTACATCAATCTGGATCTTACTAATTTAAACATACATGTATTTGATTTATTTACTTACATGTCATGTAATATTGTGTACAATACATAAGAACAAAAAGAATTAGAATAAAATGGTTGTGGAGTGCGTGATCCAGTGGTTGAGCGTCAGACCAAGGATCAGAGGGCCATAGGTTCGATCCTCCACCACGACCATGTGTGGTGTCCTTGAGCAAGACACTTTATTCATATATTTTGCTTGGTACTGGTTCTACCCAGGAAGATTTCAAGTGCGATTTGTCCCAAGTGGTAGAAACTTGTTTTACAGTCAATGAAAAATAATAAAAAAAAAAAAAAGATAGGTTTAAAAAGAATATCAGAAGGTTAATTTCCTTGAATATAAATTATTGATACCTCATTAACTACATGACACTGTATATCTAGTTAGTTTAAAATTCTGATGCTGTTACTGTTTTGAGAATGATCAAGGCAATAAAATGTTTGGAAGTAGTTGAAGATTTACTGAGATAAAGTGTGTCTGGTACTGGTTAATGGATCACCTGGAACAATGATTAGGTGTGTGGGCTGTCACTAAGTAACTTAAATATGGTTAAAAAAGCACCCCACAGAAACAAACAGGTGTAACGCCCTACACAAACAAACAGGCTTAATGCCACACACAAACAAACAGGCGTAACGCCCCACACAAACAAACAGGTGTAATGCCCCACACAAACAAACAGGCATAATGCCCTACACAAACAAACAGGCATAACGCCCTACACAAATAAACAGGAGTAACACCCTACACAAACAAACAGGAGTAACGCCCCACACAAACAAACAGGCATAATGCCATACACAAACAAACAGGCATAACGCCCTACACAAATAAACAGGAGTTATGCCCTACACAAACAAACAGGAGTAATGCCCCACACAAACAAACAGGCATAACGTCCTACACAAACAAACAGGAGTAACGCCCTACACAAACAAACAGGCATAACACCCTACACAAACAAACAGGCATAACGCCCTACACAAACAAACAGGCATAACACTCTACAAAAACAATCAGGCATAACACCCTACACAAACACACAGGAGTAACGCCCCACCCAAACAAACAGGAGTAACACCCTACACAAACAAACAGGCATAATGCCAGATACAAACAAACAGACATAACG
Organism: Panopea generosa; assembly: GCA_029582155.1. Lineage (NCBI taxonomy): Eukaryota > Metazoa > Mollusca > Bivalvia > Adapedonta > Hiatellidae > Panopea > Panopea generosa. The sequence continues at coordinate 18,402,991 of CM055912.1, forward strand.
CCCTACACAAATAAACAGGAGTTATGCCCTACACAAACAAATAGGAGTAACGCCCCACACAAACAAACAGGCATAACGTCCTACACAAACAAACAGGAGTAACGCCCTACACAAACAAACAGGCATAACACCCTACACAAACAAACAGGCATAACGCCCTACACAAACAAACAGGCATAACACCCTACACAAACACACAGGAGTAACGCCCTACACAAACAAACAGGCATAATGCCCCACACAAACAAACAGGCATAACACCCCACACAAACAAACAGGCATAACGCCCTACACAAACAAACAGGCATAACACCCTACACAAACACACAGAAGTAACGCCCTACACAAACACACAGGAGTAACGCCCTACACAAACAAACAGGATAACGCCCCACACAAACAAACAGACATAACACCCTTCACAAACAAACAGGCATAACACCTTACACAAACAAACAGGATAACGCCCCACACAAGCAAACGGGCATAACGCACTACACAAACAAACAGGCATAACACCCTACACAAACAAACAGAAGTAAAGCCCTACACAATCAAACAGGCGTAATCCCCTACACAAACAAACAGGCATAACGCCCTACACAAACAAACAGGCATAACGCACTGCACAAACAAACAGGAGTAATGCCCCACACAAACATATAGGAGGGATCCAATTAATAGAAAGTTATATTGAAGCTTATATTAACAAACATGATGGTGAATTTGTTTTATTGACAAGCAACCTTCTGGCTTAACATTAACAAAATCATAACATTTGATTTAACACTTCATATAAATGAGAAGATAAGTTAGATACAAATTTATGTTGAACTTGTTTAAGGAATGAATTAAGGTGAAACCATTATTGAAGTATTTTGTTTTGTCGTTGTATGCAAAATGCATGGTAGATCAGAGGATACATTTGTCCTGCTTGGCAAGACGAGAGATTTTTAAGAAATGTAAAATTGGAGATCGTTTGTTAATTTTATGTTTATTTTTTTGTTTGTTTTACAAATAATTTTACTGACTGCATGGAGTCTAACAACTTGATAATTCACTTAATTTCTTTTGTTTTTTATAACTCTTTTGTTTATTTTTTACATTAACAGTTTTGAGTTGAAATAACAAAACTGGGTGCATTGTTTTGTTTTTTTATTAAATACGTTGTTTTCTGTAATATCTTTGTATAAATTGTAATTATAGCTTCTATTTTGTATTTTCAGACTCATTTATAACAAGCATTTAGATTGGACAGCTGAAGAAATAACAAGCAATGTGATTGGACAAAGCAACAGAAGACAATATTTGTAACAAAAACTCTTGATTGATGGCTGAATCCATTCTCATTGAACGCTTGGTCCAATGAAAAATGATGACACAAATTGTGACTATAATAATGATGATAATTAAGAATTGAATACCGGTATGCTTTTGTAATGGGAAACTTATTATAGCCAAATATATGTAAGCTATTCATAAGAGATTATGGACTAGTACTTGTTGTAAATTGATGGTACACGTATATGAATGTATGAACAAAAATAACTTATTTCTTTCATTATTATTTTGATTTCTGATGATTATTTTCTGAAAGGTAACTTACTGCTAATCATATTTTTTATAAACAAATCTGTACTTACTACCGTGTGGTGAAGTTGTACAACAATAAGGGCGTCATCTGGATGGGAATGGGCATTTTCCACTATGTCCATGTTTCATCCTATCTACCGGTATCACAGCTGTTTCTCTCAACTATGTATGTCTCGATTGTCAACTAGGTATTTCTCAATACTAGGTATTTCTCAATTCTAAACTTGGTATTTCTCAATTATCAGCTTGGTATTTCTCATTTTTAAACTAGGTATTTATCAATTATCAACTAGGTACTTCTCATTTTTAAACTAGGTATTTCTTAATTATCAGCTAGATATTTCTCAATTATCAGTTAAGTATTTCTCATTTTTAAATTTGATATTTCTCAGTTATCAGATAGGTATTTCTCATTTTTAAACTAGGTATTTCTCAATTATCAGCTAGGTAATTCTCATTTTTAAACTAGGTATTTCTCAATTATCAGCTAGGTATTTCTCATTTCTAAACTTGGTATTTCTCGCTTATCAACTAGGTATGTCTCAATTGTCAGCTAGGTTTTTCTCAATTCTATACTAGGTATTTCTCAGTTATCAACTAGATATTTCTCAATTATCAGCTATGTATTTCTCAGTTATCAACTAGATATTTATGAATTAGGTATTTCTCAATTCTCTACTGGGTATTTTAACCTGGTATTTCTCAATTCTCAACTAGGTATATCAACTTGGTGTTTCTAAACTAGGTGTTTCACGTGTACAGAATTGCGTGTACAAAATTTAATGAAATATTATAATGTGTTAACAATGTTGCAAGTACAAAATCCTATAATTATATCGTGTTAACATTGTACCTTGTAGTATATGTAAACACTTTTTGTGACTTGTTCTTTTCCATCGAGCCAATATCAGGATTATTATTATACATTTGTCAGATTTACTTGCTCACGTCAGTGGGTATTCAAGGAAATACATTTTTGTACACAGTCGTGGGCAAATTGGTATTAATGGTTAGGAAAACTGAAAGTTCAGAACAGCTCATCAATAAACCCAAGAAAAATTGACATCTAGTGACAAAAAATGTTTTGAAAAATCTGTTCTTTTTATAGTTTCTCATTCATAGGAAACCCAGAACAGTGCTTGTGTATAACTAACCACTATACAGGGTTCTCCACAGGAAGGAATGCAGTGCTGGGGTAAGAGTGTGTTAAAACCATCAACACATTTTCAAGCGCTGTGTAAGGCACTCATTGAAATATATTTCATTAGTAAAACCAGCATTAATCAGTTAAAATCTTCGTATTAAGTAAGTTGCATTTTAGGCATTAAAATGAGAAAAGATATGCAAAGAAATATAATGATTAATAGGAAAATAAGCTTTTGCAAAATTTTGTTAGATAATTCAAGCGCTAGGGGAATACCATTTCTGATAGTCAAGCACTGGGGTGCCCCTGTGCTTAAATGGCCTGCGGAGAATACTGCTATAAGTCGAGTTGGAATCATTGTCTCTTCTTCATGAAAGTGAACTTTGGACTGGCATTGAAACAGCAGATTTTTTTCTTGGAAAGTGAAAAGTTTTAAAACGTAAACATAATTAAGTGTGCCTTAGTGTTCACTTAAAACAGATGTTACATAACTGACAGATACGACATTTTCCTAGTTTCAACACTTCACAAAAAAAAAAGTTGTAGAATTTTGAATACAATAAAAGAATGGGACCATACCAACACATTCTGCCACATTTGAAATCAGTATACAAGTGTAATAACATAGAAGTTTGGCCTAACCATATATTGTTAATCAATTCTAAACAGATGTTCAAAACCTTTTAATGACAGATTCATGCACAAGCCTTTACAATTTATTTATCATTTTAAGCTCAACTTTTTAAAAAGGTATTGTACTCTCCCTGGTGTTGGCGCCATTATTGCCCTTATTATTGTTATATGTTGTATGGCGTTTAGCCTCACTTTCAACAGTTTTTCAGTCATATCACGATGGTATCTACCGGTACTTGAGACAATACTCTGAGCGCTGTCACACTGGAGTATCATGCTACAGACACATGGTATGATACCTCACCCAGCTGCATTATATCGACACCAGGCAGACCAGAACTAGAACTATCCTCTAAATGCTAAGCTGGGCCCGATTAGCTCAGTCGTTACGCGTCTGACTATCAATCCAAGGGTCGAGTTTGATTCCCCTGCCCGGCAACAGTCTCAGTGATGATTGATATACGACATTGTATCTCATTATCATTTGTCTCTGACCACTGATTCAAGTGGGAAAGTTATCAGTTACTTGCGTAGATGGGATGTGCTTGAGTTATGGTTAATCCCAGAAAAGTGGTTAGGTTAACTGATTGTCTGTTAGCCCTCGATGGCATAAAAATGACGCTAAATATTCAGTCATTCTAAATGCTGAGTGCCAAGCGAGGAAGCTGTTAATACCATTTTTCAAGTCTTTAGTATGACCTGGCCAGAGATCGAACCTGCGACCTCCACATGTAAGGCAGATGCTCTACCACTAGACCACCGCTGCAGTGGTTTTGATTGTTTTATAAAGCTCATATCTCATTCTCAATTGTCGGATACCTAGTATTTCAAGACATGCTCTCAAAAGTCGAGCCCACTCTCCTCCTACAGCTCTTGTTCATTGTTTCAAATACGTGTGGGAATTGAATGACAAATTGTTAATATATCAATACGGGAATATATCAAACTATGAATAATATTTTTGACTGTATGTTGAATAGAATAGAATAGCAGCTTCACACACAAATGTTATTGTTAAACGAGTCTAGCACATTGATGGGAACACAATTTAACTATAGATGTAGTGAACTTTATTACATGTTATTGTAAAGTCAGTCGAGCACATTGGAGAGTATATGATTTAAATAGAGATGTAATTAACTTCATTAAATATTACTGGGAACCAGCCGTAGACATTTTCAGGAATTCTTCAAATGAAGGGTAATTTGTTTAAAATTGTTTTGTTTTGTGGGAACCGTACAAGACTGATTGAGATAAAGACTTCTTGCACACTGGATAAGGATATCTGTATTTTTACTGGGGGTTACATGTTTTCAAAGGCCTTTTGTGATCGGTATCTATGGAGTAAAGGGTTAAAACAATAATGTGCCAAATTTCGAAAAAAACAATGTTTTAAAATCAGTGGTGAAATAGATAATGAAACAAATCACTGCTCTAAAAATAGATAACATTCACATTCTACTTGACAACCTTGATGTCGTCTACTGGACTCTTTTTAGGTGAAACAAATTCTACACTCTGTCACCATCATGACGAGTCAAAGTGAAATCAAAATAAATTATGAGATTCATTTGATATCTTATGGCAATACGGGACCAGTTGGCATGTTTAAATATGATATATCAGGGTGAAAGTGGGGTGGGGGGGGGGGGGGGAATACTGAGTCTGTTATCAAATTTATACATTTTGAAAAATCCCGATATACTCCCTTTAAGAGCTTCAGTATAGCATACTTTATATTTTTGTTTAATATATTTTTAGTTGACATTTAGGATAATTTGATGTAGGTCGGTGGGATCACTATGGACATATTTCCAGTTTTCTGAAATGGTTACCCGGTACCCTAAATCACATTGTTATATTTGAATTATTTTTAAATAAAAAAGCAATACTCTGATGATATTTTTGCTTATATTTACAATTGTTGAAATAGTGGGTATAATAAGAATATATGCATTTTTATTTATTGAATGAATTGACATTGGTGATGTAGAGAGGCCCTCTCGCATTTATATGGCCACGTTTTACATTTTTTAAATTTTCATTCATTGGGAAGGGGTCCTCAATGGTTTGAGGTGCTTGTTTCAAGGTCATCTTTATTTCATTACTGATGTTGCAGGTTCAACACAGGTCAAAGTTACCAGTTGTTGGTTCCAATCAGGATGTGAGGTAGTCTCTCACCAAATAAAATGGCTATCATAATTTATATAACCTGTAAAATGTTAAAAATGTCGTTAAACCCTGTTATGATAACAAAATCATCCAAGGGTGATAATACTGGTGTCTAAAATAAATACGAAGGTGAGAGAGATGCACTCATGGTATCTATATATACATTTACTAGCTTTTGTAATACAGTCAAACCTGTGTTAGTGGTCCCCTCTATTAAGCAACCACTCGTCTTAAACAGCCATATTTTCTATTTATCATTTTAGTTTTTATCTTTAATCAATCTGTATTAAGCAGCCACCTGCCTTAAGGGGTCATTTTTCTCTTTTGCTTGAGTGGCTGCTAAAGACAGGTTTGACTGTTGTATCAAAGTTCTGCTATTTCTATATATCTGTTTATAACAAATTAACAATATATACAGCATAGTTGGCATTTATTTTTCAACTCATTTATTTCTCAAAAATAGTCATATTACTGATATTATTATATCATATACTTTGTATATCTCGCAGCCATCGTCACTCAACATGTCCATTTCCATAAGGCAGTATCAGTTTCTCAATAAGAGATCATGATTGCAATTATTTATTATTGACATGAACTAGTTGTTTATCTGTGAAATAAAATATGCTTTACATAGACCCACACTTCTGTCCGAGTTGTAATATGAGCTCCAGTCGGTGTTTAAAGCTGCCTCCCCCATAACTTTCTGTCCAGTAATGATGGAAAGTGTATTGAAGCGCAAAGAGAAAGGTCCCAATAGTAGATAACGGTTGATTCCTTTCCTGTAGTTATTTTATGAGAAATTTGTTACACGTCTCGGATTTTCCATTTTATTCGTCAAAAGTTTTAGCATAACCGGATACTGGCAAATAAGTGACTTTATACTGAAACTCTGCAGCTATCGAGGTTCATTCTGCATATTCATTTGTTCATGTTTTTTTTGTTAGCTCACCTGAGCCAAAGGCTCACAGGTGAGCTTTTGTGATCACCTGGTGTCTTTCGTCCGTCGTTAACTTTTAGCTTTTAACAACTTCTCCTCCGAAACCACTGGGCCAATTTTTATATAATTTCACAGAAATGTTCCTTGGGTGACCCTCTACCAAGTTTGTTCAAACCATCTTGATTTGTCAAAAAACATGGCGGCCAGGGGGTGGGGTTAGTTTACTATATAAGCTATAGTAAAAAATCTTCTTGTCAGAAACTACTGGCTTGATTTTAAAATAATTTCACAGAAATGTTCCTCTACCAAGTTTGTTCAAGCCATCTTGATTCGTCAAAAAACATAGCAGATAGGGGGTGGGCTAAGTTTTATGTCAAATTACTTCCCTTGTTTTATAGCATAAATGTCTGTATATAGCAATTATTATAAAAAGAGGTAACAATATTATACCAGATATAAGTTTTAAAAAGATAATTGATCATAAATAGATGGATGATACAATTAAAATCAACGATTGAAGATTGAAATATTATTCATATATCATGAACCATTTTAAAATAGGTGTTTTTCTGAATATAAAAGTCAGAGTTTTTATGCTTCAGACAGGGATGGTTTACTGCTTCATAATAAAGCAATACCATATTTTTAGCTAATTTCATCACAGCAAGAAGTCTGCTTGAGATTTTCAGTGTCAAAGTGTACTTGAAATCTTGCTGGAGTAGCTTAATTGTTTTTGAAGGAGTGTGCACTGCGACAAAGTTTCTTTCAAGCGATAGAATTTGGGAAGGCTTGTGTTTGAAACTCCTAGGAATATTTATTGTGCTGGAACTATGGATTGTTTCATGCAAAATAGTTTAGTCTGATGCTTTAGTTTGAAACCGTTCTCAAACATAACAGGTTAGTTTTGTGCTGGAACTTGATTTTTATCTAAGTTCGAAGACTTAGCAGCTATAGTAAAAACTTCAAAAGCCTTCTTGTCAGAATCTACGGACCTGATTTTGATGTAATTTCACTGACATTTACCATGGGTGAACCTCTACCATGTTTGAACTCTTCTACGCATCTGTTACAAAACCAAACAAAATTCTAACTACTTGCCCATCTCGTTTTTCTGGAATTTTGAATGTACATGTATCATATAATCTACTGATGTTGGGTGACTCAAGGTCAGTCAGGTGAGCAATATAGGGCCATCTTGGCCCTCTTGTCTGTACGTCAATTTGTTTTTACATGTAGAGTAAACCTGGAATCTTCCATCCTGTTGGCATTGAATAACCTATAATGTGTTGGTTCGCTGTTAAATCCTATTCATTCATGTAAATGAAACATTCCGAGATTGCTTGTACGAAATTCTTGAGACCTAGGACGGTTAATGAAATGGGGGAGGGGGGCAGGTTCCACTAAACATCTCGACCTGAGATTTTCCTCATTTTTTTCTAAATGATAACTTCAGTTCATTACACATTTAATGACAGCGTTCTCGTAGATTTGAAGTCGTAACAAATTACTCATTGGTGAAGGATGACATGCAAAATGTTCAATAAGCAATTAAAACAATCAATCAACCTCTATACCCTAACCACGAAGGTTCAAGCATATTGGTAAAAAAAAAAAATTTTGCGAGATAGTTTGCCAGTAGCTCCACCAAAAAGACTGCTGTGTGTATGCCACCATTTTCCTTAGACAAGTGAATGGTCTTTAAGTAAACATAACGTTGTACAACATTGAATTTACTTGGACAAATAATGCCACGTCACAGTACAAATGGATAACAGATGGATGTCGGTTGAAAGCTTACCAGGGCTTATGTTTAATTGTTGCAACATGCGACATCAGTCATGTGATGTTTTGCTTATATTTAACAAACCGTTCAAAAAGGACCCAATGTCTGATCAAAATTAAATACTGATCGGTTTTCAACGGCTGTTTTGATCAGAATTTAATGTTGAAATGTGACCTGGATCAAAATTTAATGTTACACCGGCTCTATCTCATCTAATGGTTTTCCCACTTGAATCAGCGGTAAGGGATGAAGCACAACGAAAGGCAATGTCGTATATCAATCGTCACGGAGACCGTGACCGGTGGGGGAATTTGAACTTAACGAAATCTGGAGTGATAGGATATAACAGGTACAAAGACGGGCAGCTCGCTTTGTAATGCGCAACTACTGGGAGAGAACCCCAGGATGTGTGTCCAACATGATAACCAATCTAGGATGGGATTCACTCGCACATAGAAGGAGAACCCAGAGACTAACAATGCTCTACAAAATCCAAGGAGGCTTGGTAGATGTCGATCCAGGACTGATACTCAGGCGCAACGACATGCGTACCAGAGGAGGTCACCGATTCTACCAACCAACTGCATCCCAGAGAGTGCACAAGTTGTCCTTCTATCCGAGGACCATACAGGAATGGAACAGGCTTCCCGCAGCGATCACCGATCAATCCCACCATCGAAGACGTCAAGGTTGCCCTAGTCGCAGTCCCAGCAACCTTCTTCGTCGGTCCGTAGGAGTTAGCCGCCGTGTATGATTTTAATTGTAATATATCGGGCACTTTTAATTGTAAATAACCTAGAGGAGGATGGCTGTTTCACCCCCCTAACCAGGTCAACTTTACAGTCTAAGAAGACTCCTGACCTTTAACTGGAAGATGAAGATGATAGTCAGACGCGCTACCAACTCGGCCAAACGGGGACATATCGCATCAACGGAGTTGTAACAATAGTTATTACCAATGATGAAAAATGTTGTTAAAATATTTGTAAACTACCGCTTTTATATAGCTTGGTGTTGAATGAGAGAGGTGTCCAGCTGTGATGTTTGTTAATGATACATGAAGCTTTAAAAATGGTAACTCAAATAATGGGTGATAGTATGTAACATTGCTAAAACTGTCTCCCATAATGTTACACGAACTATTACGTTATCCTTTGTTACTAGTGACCATGTCAAGTACTTCGTATTAGCAGTCAATCAATAGTGTTTGCCTATCTCATCAGAGTTCGATCCCAAACTCTGGTTTGCCGCTCTTATCCGTTCGATCCCAAGCTCGACTCGATGCTTCTCAAAAAATCTGGTTCTACCTCGGACGTGGGACTCTTATGGAGCGATTCTTATGATCTTTGAGCCGTCTAACTAATAGAGCATAAATAAATGACATATAAACTAACCCATTAATGGACAAAGGGCGTATATGTATGTGTGTGGCACTACAAGGGACACTTTGTTGAGTATTGAAATGAAACGCGGGATGTTTGTTTCAACTATAATGTAACATGTTCAGTGTAGTTCGCATGGTTTCGGTACTTCGAGCAGGAGGGCGAACGTATTTTGAGGGTATTCGTTCTTAGGAGGTAAAAATGAGCGGACGCGTCAAAAATGGCGGATTTTTGTTACTAAAAGTTACATCAAGGCACAGAAAAACACTAATTTTTGTTTACCCATTATTTTTCTTAATGCATACTTCCAATATGTGACTAGGTATATTGTCTTCCATCGGTAGTTCATTCCTACCGTGCATCTATCACCACAAAAAAACGCAATTCGAGAAAACCGAAGCTAGGGGTTGTTTTGTGCTCTAAAGTGTTCAGAAATAAGATGAGAATCATGTGCATTATTCGATTAATAGTTCAGAAGAATTTGGTAATAAATGGTTCGAATACGGTAATTTCAAGGCAATAGTGTGTACAAGAAACTGAAGTAAGATACCAGAAAATACAAAATGGTATGATTTTCCAACATACTCGACAAAATTACAGGAAATTATGACAAGCAAAAGGTCGAGACAAGCATCGTTTGCTACTGAGACGGGAATATTTTTCTCAACCGAGATTATGTTGACTCTAGGTTGACTCTATAAAAATGAAGTGGGTGGGGTACATTTTTGGACACTTGACATGGCGTAAATATGCTCACAAATTTGAACAAAGGGCGATTCTATGCTAGAATGTTACAATTGTAAACAGTAACAATGACTGTCTTTTTAACCTTGCTGAAAGCATCTGCCAATTTGTAAATTGCTGAACCATTAATCCAGAAACAGTTAAACGAGTCCTTAATATTGTCATACATTAATCACATTTCTTTTCACAACATCATTGCTTGAAAAGCAAATTAACTGACTGATACAGAATGCAATTTATTTTACTTATATTTTCATCAACATATGGCCATAATATTGTCAATTATTTGTCAAAACCCACTGATTTCTTATGAAGCGGCATCGTAAAATCACTCTAGATACTGAAGACCTGTTCGCCTAAATGTTTGCTGATGATATATGTCGTGCTGATGATATGATATATGTCGTGCTGATGATATGATATATGTCGTGCTGATGATATATGTCGTACTGATGATATATGTCGTACTGATGATATATGTCGTGCTGATGATATGATATATGTCATGCTGATGATATATGTCGTACTGATGATATATGTCGTGCTGATGATATGATTTATGTCGTGCTGATGATATATGTCGTACTGATGATATATGTAGTGCTGATGATATATGTTGTGCTGATGATATATGTCGTGCTGATGATATGATATATGTCGTGCTGGTGATATATTTCGTGCTGATGATATATGTCGTGCTGATGATATATGTAGTGCTGATGATATATGTCGTGCTGATGATATGATATATGTCGTGCTGATGATATATGTCGTGCTGGTGATATATGTCGTGCTGATGATATATGTAGTGCTGATGATATATGTCGTGCTGATGATATATGTAGTGCTGATGATATATGTCGTACTGATGATATATGTCGTGCTGATGATATATGTCGTGGTGATGATATGATATATGTCGTGCTGATGATATATGTAGTGCGAATGATACACCAGGTAATTTTCAAAGTATGATGCATTTAATTAAATTTTATACGATTCCGTAAGATTGAAAATTGATATTGGAAAAACAGAAGTTATTGTATTTAGAAATGGTAGAAATTTAAAATTCAATGAAATGTGGGTCTATAAAAACAAAGAAATAGCAATTGTACCGTTATATAGATATCTAGGTGGTTATTTTATCCTTAAAACTAAATTGGTCGAAAACAAAAGAAATGCTAGTATTCCAGGCAACTAAACCGTCATCAGCTGTTTTCGATATCAAAGGAACTTTGGGGTTTTCTATTATTTTTTTTTAACTTTTTGATAGCATGGTTAAACCGATTTTATTGTTATGCCTCTGAAATTTGGGGACATGACTACTCAGAAAAGATAGAAAATGTTTATATTCGTTTCTGTAAACAATATGTGGGGCTTATGCAAAATACTGCTTTGAGTGAATATGGATGGAGTCCTAGAGCTATATATCATATATATGCTTAACTGTATCAAATTTGGTTAAAATTAATCAGAATGCCGTTTAACAGGTATCCTACAAATAGTCGCATAATGCTAAAACAACTGCATAATTTAGGAAGAATCAATTTGGCAAACAAAGTTAGAAATATGCTATTTACTAATGGGTGCTGTTATACAGGGTTAGAGGAAAATGTTGATGATGATAAATTCGTTTTTAGATTTATTTCCCGACGTTTAAAAGACATTTATATATAAAAAATAAAGTACGATTTTCCTCATTCATCAAAGGTTCATCATTATATCCGTTTTAAATAACTTTTATATGTCGAATCTTATCTTTCCAATGTTTTTTTATTTTTTATATAAACAGATTTTAGGTAATTTCAGATGTTCATGTCATTCCTCTATGGTAAACACTGGTAGACATATCAACATTAGCAGAAATCTAAGTTAGTGTTCACTTTGTGGGGAAAAAAAGACGAATTTCGGTCATTGAAGACGAATTCCATTTCTTTTATCAATGTTATGCATACGATTTGTTGCGTGAAATTTAATTTAAACGTGAATGGTTATATTCTATATCATTTTATCTTCAAAATATGCAAATACAATAACTTTTATTGCTCATTTTTTTATGTTAGGCTTTTGGATTAAGAACGTCATTATTAGAAATTATATAAAAAATGTAACATGTATTGTTCAACCTTCCAAGCATTTTGTCATTTGTGTATGTTATCCACGAACAACAAAACAAAAATTGAACGTTTTCTGCACTTGTTTCTTATGTTATATATTCATGTAACTGTAAACTAATTGGGAAAAAATATTGCAATTGTTGAACACTTTTCCATGCATTTTCCATGAGTTTTGTTTTACGTAATCATTACACAAACAAAAATTAATTCAAAGATAACAAGTTTTATGTTTAAAAGGTAAATTCATGTAGTTTTTTATACTATGGATTATAAACTTCAACTTATATATTGCGTTTTGATGTTTAAGTAAAATGAAGAAGAAAATGGGAGACGGGAACGGTTGAAAACGATGATACCCTTCTTGTAAAGAACCTCAAAACATAAAGAACAAATAAACAGACAAACAAACAAACAAAAGAAAACAGAAAAGGGAGGGTATCCATACACTTTATATATACACAATCCATGCATTACACAATCCATACACTTTATATATATGCATATATGTATTCACATCTACACGTACACATATGCGAACCTGTATTCAACATAGTAAAAGTCTGAGAAACTAAACAGATGCAGAAACAATACATTTGTAATGGTTTCAAGTTTCGTTCAAGTGCACGTGTTGTAGGTTTGTATCAGCTGTATAGCTCCCTATTTTATAAACTGATTTTAGATAGTTAATGAAATTGACACAATATGGTTAAAATGGTGTGTTTTTTTGTGTGAATATTTGATATTTTTCCAGAATCAAACTCTTATTTAGTATTGAATCATAATGTTTGATTCCTAGACTTATATCCGACTACGACCATTTATTTAGTAAAATAGTACAATTATTTCTAAAAAAAAATGAATAGCTCTGTGCTAAAAACATTTTTTTGTGATTTCACAATCATGAAATAAATGTTTGATTATCTCAACAGATTTGTTGCGTAAAGTGCAGATTTCAGACTTGGCAATGTTCATTTTTAGTAAATAGTTCCAAACGTTCTGTGGTTAATAATATGCTCGAACCACTGAATTTTTGTATCTTGGTTTATCTTGAATGGAAGTGCAAATATTTGGTTCCAGTGTTAACATGTATATAAGTAATTTCTTTTTTCCATTCAGTCTGTGCTGTGTAAGGGTTGTATCACTGACTGGCCTACTGCATTTTGCATATTTAAAAATAATATTCAAGTAGAAAGGAATGGGCTTATACTTTTTCTGATAAGTTTAGAAATTATTTGGCAGGTGCTAATATTTTTTTAAATGACCTGACACGAGAGCGACTATCGCTCCGCCCACTGGTCACGTGACTTTGTTAGTTCAAGTAAATACAATGTGACACAATGCAGTGTTTACTTAGATACAGTTCGTTTGTCTAAGAAAAATGGCGGCCTTTGAAACAATATCGATCGCTGATTGCATTATCGACTTGCATTATCTGATTGGACAACCCGCGTCAGGTCAGTTGATGCTTTAACACTTTCATATTCGATAACCTTTGCCTACGCACCTATGTTTCTTTAAAAAATTGCTATGGTAATAGTTCGATCTCCATGTGTAACCATCAAGTGATTTTTAAGTGTATGCCTTTATGAAACAAATGTTTAAAGGAAAAGGATAGATGAGTCTCCTGCTTTTATACTGTCATTTTGTCATAGCGGAATACAATAATTAGAGAACTTGAAAGTACCGTTAACCGTAGTGATTCTTCTAACAGCTCGACGGATGACGACTTTGAAATACCATGGACGTCGCCGATGATCACATAATGAGCCCCACTGGCGTAGAACTGCAGCGTCACCAACACTGACAGAAGGGAGTGGGTGGGTGGGGTCGCTGGGTGGGCGTATGCAACACGTTGTACACCACGGCAACAATCACCATTATAGATTCTGACTGAAATCTGTAACGGTCTCTCACTTCAGACCGAGATAAAACCCCAATAGGGTTGGTTCTATCTCGGAAAACTCTCTCAACTCTCTAAGCCGTCTTAAACGATCTAAACGTCTGCCAAAATCTGCCATTTTTCTTGATCATCCGCGACGCTTGACTAGATTTGAGTTCACTAAATTTATTTGAGGGAGCTCTATAGCTTGCTCAAATTAACGCACTCAACTAAAAACGTGAGTATGGTATTGAGTCTGTTAAATATCCGTTACACTACTCAAAATAGGGTGTTCAAATTGAGTATGATATTGAGCACACTAGTGAGTTTAAGTAAAATAACGGACTTACGTTTTTTCGTTAAACCGGGGCTGGATTTTAAGACATATTCATAGTCATGTTTTTTTTTTTTTTTCAATTATTAGAAATATTTAAGGGGATGGGCCGAAATTAATGTTGTGAGAACTTGCGGTCCAACCCCATTGCTGCAAATATAAATGCAATAAAATAAAATAAAATATTCATACGCATTCCTAATTTGATTGATATCATTGTAGCGTCTGGTTTATTTTATGCACCATTATTTAAACATGACATAATACAATGTCCATAATGTATTTTTATTGTTTGATTTGTTTCTGCTTACATAAGAAAATACGTGAAAAATTTAATTGAAGGAATAAAAAATAGTCGGCCTATCGGCGTATGATCTTTTTTGGCGGTTATCTACAATGCAAAGCCTGATCATGGATGTGCATTGGCATAAAAACCGGTTACAAATGATACCACACGAATACGGTGACACATTATATCAATAATATTCCAGAAAGGTTATTTTGTTTGTAATATCCCCCCACCCCCCACCCCCCAAAATTTTTTTTTGTCCAAATCGAATATTTAATCCGTTAAATTAGTGAACTGAATAAAACGTTTGGCAATTTCAGAATAAAAATCTTTTAATTATAGTATTACCTAACCCAAAGTTTAAAGGTAATCAAAGAACCAATGACTTTATTTTTTATGCTTTATACGAGTTGTAGAATTAGACAAAAATGAAACACCAGGTCATTGTTGAAGATAGGAATTGGAATTACTTATATTGAGTGAGTTGTTCTAAAACCAACGAAGCCGGATATTAACAAGTGACGATAAGTACTTAAAACATGTTTAAAGAAATTATTCATTTAATTACACAGTTTGGAAAACATTATATCACAAATAAAATTAAACAAATGAGAAGAATATCAACTCAAAGGAAAGTAGCTGATGTGAACGTGGAATACCCCAGTGCAGACCCGAAGTTTTATTTCAAGTTTGTAAAGGGGGTATTACTCGTGTATGGATGGAAGGAATCATGTTTTGTACAGAGGGGATCTGACATGAGTGCTCATTTATTATTGAAACTATTAAACCAGTTGGAAAACATATAGTATGCGGCACTCCACCATTTTTCCAAACGAGTTTGATAAATTCAGTAATAAATGAGCACGAATGTAAGATTCAGTTGATCACATAGCTCGGAAAAGTTTACATTAACCGTTTAGAAAATAATCGGGCAAAGTTTCCGTGAATCATCGTATGACATAACGTCTCAAAATTAAGTCATTAAATGCCAAATCGACGTCAGTTACATACTGGGGAAAGTCCGAAAGTACTTTGGCAATTTACGTACGAGAGAAGAGTTATACGGAAAACACCGAGCGATGAATCGGAAGTGATATGACCCTATGTTTATATCAAAACTATGTTAGGCCTAAAAAAAAAAGATGTTTGTTTCCGGTTACCCGACCGACCCTTTATTTTAACTGCCGACTCAAAAGTTTTTATGTCCAAAAAATCGGCATCGGATTTCGCGCTCTTTTTGGTGATTTTCACAACGAAGTAATTCTTACGCACCGGTGCGCTGTGTCGTTTAGACGCTCGTAATCTCATTATAAAATAATCACTGCATACGCCTAGACTCAAAGAAACGGTGCAAGGTATAATTTTTGCGAAGACAGTATAGCCTATATCAAATATCTTCCTCGGTTTAGTATAGCCACTTCATATCTGAAATTGAGTACTATTTAAAAGATATATTACTTTTACACCACTACCCCCAAAATGACATATATAGTCATGTAATAGAAACTAACAAACTCATTCATTTTGATGTTCCATTTAATAAAGGAGTGTGGTAACGACAAAAAAAAAAAAAAAAAAAAAAAATCCCTACCTACCGACCCATATTTTTTTGGGCATGTAACAGGAAACAAACCTTCTTTTTTTTTAGGCCTTATGGGTTAATTACACTCCTGCACCGTAAATCATGTGATGAATTAGTTAAAACATACTTTGTTTCATGCAATGTGTGCGTTGCCATCCATCATCCTTGCCATTATAGCTATTTGTTTTGGGAAACACGTTAAGAATCTTTGTATCTGTCGACTTTTAGCTTTAAAGCTAGTGTTATTTACTTGTACATTCGAACAAATAAAGTTTCTTATAACTTGTATCTTATACATAGTTTATTAAGTTATTTTCTTTACTTCCCATTAATTCCCATATTGGTGGTCACACTCACAATTGTAATTATATTTTTTTATCGCATTTATCGGTACTCTAGAACAAAAAAACACATTGAAATATTAATTTGTAATTTTTAACAATGTTTACACATTTTATTGAGCACCAGTTGGACCTAATTAGCAAAGGCTGCCATTCTTTATAAGATTGCTGCCAAATAAACCCAATGCTGCCCACAGTGAGTGAGCCTTTCTCATACCCACAGGGAGTGTCAACAAGAGGTCACATGACGCATGCAAGACCCACTCCTTCCTTCTTTTTTTTTTAAATTTCAAGAAATTATCAACTGGTTATGCCAAATTTGTTTTTTTAATTTGTGAGAGAGTGTTGTGTTCGAGTGTTGTGTAGTGTTTTCGTTATTATGTTATTGTGAAGTGTGCGGTGGGATGGTCCTCCCCGACCCGCAACACACTCATTCACGGGGAGAATAAATGGATTGCCGAATGGAAACTGACAAAAAAAAAAAGAAAAAGAAAAAAAGAGGTCACTCGATGAGGTACATGATACCATACTGCAAGACGTCAGTACTGAAGGTTTTTTTTCCCTTTCTCTCTCGTGTTGTGGAACCAGCTGCCTCAGAGCCACGGCACAGCCTCCACTCCCCTTCCCCACCACCTCTGTCGTGTTGTGGAACCAGCTGCCTCAAAGCCACGGCACAGCCTCCACTCCCCTTCCCCACCACCTCTGTCGTGTTGTGGAACCAGCTGCCTCAAAGCCACGGCACAGCCCCCATTCCCCTTCCCCACCACCTCAGTCGTGTTGTGGAACCAGCTGCCTCAGAGTCACGGCACAGCCCCCACTCCCCTTCCCCACCACCTCTGTCGTGTTGTGGAACCAGCTGCCTCAAAGCCACGGCACAGTCCCCACTCCCCTTCCCCATCACCTCTGTCGTGTTGTGGAACCAGCTGCCTCAGAGCCACAACACAGCCTCCACTCCCCTTCCCCACCACCTCTGTCGTGTTGTGGAACCAGCTGCCTCAGAGCCACGACACAGCCCCCACTCCCCTTCCCCACAACCTCTGTCGTGTTGTGGAACCAGCTACCTCAGAGCCACGACACAGCCTCCACTCCCCTTCCCCACCACCTCTGTCGTGTTGTGGAACCAGTTGCCTCAGAGCCACGACACAGCCTCCACTCCCCTTCCCCATCACCTCTGTCGTGTTGTGGAACCAGTTGCCTCAAATCCACGGCACAGTCCCCACTCCCCTTCCCCACCACCTCTGTCGTGTTGTGGAACCAGCTGTCTCAGATCCACGGCACAGCCTCCACTCCCCTTCCCCACCACCTCAGTCGTGTTGTGGAACCAGCTGCCTCAGAGCCACGGCACAGCCCCCACTCCCCTTCCCCACCACCTCTGTCGAGTTGTGGAACCAGCTGCCTCAGAGCCACGACACAGCCTCCACTCCCCTTCCCCACCACCTCTGTCGTGTTGTGGAACCAGCTGCCTCAGAGCCACGACACAATCCCCACTCCCCTTCCCCACCACCTCTGTCGTGTTGTGGAACCAGCTGCCTCAAAGCCACGGCACAGCCCCCACTCCCCTTCCCCACCACCTCTGTCGTGTTGTGGAACCAGCTGCCTCAGAGCCACGACACAGCCTCCACTCCCCTTCCCAACCACCTCTGTCATGTTGTGGAACCAGCTGCCTCAGAGCCACGACACAATCCCCACTCCCCTTCCCCACCACCTCTGTCGTGTTGTGGAACCAGCTGCCTCAAAGCCACGGCACAGCCCCCACTCCCCTTCCCCACCACCTCTGTCGTGTTGTGGAACCAGCTGTATCAGAGCCACGACACAGCCTCCACTCCCCTTCCCCACCACCTCTGTCGTGTTGTGGAACCAGCTGCCTCAGAGCCACGGCACAGCCCCCACTCCCCTTCCCCACCACCTCTGTCGTGTTGTGGAACCAGCTGCCTCAGAGCCACGGCACAGCCCCCACTCCCCTTCCCCACCACCTTGAACATATTCAAGGCTGAGATTGCGGCTGCCCTGGAGTAAATCACGGAGCACTTTGATTTTACCCTGCTTTTAACTGGGACCCTCCCGTGCCTATATTTTATATATCAACAACGGTGCGATGATGCTACATTATATTAGTGGTTCTGCATCGATGCTGGAAGAAGAAGAAGATATAAAAAAAAGTGTTAATAACATCGTATATAAGAAGTTTCCAATAGTAATACGTTGACATCTTCATATATAGTAATGCACATATAGTGTATTTTAGATTGACTTGATACGTGAACATGAGTAAAAATTAATTTCACGATTGCCTTGCCTCCCTTAGATCTATATAGAATTGAATTTGGATAAAACTGACGTTGAGGTCTGTCTTCTTTATCCAAGACTCAGGCGTTTCTGCTTTACTTGCCGATCTTAAAGCACCAACTGCCATATGAAAGCCGGAAGATGGCTCTGGGCAGGTTTTATATACATTTTAATTCAGTACATGGTTCAAATCAGAGAAGCCTTTTTCAAAATTTCACAGTCATCAATGCATTGTTTTGTTATAATGTTGCATATTTCTAGATTATTACTGATACATTTAATTGTCACTTGATGTTTCACGTAGTGTGATACCATCAGAATGGAGATCAATACTTCAAGTTTCAGAATTAAATTAAGGCGATGTCATTCATATGTAAGTGAAAATGTAGTGGTCCTAATATAAACCCTTGTGGATTTTTAATTGGCTAAAAAATAAAAAAATTCCAAAATGTGTTTGTAATATGCAGTTTGATAGTTTTTGCCAAAAATTGAAATTCGCCAAAAATTGAAATTCGATGGAGATGCAGTCTATACTCATGTATCTGTGTTCATTCACCATTAGCAGATAGCCTAGCGCTGTAGTTTGATAGTCTCCTTTTACAAATATTTACTACTGTGGCAGTTTGGGATTTAAACCTCTCCAGAAAGGCAGCGTCTGCAAATGGGTGTAGGAGTGTTTCAAATATTGGAGGGAGGGGCGCAAGTATATGTTGAACGTGGACAATGGGGAGGCGATAGATCGTTGTTCCCGCGCCTGTAAACTGTTATTATTGTTATTGTTTTTCATGTATTTATTTTGATACACAATATTTACATAAAAATGAGTAATGAAGAAATAGATGATTTGAGAACCATGATGTGCTTATCAGATAATATTGGGGAGGAGAGTCTCTCGATTCGCCCTTGTAATAACTGGTTTGTACACTTTAATGCATTGCGTAATAAGTTGAATATACAAATTAATCACGAAACGCTATCATTTTAATAGTTATGAAACATGATTGAATTGCTGCTATTCAGGTTCAGAAAACAATGACATAGCATACTTTATAATTAGATTTGAATTTAAGTAAGAGATGATTTTTAGAGTTATATCGTACGTTGGTTTTTTTAATTAAAATGTTCATTTAGTTAACATGTACAGTCCTTCAAAACCAAACTATTTAGACTGCCGATGTATAACTTATGCAATGTCAATCAAAATATTGCGATAGGTAAATTTCCCCCCCCCCCCCCACTGTCTGTCCCGCCTTAATCGTTTAAATGCCGAAATTAATATTTTATTTCCAAATGTTTAGCTTTGTACCTTTGCTTACATCTATACTACCACTTTTTAGCAAAAACTAACTGGGGAGACTCCCACAGATCTAGTTGTTAAATGTTATTATGTATCATACTATATATTATATAATTCTTTAATTGTGTATATAGTTAGCTCAGTCGGTAACGCGTCTGACCATCAATCCAGGGGTCGTGAGTTCGAATTCCCGCTCGGCAACTCTCCGTGATGATTGATATACGACATTTATCTCATAAACATTCGTCTCTCATCGCAGATTCAAGTGGGAAAGCTTTGACCTGTCAAAATGGGGGGGGGGGGGGGGGGGGGGGGGGGTGCTCGAGTACTGATTAACCTTTCAGGATCCCAGGAAACAATGGTTAGGCTAACTGATCGTCTGTTAGCCCTCGATAGCAAAAACATTACGCAAAATATTTAATCAATTCATTTGTTTATATACCATTATATTATTATGACTTCTTTAGCTACTCCTAATTTTCCATAATCTCTTAATTTTTCAACTGCTTAGTATTGCCATAGAAGCATTGACTAATATCAGGCACCATTAGCATTTCTTTGATATCTCTTTGAATATTTGTCTATATTTGATAACTGTGTAACGCAGATAGAAATTATGACTATTTCCTACGTATCAATTATCAATATTTTTCTTCTGAATTTAAATTACTACGGGTTGAAAACGAATAATGTTGGATTTTTTTTACAATTTTTTAACCAAAAAAAACAACAAAACAACAACGGTAGTGTACTTTATCTAACAAATACGTTTTAACGACACATCGTAGAACTTTTTTATGTAGAAAGATGAAGAAGTAACTTCTGGAGAGGTGGAAAAGATTTAATATAGTTTTTCTTATTTTTTACTTTAAAAAATGGGCTAGAAATGAGCAAATGATCACCAAAAAAAAATTGAAACGTAAAATTCTTCATTTCTTTAAAGTAAAAAAATTCACTTCCCAAATTTACAATCAAGCCCTTTCTTTTGATACCAAAATTACAATATATGTTGTTTGGTTCAGAAGGAGATGTGTTTCCGAGGTTTATAAAACGCCAAATGTGCCCCCTGAAATTTAGACAATTACCTCCAGTTGCCAATCTCTGACTATGGCATTGGCCAGGGGCGTAGACAAGCGTGGTCGGAATAAAAGTGTGCATGTGGTTCTTGTAATTAAGTCACCAGACATACCGAAATTCCATTCAAATTTACTACACTTGCCAACTCAGAGGGTCCGCAAGTGGGACAAAATCTAAAAATTCTGCCTCCGTTTCAATTTCAACTTTATAAAAGGGAGATAATTTGAGGGGGAAATGATACTATTGCTTTAAGCAGGTTCTCTATCATTATATATTGGTCAAATATTTAGAATATTGCATCGTTAAAGGCCATATGATAAATGAAATGTTGGACCGATTTGATAACAACAATAACATTAATGATAATATTGGTTCCCTTCAAGAGTCGGAGCCTCTGTTTTCAATTTACCCAAGAGCCTCCTAGTTCCAACTGTTTTGTACAGAAGATTTCTATTTTATGTAATTTTATTATTCATTTTTTGTTTAAATAAACGAGTGTGTCTTAATTGAAATATTTTTCTGTTTATTCTTACAATGCAAAACGACATTAAATTTAATTTCCACATATTTCTAATTTCATTCAACAAATTTTACCGGCTCATTACATATGCACAGACCTTGATTCAAATCGAGGTTTCAAACGGGAAAACACATCCCATCATGTGCTGGTTCCCTCATTTTATATAATATACGCTATGGTGAGGTCTATTGCACATATCGAGCAGAATACCACTCCAAGGCAGTTCGCGATTAATGAGGCTGTTACATTAATTGATTCAAAAACAATTATTAAATATTGCATTTTTAAATCATATCAAATGCATATAATGTTCTAATATGCTCTGAAGCGTATTTCACTTATTCCAAACGCAAAAATTAAAGATCAAAACTATGCATTAAAAACACAATATTTAAGTTTTGTTACAGCTTATCGTTAGTGGCTGTTACATTTACTGGACTTCCACATTTTTACCACACCCTGTTTATGTAGCAGGTTATTTTGAGGCTGGATTCCCATTAGGCGCCTGTCATTTTGGATGTTTACTGCAAAACAGGCCTAGACTGGGGCTTTGGTTTCTACTTGAATAGTTAGAGGGGTTATTTCCGGGGCCCAAGACGCCGGTAAGATTAGAAGGCTGGGGCACAAGCCCGTGTTGTTGGCCTGACTCACTCATCGTGAGCGTCGGGTCTAACCATCCAAGATGGCGTGTTGTCTCAGTGCGGAGCAACAAGAACAAAAACGAATAAACCAGGAAATTGAGAAGCAACTGCGAAAGGACAAACGGGATGCTAGGAGAGAACTTAAACTTCTATTGCTAGGTAGGTAATTTGATCCCGATTTATGAATGTTTGCAGTGATAAGCGACAAAATCCCAACCGGTTGCATCGAAATTTAGATGCAGTGTCAGCCATCTTGAATAATATTAATTATAAGATTTGAGATAATTCAAAACAAATAGAACGTTTAATGATGTTTTCAAGCTTCTTTGTGGCATCCTACACGAGTATGCACCACCACCTTTTGTAATGCATACATTCTTAACACAGTGTTTGGCAAGGATAGCTGTTTTGTTGACTTGTTTCTTCTGACACCCAGATTTTAAATGCTTGAGAAATGTGAACTTGACTCATTTTTCATGGAATTTATAATATTGGAAAAGTTTCAAGATTCAATGTTTAACATACATGCCATTATTTCCTAGTTGGATGTGCACAAGAGCATTAACCGCCACTTGTCAAAATATTAGAATACTAAATTTGTCATTTCAATTCGTAATGATGTTAAATCTTAGATATGCATTAATTAGCTATGGCATGAAGCTAGCATACAAATCTGGGAGAGTTTGGCGGTCAATTGATGGTCTTATTTTAGCCTCAATTAAAAATTACTTGATAGTTTGCATGAGGCATAACATGGCATACTGTCGCCTCATTACCTTACAATACCTCGCAAACTTGTTGAGAGTTTTCCGATTTCATGACGAGGTGAAATCGACCAGTGACACTTTATTTAACTGTTTATATCATCATATCAGAGATTATTGTGACTCCCATTCGCTCAGATACAACCCGTCACTAAGATAAAGTATTCATCAACAGAACATCCAATTTGTTTACATGAAAATTTAACGTGCCCTTCGAATAAACAAATAAAAAAAAAATTACCTCACAACATACAAAATGCAGGCAAATTAACCTTTGCACAACTCTCATATTACTGGGTCAATTTAGTGCTTGAAGACTGAAATGGTATTGACTATGTCATATTTTGATTTATGGTAAAATCCTGAAACTCTCACCGGTTTTGCAAAAGTCCTCAAACTATGCAGTTATAGGGGTGCTGCTGAGCTGTACAAATTCCGTAGGCCAATATCCCTGACAAGTAGAAAATTGGTGCAGATATGTGACTATTAATAAAAATTCTAGGTCCTGGTCAAGTGTCCTTTAAGAAATCAAATCTTTAATACATTCGAATGATGCGCACACGTGTATTGGGATTAATAAGTTTTGACCTATGAAGTTATCACTTGCCCAGATCATTTATATATAAATATTGTCTGCAGAGGGACCAGATTTTAATGGAATGTGCCGGTTTATCTGGTCAGGATAAGTGGTTTAAAATACTCAAAAAAATTTGTACAGTCCTACATGGGTGGAGAGTAAGGAGCCTTAGGTTTTAAAAAAAACAACATTATACATATATGTGAGCCACATACTCTTTTCTTCAAATGAGTATTTTTCTCTTTGTATGTAATGCTTATTTTAAAAATGTTACGGGTAAAAATGAACATGGTTATGAAATTGCTATTAAACATAAATCAATCACACTGAAATTGATGATATCCACACTGATTTTACCACTTCATTTCAATGCTTTATTCAGAAATAACCATGGTCAAGTGGTCTAAGGCCCCGTCTCGAAATCACTTATTTCTCACTGCTAAGGTCATAGTTCGAGCTTAAAGATTTTATGTGAAAAAGTTTGCCAGTTACCTAAAGAAGGACGGTGGTTCTTCTCATATTCATTTTGACCTCTTTCTCCGCCATTGAAATAGATATGCCATATATAGCCAGAAATGTGTTGAAAATGGCATAAAATCGAATTAAAAAAAGAAATGTTAATGCTTAAATACTCACAAATAATAGAACACTGATATTAGAACAGGGATATATTGTGCATTAACATGTTAATTTGCTGTTCACTGATTTTTCATGTTTGTAGGTAGGTAGCGTTTACCAAATTTGATAGTGACATTTATGCAAACCATATCAATTTTATAAATCAGAATGAAATACAATATCATTAAAATCAGATCAACTTAAGGCTCTGATACTCTAGTACACACAGTATATCTGAAAGCATTGCATTAAAGGTCAACTCAGATTGACCTTTTATCTAATTAATATTCATAACAATTCAGCCAATCAGATCAATTGTTACGTTTGCAGATCATTGAGATTTACAACATGACATTGTTTGATATATTCTTACAAGGCGTTAATTCGGCCATAGTGATAAGCCTATGTTCGTGTGTGAATTTCATGCTTGATTTCTATTGTTTCTGAAAATCATTTACATTTAACATGGGTGCAGCCATGATGTTTTCATTGTAACAATTATAAACACGTGATAATCACACATGATAGTGGGATCCAAGCTTAATATAGATTTTTCTTCGGTTAAATAGACTTCTACTTTCACTTTCAAAACATTGTAAGCAATGCTCTCACTGGCTGGCAAAAAGGTCAATCTGGGGTAACCTATGCCATCCGATCTACTTTGTGTAAATATGGAAGCTTCAAAGTTTTTCTGATTTTAATGAGATTGAATGAAATATCACGCATATTCCTTTTGTTGTTGAAATGTCAATCAGTTGTTGTGTTTGTAGTTTAATGATTCATGCTTTTCTGTGATAGTGCGAAGTGAGAACCTGGGGTGGTATTCACCAATCATTCTTAAAAATATTCTTAGAATTGAACTCGAGAATGGATTTTGAAAAACACATTTAGAAACCAGTTTTTGTGGACCCCCCCCCCCCCAATTTTTGGGGTGGCATATAGTAATCGCAGCGTCTGTCTGTCCGAGCCCATCCATTTCGTTTCCGGCCTGTATTTTTGTCATGCAAAGATGATTTTGTTGATACTTGGTACAAATGATCGACATAACATGACGTGTCACGAGTAAGACCCACACCTGTACCTCAAAGGTCAAGGTCACAATTTGAGTTTTTTTAACACATTTTGAGTCTGTGAGATTTCGTGTCTGGCCTATAACTTTGTCATGCATAGATGGATTTTAATGTTACTTGCTACAAATGATCAACATAACATGATGAAGTGTTGCGAGTAAGGCCCACAACCATAACTCAAAGGTCAAGGTCACTATTTGAGTTTGTTTGACACCACTTCGAGTTTGTGTGAGATTTCGTGTCCGGCCGCTAACTTTGTCATGCATAGATGGATTTTATAAATACTTGCTACAAATGATCAACATAACATGACAAAGTGTCGCGAGTAAGACCCACACCTGTACTTGAAATGTCAAGGTCACAATTTGAGTTTGTTTAACAACACTTTGAGTCTGTGAGATTTTGTGTCTGGCCTGTAACTTTGTTATGCATAGATGGATTTTATAAATACTTGCTACAAATGATCAACATAACACGATGACGTGTTGAGAGTAAGACCCACACTTGCACTTTAAATGTCAAGGTCACAATTTGAGTTTGACAACACTTTGAGTCTGTGTGAGATTTCGTGTCAGGCCTGCAACTTTGTCATGCATTGATGGATTTCATAAATACTTGTTATGAATGATCAACATAACATGAAGACGTATTGCACTTAATACCCAAACTCCCACTTCAAAGGTCATGGTCACAATTTAACTTTGTTTGACATCACTTTCAGTCATTTTGACATTTCTTGTCAGATCTGTTCTCTATTGATAAATTTTAAAAACACTTGGCTCAGTTGATCAACATGACATAATTATGTGTCGCATGTTAGATCCAGAACCTTTCCTCAAAGATCAAGGTCACACTTTCTATTTTTTTGATATTGTGTGTCTGGTCTGTGACTTTGTCTTTAACTTGGCTCAGTTTATCAAGATGACATGGCGACGTGTCAAAAGTAAGACCTAGACCCATACCTCAAAGGTCAAGGTCACACTTTTAGTATGTATGACAACACTTTGAATCTGTTTGAGATTTCAAATCTGTCCTTCAACTTTATCATACATGGATGGATTTCAAAAACACAGGAAAAACAAACTAATACAATCATGGTGTGTGTAATAATAGTTTGGTGGTTAATTACATTAATTTCAATAGTTAAACAAGAGAACATTATATGGAAAAAATATTATTTCACACTTTTTCCAGTGGTGGAATATGGCCTGGTCAGCTAGAAACCACTCATAAAAGTCGCACTGGTGTAATGAAGCATCTGTTATTGCAGTGCAGGGCTCTTGCTTGGTGTAATGAAGCATCTGTTATTGCAGTGCAGGGCTCTTGCTTGGTGTAATGAAGCATCTGTTATTGCAGTGCAGGGCTCTTGCTTGGTGTAATGAAGCATCTGTTATTGCAGTGCAGGGCTCTTGCTTGGTGTAATGAAGCATCTGTTATTGCAGTGCAGGGCTCTTGCTTGCATTTTTGGAAATGGGTCGAGGCCCTTGACTCAGAGAAAAATAGAGTTGTTTTGATTGATTGATTGATTTATTGAATATTTAGCATCATTTTTATGACATCAAGGCTAACAGACGATCAGTTAACCTAACCACTGTGTCCTGGGATTAACCAGTACTCAAGCACACCCCATCTCCGCAAGTAACTGATAACTTTCTGACTTGAATCAGTGGTGAGAGACAATGATTATGAGACACAATGTCGTATATCAATCATCACGGAGACTGTTGCTGGGCGGGGGATTGGAACTCATGACCCCTGGATTGATAGTCAGACGCGTAACCCACTGAGCTAATCAGGCCCTGCTGAATCAAAAAGAATCTCCGTTGTTTTGAAATTCAGAAAACATAACATCACTTTTAAACACTTATTTATTTGATAAAACATATGGATTACATTAATGATTTAATGTTTTTATAAACCTGATGCACCCACAACTATTGATAGTGATATCTTGGCTTATGGCTGTATAAATTCCTTAAATTTATTTGAAGATTTTTAAAAATATATATTAGCATTTAGAATTTGGAAATTCTGTTGTTTTGTATTTGGGGGAAAAAAAAGATAATATTTGACATTGTCAAAAAATGGGAAACAAGAGCCCTGCAGTGCTAAATGAATCGCAGCCAAATGTAAAGTCAAATGCATGGTTCAATTTATTTAAGCCAGCATCAGTCAGGTCATCCCTGTAAAATCATAACAGCTATAATAAATGAGCTAATCTTCAAATAAATGCCTCTTATCAACAGAACTAAATGATGGACACAAGGTTAGTAATAACTTGAAAATTGCTTCACGTCATAGCTGATGGAATACAGTATCAAAAAACCATGTAGCAATCAAAGTATCTGAAAGTACTGGAAACCAAGCTTTAATTGATATTAATATGATTGATTCCCAATTTGATTGATATTATTGTAGCATTTTGGTTAATTTGATTTTTTTTTAAAATGCCGTTTATTATTGTTTGATTTGTCTCTGCTTGCATGTAATGTAAAATACATGAAAAAAATGGGAAGAAGTAGGATCATTTTGGTGAATGAAAATTGATCAAAATGACATTAGCAGGGCTATAAAAATTGTGTTTTGTTGCTTAAATTTAAAATGAAAGCAATACAGAGTTGTAAACTATTTTCTGAATTAGCTTATGCGATGGCGCGTTGTCCATCGTCTGTCAGCAGCACTTTCTCTGAAACCACTAGGCCAATTAAACTTAAACTTCACATGGATGTTTCTATTGCATTGGAGACTATACAGATTATCTGAAATTCAAGATGGCCACCATTACTAAAAATAGTCCAAAACTTAAAAAAACTTCTTGTCATGAACAGCCCAACAGATTTTCAAAATGTTTATGAAGTAATGATGACCAACTATAGTTTTGTTAGATTTGTTCAAATGGTGTCCCTTGGGTTAAAAATGACCCCGCCCTGAGGGTTCAATTAGGGGACAAATGTCATAACTTTTTTTTTGTTTAAAATGGAAATGTGTTGAAAATGATGTTGAACCTGTTGTTAAGAGCCTGTGCGGTTCGGCTAAATATAGAATCACTGCAGAAATTTTTGTTGTCGCAATACATATTGTGAATATGGTACATGCAGTCCTAATTTTTTGTTGTCCCAATACAAAGGGTGAATATGGTGCATGCCGTCCTAATTTTTTGTTGTCCCAATACATAGGGTAAAAATGGTATTTGCAGTCTTATTTTACACAGTGGAAAGACTACACTTAATGTAGATATTCATTAATTCAGTTTAAATAACCAGTCATTTATAATTACTCTTCCATGTCTCAACCGGTTAACAGATACAGAGTCGTTGGATCACTTTAATGATTGATTTTTCTTCTTGATTTATCCTCAATTTGCTGTGATAGCTTCTATTGCTTTTAAAAATGTGTTTTAGTAATGTTGGTTAGAAATCATGATCATGATTTATTTTTCAAACTATCAATTTTTATCCCAGTCACTTGCTTATCTAAATGACATAGAAAAACATACATTAAAGAAGACAATTGGGTGCCATTTTGACAAAAACAAGCACCTGCTGTACACTTATGTCTAAACAACACAGAAGTGCAGGTTTGATTTAAATTGTTCTGTACTCGCTTTGTTATGTATTGGCCGGTCCTTTTTTGCTCAGTCGGTTACGCACCTGACTGTCAATCCAGGGGTCGTGAGTTCAAATCCCCGCTTGGCCACAGTCTCTCTGATGTTTGATATACAACATTATGTCTCATTATCCTTCATCTCTCACTGCTGATTCATGTGGCAAAATTAACAGTTACTTGAGGAGAATGGGTTTGTTCAAGTACTGGTTAACTTTCCAAGATCCCAGGAAACAGTGGTTAGGTTAACTGATCGTTTGTTAGCCCTCGATGGCATAAAAATGACGCTAAATATTCAATCAATCAATCAATTTGTAGTGTTGCATTGACAAGACATATAATTAAGTTTTTGTCAGTTATGATGCAGATTGCTAAAACAACATTTTGGTGCAAGTCAAAATTGTTAAAATTTCAGCCCTTTTACAATAAGTATCAACTAAGAATATATATAATTGTTTAGTCTAAACAAAAATGGCAATAAATTGTACCACAGTGCTCTTGCTTGCACTTTTGGATCGAAACCTTTGACTTCACGAAAAATTATAGCGATTTTTACATTTACCAAGGGTCCCCTAACACACATAATGATTTCTGCATGATAAATATTAAACATTTTTTGTGTTTGTGTTGATGAATTAAAGTTGTACTTGTCTGCACTCAACATAAGATAGAAAATATCTGTCAGTGACTACAATTGGTTTTTGATAAGTACCATTTGCCTCTTATTATATAAGGTCTTTATAAATTAATTGCTAGATTATCATCCAATTTTTTTCTTAAAAAGGGGAAGGACGGGGTGGACTGTATATTTTATCATTTTTTAAAAAAAATGTTGGTTTTAAATGGTCGAGGCGGCATGAAAACTAGGGGGCGGGTGGGGATGATAATCTAGCAGTTAAATTATCATGGCCTTATCAGATATGATTTGTATTATATGCACAATATAATTTATTATGTAGTATATGTTTATATGGCATTAAAATATATTTATAAACTGAACTTGAATATTTATCACCCTTACCTTTCTTCCTATTTTATATCTGAAAACTACAAAGCAGAAAATAAACATGTTTTTGTAAACAAATATAAAAGAAAATCTTATCTATTCCCTGACATTCCTCTTGTTTTTTTTTTTTATATTTTTCCTGTGTATGTATTAATCATAAATGTTTTTTTAATTCTCAGTACCAGATCATAGTAACATTTCCACCTTCCGTTTTTTATTCCCAGAAACTTCACACTGGTCTTGTTTACCCCCCAAACACATTTGTAAAGATGGAGGTACAACGCTATATGTACACTTATAATTTTTTAGGTCAATTTAATGAAAAAACATAATTTTTGTTTGGGGAAGATGCTGCATAAAAACCATGAATAGCCATGTCTCATCTTCCACAGGAAAGAAATATTTAGCAATTTACTCCTCAGTTCCAAGCTTCTTTCTTATCTACCTTTCCTTAAAATTGTATTCGTTTGCTGTGCTCCGACCCAGTATTTTTCATGTGGGTAGGTAGGTACCTATTTTTTTGCCAGATTTTGATTTTGCATTATCCATACTATTCATTTTTAACAAAGATTGAAAATGCAATAAAAAAGTTCAGGTAGCTACAACTTTGAGTGAGTTCAGCTAACACAGGATGACCTGGGGTAGAATTGATTTATTTACTGGCAATAAGATGATACAGGGCCTCCGCTGGGATTCGCCAATGTCACCAAATGCGAAGGAAATTTTTAATTTGCGAAAGATTTTCCTCTTTTGCGAAAGTGGTTGCGACAAGGAAATCAACAGCCAATTCTCGTATTCAAATTTTCAAAAAAAAACTAACTAAAAATTATCTTGGCTAATCCATTTAACTGTCCCCTATTCCCAATCAACAACCATGACAATGAACAGATTAATCAGCACCCAGCTGTCATATCTCCTTCAGGCCATTGCACTGTTACACATCATAAATTTCAACACATGTGTAAGATTACCCATAGCTAAAAATAGCATATGTTAAAAATGGTCACGTGGTCATGTAGTGACAACCGGCATATTCGTATTTTTAATTATTATAAATATTTACATTTTTTAATCATATAGAAAATTTAATATTCGAAAAATATACTAAACAGGTTTAGAAAAATTGTTTATGCCAATACACTGTCAACTATACTTTCATGGGTAATCCCCAATTTTTTGTCAACAAACAGTTTCAAAATGGCGGCTTTGGGATAAAAACTATAAAGGTGTCATCCCACCATTGATTTTTGTTCTTTATTCTATAGTAAATAATAAAAGTTTGAAGGCTTGTCATTCATAGAGAGACCCAAATGAAAGAGGTGAAACCTACATTTTACTGTTTGTCAACCTTTGCACTATCAAAATATGATGAGAAAAGTAGGGGTCATGTGTCATATAGGAGATTTTTTTTCTGCTCAGTGTGTACACTGGTGACAAAGTGAAAGTAGACTTCCGAAATCATGTATTCATACCCCAATTTCCAAGCATCATTTTTTTCTTCTAAATTCACAATTCAAACATGACAATGCTATCAAAATGTTCAAAATACATCAATAATGCCATTCAAATAAAAAAATGAGCATTAAAATAAGGAAAATGCATTTTTAAAGAAAAAGAAAAGAGGATTATTTAAAAGCGCCATTATGCGACTACCCCACGGAAGCACTTCCTTTTTGCAATGGTGGTACTATGCCTAAATGACTGTAGATTTTGTCTGTAAAATAATTTTGTTCATAATGTCAGCGATGACTGTTGGTTGTTTGATATCAATACCAAGGTTTTACATAAGTAGATCTGTTTGATCTATATGCTCTGTTGTTAAAATGTTAACATTTACCATATTTATACCGAGTCTGTAGTGACAAAGTGGGTGGGGTAATATGGATATTTAGAAAATGTTGTGGAATGTTTTAATCAACAGCAATTTCAGTCAATTTGCTAGCTGACTAAAAATATATATTAATGAAAAAAACGTGTTTAATTCAAATGCTAAAACAAGTAAAAGAAAACATGCAGTAAGTTACTGTAACTTATGACTGGTTTGATAACGTTGGCCGAGGTATGCAATTTAGTTGGCTACAAAAATGGCTCTTAATTTGGCTCAATTTTTTTTAATTTGGCTCCAACTTTTCAAATATGTCGAAAGTAGTGGCGAAAAGAAAAAAATAGCCAGAGGAGGCCCTGTGATATGTATGCAGCAAGTAACATTGATTTTTCTGGAAACTTGTTGAAAGTTGCACTTCGTCATACTAAGTAAATATAGCAATGGTCTCATGTCTTTAAATAGAGTATGACGAAGATGACTTGATTTGTAAAAATATTTGTGATGTCAGAAAGCATGACATGGGTAATCTACGAGATTTTACTCGGAAGTTCTTAAAAACGAAAAATGGTTGACCAAATGTTTAATGATTGATTGATTGATTGAATATTAAGTGTCATTTTTATGCCATCGAGGGCTAACAGACGATCAGTTAACCTAACCACATTTTTATCCCATCTCCGCAAGTAACTGATAACTTTCCCACTTGAATCAGTGGTGAGAGACGAATGATAATGAGACACAATGTCGTATATCAATCATCACGGAGACTGTTGCCGGGCGGGTGATTGGAACTCACGACCCCTGGATTGATAGTCAGACGCGTTACCGACTGAGCTAATCGGGCCCAGCCAAAATGTTTAAAAATAGGAGATGTGAAGTGTTTTCATCAAGAAGTTTATTTATTGTTTTACTCAAAGTTCAAAATATATAAGCTTTTTAACCTAATTATTAATTAAATAGAGGCTGAGATTAGTGGATAAAATAGCCCAACTGGATATGAAGTGTTACTGTATTATCTGATAATTATTGGTTGGAATATATCAATGTTATACTTTATTTTCCAGTTGACTTAAGCCTTTAAAAATTCCAAATTTCCCTCAATCTCGAAGACTGGGGCTGCTTCCCAATTTCCATGAAAAATAGCTCTGATTAGAGAGGTGTTTACTGTACTCATAAGAGTTATTTTGTGTTGATGGTTAAAAAGAGAGCAGGGTAATAATACAAATATGTGTAACCCTTTACTTCATATAGACACCTTTGGACACCTCTAATATTGAAAGCATTAATATACCGCATATCAGCAATAGGTGAATTATGTTTATATTAACTGACAGAGCGGAAAACAGTGTATAAAGTGTTCAGATTGCTCATTATGAGCAATCTGAACTCTTCCTGCACTGTTTTCAAAGGCCTTCTGTGATTGGTATGGGAAAATGTGTATCAATGGAGTAAAACAACACATGACAATGTGGGATAAATATGACAGACCGTTGTTTGTCAGCAAAATCAATTAAAAACTATGTTATTTATAATAGTAATCATGTCAATCTGAATTATCAAGGTGTAATTGATGCACACAGTTTGGAAAAACATAACAAGTTGAGCTGTATATCGGACCGTGTTATAGCGCGACCAGAGTGTAATTTAAATGAAAACTAAGCGTCTTATCATTTATGAAAATGAAATACAAATTGTTTACGAGTTTAAAACCCACTTAATCTTGACCAACGCTTTTTTAATCAGTAAAACTCAAACAAAATCGCAAAATCTGTTAAATACTATCTGGCTACCATCACATCTTCTCAGACTCTTTACAGGCCTTTTTTTTTTTTCAAGTACTTTGGGAAAAGTACCCTTGCTTCTCCAATTGGGAAAACAGATGAGACTGTTGGGAAAAATTTGGGAAATAGATTTCCATTTTTACTGCCTTACTAGTCATTCAATATTTAAACTTACATATTTTAAACATACCAAATATGTGAACAGTTTATTGACATAATTATGTTTTATAGGTATTTCAATAGCATAATTAATACGTTAATCCATACTGACTGATGCCACCAGTAAAAATTGTTTGTTATTTCCAACCCATCCCATTTAGGGGTTTTAGAGCTGTGTATTGCTTTACCAATGGCAATACAATATGTATCACGATACGCAATACAATACAATGCAGATTATTATTGAAAATGTGATGATATTCGAAAGTATATATAAAATATATACATTGTCCCCCTCTTAACACGTCATTACAATATCTCAGTTTTCAGGATGGATGATTTTTCGCAAAAATACCCTTCACTAGCTCTAGTACAGCACTGATTGTATATTGAAGCAAACACAGTACTGAAACTGTGTTCTTCTGTGTTGTAAAACACATTTAGTTTGTAACTTGCTATGTTGCAATACAGTCAATACAAGCACAGCCAATAGACACGCTGTATTGCTATGAAGCATATTTTGATATACAGATATTTCATAATATTGCTACAGCACTAGTTGGTGGTAGGTAGTCCTCATCCAAAACTTCTGGATGTGAATTCTCGGAAATCAACAGACTTCATTAAAGTGTTTCTTAGCTGGTGCATTATTGGATTTGTGTTAAAGGGATTATATTTGCAAGTAACACCAACACGCTGTTAATCCAGACTTTTCCTGTATGCAGTGTGCACAAAATAATGCTTATGTATTGATGTATAACCTTTATTTACTTGAAAGTTATCAAATTAACAGTAATTGAATATTGGCCAAAACTTTAATACGTCCTGCAATTAAGTATTGCGCAATGTTTACATTGAACTCCGTAAGTTTCCCAAACAAAGCCTCGGAAACAAGATCGGGACGTGGCTTCAGAACTCCGATGTTTGTAATAAAGAGATTATGCAATTAAATACTTTAGACGCGTATATCTCTAAGTTATAAAGGTAGCTTCATGCTGGGCGTGTGTATTTAGGACAGGGAATTGACGGTAATATGCCAAAATAATCCCTTTAACCAAAATGGCCACCGTTACTCAAAACAAATAAAGAATTCTAATATTGAGTGAAGCTCGAACATCTCTTAATCCCATACATTGTCATTTGAAATACTGTTATGCAAACTTTAAAATTTACAATTTTTATTTACTTTTCTTTATTTACATCTATGTTAAGAAATATATATATACCGTATATGATATATACCTCTGATTTCTTATTTAGTTGACTTCAATATTGAAACAAGTATTTACAACTAATACAGATCATGCTCAAAGTCTTCCTGAGTAGAACCAGTACTGAGCGTATGCGGTAAAATGTGTCTTGTTCAAGGACAACAAAGCAAGTGAGGATCAAACTGACAACCCTGCAGTTCTGGGTTTGATCCTATACCACTGGACCATGTGCTCCACAATTGACTTTGATGTACGTGTCACATACACTTAACTGTCATTTTATTTGATTGTGTTTTTCAGGTACGGGAGAGAGCGGGAAGAGCACATTTATCAAACAGATGAGAATTATCCATGGGGCGGGCTACTCTGAAGATGACAAGAAAAGCTTTATCAAGATTGTTTACCAAAACATCTTCATGGCGATGAATGCAATGATTCGTGCCATGGATACGCTCAAGATAATCTATAAAGACCCAAATAATGAGGTATGTAGATGTCAGTAAACACCTTCCACTCCCAATAAACATAATGATGTTGTTTATTTATTTCATAATGTAAGAAAACATTCATCTTAAGAAAAGTTAAGTGTTGTTTAAAACAAAACTGATATAAAAACAATGAAAAACATGGATCTTGACCTGTAAATTGCCAAACATACTTACTTTTAAAGCTTTGTTTTTCCTCCCATTTTCATCATTATGGTGCTATTTTTCCTTCCCATAATAACGACGCTGTTTTCAGCATTACAACACTATTTTCCCTCCAGTTTTCATTATTATGACACTACTTTCCCTTTTTTTAATCTTTTCCATTTTTCAAACCAAAAAACGATTACACTGATATATGGCTGTATAGCTACAGAAGGCACAACCGTGTTTGACCTCCTGTTTTCTCTACAGGCAGATAGTAGGGAACCCTCAAGCTTATCCAAGCCCGCGTGGTTCCGGCTTAGAATAGAATCACTGCCGATCTCTGCAGAGGGGTAGGAATCCTCCGAATGGGTGTCCTGTTCATTTTATCATTTTTTGTCATGTTCACTAGTGTGGTTAAATTATCAACCCCTGTGTGGTTTCAGGGAGCCATATGAGTGATGGCAAGAATAGGACCACTGTGGCTCATGCATGTCGTAAGAAGCGACAATTTGAGTAATAAGTTAGAATTTGCTGAAACTCAGCAGTTCTGCAGGTATGAAGGTTCTAGGTTCATTCTGCATATTCATTTGTTGGTGTATTTTTTTTAAATCTGTATGTTAATTTGTTGTTTTTGTACATGTAGAGTGAACCTAGTATCTTCCTTCCTGTTGGCATCAAATAACCTATAATGTGTTGGTACGCTGTAAAACCCTATTCATTCATTCATTCTTTCATTCAAGCTTATCCATCAATATAAAAGGCTGAAGTTAATGTTGTGGTAGTTGATTGTTCATGGTATCTCGGATTGTTTTAGTTCAGTTTGTTTAAAGATGCATCCCAGGCTTCTCTAAATGCCATTTAAGCACAGGGGCACCCCACTGCATGACTACCAGAAATGGTATTACCCTAGCGCTTCCCCTTACAAAATTTTGCTTAAACTTACCTTCCTCTAAATCATTATATTTCTTTGAATATCTTTTCTCATTTTAATGCCTAAACGAAACATATGAATACAATGACTTTAACTGATTAATGCAAGTTTTACTAATGAAATATATTTCAATACAGCACCTGAAAATGGGTTGAAGGTGTTTATGCGCTCTTACCCCAGCACTCGCATTCCTTCCTTCCTGTGCAGAACCTTGCATCACCCAGTGTTTTATTTACCCCTGCGTCCTATACGCACAAATCTTTCGGCAGACGCACAATTCTGAAATATGTGCATCCGCTGGACGCAGAAAAATCACAGCCGATATGTCACGTTTATCTCAAAAACAGACATTTACTTCCCGATGCATTGTGTTTCATGCACACTGCTTTATAAACACTAGTGCGCGCGCATCAACAGATGAATTTCAAGAGCATCGTGTTACTACTGCACCGCTTTCTAAACAATGATGCGCGTGCATAAAGCATAATCAATGTCATCAGACAGTCTCTGTTACCATTGAGTTGTAAATATGCAAGCTTTTTGCAAACCTTGAATACTTCTTGTGTTATAGTTTCACTGAATCGAAACGGTGTAATAATTATGATAAACATTTCAATCAGCGGAGTAGCTGCCTTTACGCAACAACGCCTGGGCTTGCATATTTTTTTTGCATCATATCTCCTGGAAATGTCATCAGAACGCAGGAAATGCATCCTGAATTTTCTGATGGGGAGAGGGGCATGTCCCCCAGACACTGGCCAATGAGAGACTTTATCACTGGACCTGATTTAGTATTTAGTCAACAAAATTAAAGAATATTACACTACAGAGGCAAAATACAAAATAAGTTACTGAAAAGAATATCTGTTTTATGTGCTACACATGTGTAGTTTTACTGCCAAGATTGAAAAAATATCGGTGATAAAGGTGAGGCCTTTTTTTAAGTCCTGAATAAATCGGGGGTGGGGGGGGGAGGGGAATGCAATAAATGTCTTAAATAATGGATTGTTTTTAAAATTGATAAAAAAACATCTCATTGTCATCAATAAATAAAATCTGAATGGTTTGGTTGTCAAATCCAGTAAGAAGTGTAAATAAGGAAACCCCTTTTCAGCATAATATTTTGGCTTCTTAAATAGATGTCCTTTAGGCAATACGGACTAAATGAGTTTATAAAATAATAGACATGATATTCAGATATATTGGAAAATAAATGTTTTTAGCCAATAATTAGAATTCAATTTTTATAGTCTGTTAGTCTAACAGAGAAAACCTAAAATTTATGTTACGTTTTATTTTCTAATTTTATATCATTTAATCATAATTTTATTCACCTTCAGCAAAGGAACAACATAAATTTCTCTCAACACCATACTCAAATGGCTCCATTCCCCTGTAAAGTCATAGAAATAGTCAGGCTATACGTTTGGAAAATGTTTGTAGTATAGTTAAAAATGTCATAGACGGGGTCTCAAATTATATATCTGTTTTCGCAAACTGGTTACACTATTCATGCAAACAGGACAAGAATTTTCGCATATTTTAACTGGGTACATAATTTTCTTCCAACTCCCCTGTCACACATATTTCCTATCTTGCTGTGATGTTGCAACAATTTATGATGTGATGTTTTGAAACATGACATAACATATCATTTGATATCATTGTGAAAATATAATAA
The DNA here is from genome assembly GCA_029582155.1 of Panopea generosa. Classification (NCBI taxonomy): domain Eukaryota; kingdom Metazoa; phylum Mollusca; class Bivalvia; order Adapedonta; family Hiatellidae; genus Panopea; species Panopea generosa. Next base: position 18,441,603 of record CM055912.1, read on the forward strand.
TTATTTAAATTGAAATAAGTTTTCAATGCGTTTTGTATGGAACAAAAATTATTTTATGCTTTTTTTGGTTCAGGCCATCCTTAAAAATATATATTATTTGCTGTGCTCTACCTACTAACTCAAAATAGCATTTTATTAACTTTCAAAGCATTTAAGAAAAAAATTATGATTTCTGTCCATTTTCTTTAAAATAACTGCAAAACCAAATTTTGCAAAAAATAAAAATTAGCTACCTTCCAACCTACCCACATGAAAAACACTGGGTCGGAGTACAGCAAACAAATATTTTGTCGATGGTGTCCCAATATTGAAATAATCTCCTTTATTGAAAATACTGCTTACATGTGCAATATAGGGCCATCTTTATAAAAAATGTTGTTTGCTCTGCTCAGACCCTGTATACTTCATGTGAGTGGGTAGCTAATATTTTAGCTCACCTGAGCCGAAGGTTTTTCTGGAATTTTGAGTGTACATGTATTATATAATCCACTTAAGTTGGGTGACTCAAGGTCCTTGGGTGAGTGATATATGGCCATCTTGGCGCTCTGGTTTTTTTGCCAGATTTTGATTTGCATAATTATTTTAAACAAAAAATGGACAGAAATCATAAAAAGAAAACGCTTTGAAAGTCGATAAATAATGAAAAAAGTTCGGGTAGCTGCAATTTTGAGTGAGTAGGTAGGAACAGATAGAAACAGATATTTTTCAAAAGAATGACCTAAATGGATACCAAACTGAAATGCTGAAATGTTTTCCACTCCTGATAGTGAATTCATGACATGTATGAATGTGCAATATAGCTTTCAAAAAAAAAAAAAGAGAGAGAAGAAAGAAAAAAAAAGCCTTTTTTTTTCATAGGTATTAATATTAATTTTATAATATAATCAGTTAAAAAATGTGCAGCATTGATAAACCTGCTGAAAACTGATCAAGCATTTTCATCACTATAAATTGCAGATCACTTGTGCAGTTTTAAAAATTGCAGCAAATAACAAAGTGATATAATAGGGTGCCATTCATGTGCAGAGTCAGCTGCCAATAATGGCTTATATTTATAAATCCATATTAAAACCCCCATTATAATGTAACGATGACAGGGGAGTAATTCTACTAGGATACACAGTCTGTGTGTGTACAGACTGGTGTTTGGTAGCCATGACAACTCTGGAGGCAATATATGTCATTCATTCGGTGTGCTCTATGTTAAAACAGGCATGGCTCGTCTCAGACAGTCTACAGTAGCACAAGTCCAGCGTTTTGAGATTTTCCAATAATTTCTTCCGACATAGTTTCTCGGGCTGTATATTGACTGGCATGTCTCTATGTCAGATATGGGTTTATCATGCTGGATACTGGTCGTGGCTCTGCTTCTGTTGCTGCTGCTGCTGTTACTGCAGCTGCTGGCGGATTCTAAGCAGTTTCTAACATTATTGGAAAGAATTTGAAAAATATCAATATATGCACATGTGTGTATGATAGAGCATACCATCAGTATGTATGCGTTTGTCAGATGTGGGAGGCTGGGAATTGTCCGTATATTGCTCTATATATATGTATGGTTGATGGGGTAAAGACTATATTATCAGTATAAAATATGTGGTAGGCTGGGAATTGTCCGTATATTGCTCTATATATATGTATGGTTTGTGGGGTACAGACTATATAATCAGTATAAAATATGTGGATGCTGGGAATTGTCCTTATATTGCTCTATATATATGTATGGTTGGTGGGGATCAGACTATATAATCAGTATAAAATATGTAGGAGGCTGGGAATTGTCCGTATATTGCTCTATTTATATGTATGATTGGTGGGGTACAGATTATATTGTCAGTTTAAAATATGTGGTAGACTGGGAATTGTCTGTATATTGCTCTATATATATGTATGGTTGGTTGGGTACAGACTATATTGTCAGTATAAAATATGTTTGAGGCTGGGAATTGTCCGTATATTGCTCTATATATATATGTATGGTTGATGGGGTATAGGCTATATTGTCAGTATAAAATATATAGGAGGCTGGGAATTGTCCGTATATTGCTCTATATATATGTATGGTTGGTTGGGTACAGGCTATATTGTCAGTATAAAATATGCGGTCGGCTGGAAATTGTCAGTATATTGCTCTATATATATGTATGGTTGGTGGGGTACAGACTGTATTGTCAGTATAAAATATGTAGGAGGCTGGGAATTGTCCGTAAATTGCTCTATATATATGTATGGTTGGTTGGGTACAGGCTGTATTGTCAGTAAAAAATATGTGGGAGGCTGGGAATTGTCCGTATATTGCTCTCTATATATGTATGGTTGGTCGGGTACAGATTATATAATCAGTATAAAATATGTGGATGCTGGGAATTGTCCTTATATTGCTCTATATATATGTATGGTTGGTGGGGATCAGACTATATAATCAGTATAAAATATGTAGGAGGCTGGGAATTGTCCGTATATTGCTCTATTTATATGTATGGTTGGTGGAGTACAGATTATATTGTCAGTTTAAAATATGTGGTAGACTGGGAATTGTCTGTATATTGCTCTATATATATGTATGGTTGGTTGGGTACAGACTATATTGTCAGTATAAAATATGTTTGAGGCTGGGAATTGTCCGTATATTGCTCTATATATATATGTATGGTTGATGGGGTATAGGCTATATTGTCAGTATAAAATATGTAGGAGGCTGGGAATTGTCCGTATATTGCTCTATATATATGTATGGTTGGTTGGGTACAGGCTATATTGTCAGTATAAAATATGCGGGTGGCTGGGAATTGTCCGTATATTGCTCTATATATATGTATGGTTGGTGGGGTACAGATTATATAATCAGTATAAAATATGTGGGAGGCTGGAAATTGTTCGTATATTGCTGTATATATATGTATGGTTGGTGGGGTACAGATTATATAATCAGTATAAAATATGTGGGAGGCTGGAAATTGTTCGTATATTGCTCTATATATATGTATGGTTGGTGGGGTACAGACTATATTATCAGTATAAAATATGTGGATGGCTAGCTGGGAATTCTCTGTATATTGCTCTCTCTATATATATATATGTATGTTTGGTGCGGTAAGGCTATATTATCAGTATAAAATATGTGGGAGGCTGGGAATTGTCCGTATATTACTCTTTATATATGGTTGGTGGGGTACAGGCTATATTGTCAGTATAAAATATGTGGGAGGTTGGGTACAGGCTATATTGTCAGTATAAGATATGTTGGAGGCTGGGAATAGTCTGTATATTGCTCTATATATATGTATGGTTGGTGGGGTACAGACTGTATTGTCAGTATAAAATATGTGGGAGGCTGGGAATTGTCCGTATATTGCTCTATATATATGTATGGTTGGTGGGGTACAGACTGTATTGTCAGTATAAAATATGTAGGAGGCTGGGAATTGTCCGTAAATTGCTCTATATATATGTATGGTTGGTTGGGTACAGGCTGTATTGTCAGTAAAAAATATGTGGATGCTGGGAATTGTCCTTATATTGCTCTATATATATGTATGGTTGGTGCGGTACAGACCATATTGTCAGTATAAAATATGTGGGAGGCTGGGAATTGTCAGTATATTGCTCTATATATATGTATGGTTGGTGGGGTACAGGCTATATTGTCAGTATAAAATATGTGGGAGGCTGGGAATTCTCCGTATATTGCTCTATATATATGGTTGGTTGGTGGGGTACAGGCCGTATTGTCAGCATAAAATATGTGGGAGGCTGGGAATTCACTGTATATTGCTCTTTATATATGCTTGGTTGGTGGGGTACAGGCTATGTTGTCAGTATAAAATATGTGGGAAGCTTGGAATTATAAAAGCTACTCGTTCTTGTTCCCAACATTTTTTATTGTATGCTTAAATTTACATCAATGCAATATTAAGGTCAGTTTCTTTAATCTTACTCGTCCTGACCAAATATGTTCACTTGTCATGGCGAGTGGTACGAGTGGAATTTTCCAGCCCTGGCCAAATGGCCGGGGATTGTAACTACTGTTGTCTTGTTTGTAACTTCTAGAACTCGGCTAGGTTTCCTTCAATGTCAACCTCTACAACTTGTATTTAAAAAAAATGGCATTCCAAGTCAAAACATCCATCGTTCTGAAGATTTTCTTGTTTATAACAGCATATTATACCTGTATCAGAAATGAAATTTAATTTGTGAAAAATAGGTGACCCTGTGTTAATATTCATTTTTCTGTTTATTCAATGAATGAATGATTTCTTTCATTCTAGGATAATGCAAGAATGATACGACAGATTGACCATGAGTCTGTGACGACATTTGAGCAACAGTTTGTGGAAGCGATCAAGTCGTTGTGGGCGGACAGTGGTATACAGGAGTGCTACGATAGACGACGGGAGTACCAGCTGACGGACTCCGCCAAATAGTAAGTCCAAATTAAATCTCACTAAAAAGACACCCAAAACAACTAAAATCGTTGTAAATGTAAATCAACAACAATTATTATTCGTAATATATAATATTTTTTAAAAATTAACCCTAAGTTGGTTCAAATCCCGGAGAAAATTGTATAATTTCTGGAAATACAATATTTTTTTAAATGCCAATCAATATTTGGACATACAAATTTATAAGGAATCATTGTGGCGATTTTCGTAGTAATTTTGTGAAACGCAGTCCAGAACGTTATCTTTAAGCTTATTTCTTAAGAATAATTTCTGTGTCATCTGTTGCCGAGTGATCTAAGGTGTTTATACAAGATGTTGCAGACAAGTGGAAAATATCTTGAAAATATCAAGAGATCTTCCTACAACTTGTATGCTTGCCTTATCAATAAATTTACAGTTTCACAGAGGTGCGCAAAACCATAGTCTGACGTCCCAAACAATAACACCGTACAAGTGAGCCATTACAAAGGTTTCAGAAATCAAAAAGTCGGACAAGTATCTGTTATATTTTTAATTGATGTGTGCCTAGAGATTCAATCATACACCTGTATTAAAACAAATTTATGGTTAGTAAGGCTTCGTTTAGGACAAGTGACTATTTGTTCAGGACAATTACTTCAAAAGATATTTGAGTTCACACAGGTCTGAAAAAGTCGGGGGGGGGGAAATTACTACTTCAGGAAAAGACATGGAAAGTAGAATTTGAAGTTTTATCATCATGATCATAGGAAAATCTTGGATTTTTGAAAATAATAGTTGGGGAACTTCATAATCAGTGAAAGAAATATTGGGAAATATTGTTTTAAAAAATGTTGTTTTTGTCACAATTTATTGAATATTTAGCCTTGTTTTTTTATGCCATCATGGGCTATTAGACATTCAGTTAACCTAGCAACTCTTTCCTGGGTTCTGGAAGCCTAATAAACACGCCTGGCCCTCTATGCAAGTAACTGATAACTTTCCCACATGAATCAGCATTGAGATGCAATGTCATATATCAATCATCACTGAGATGCTGGAAATTCGAGCTCATGATTTATGCGCTACAGACTGAGCTGAATGGGTCCTGCTGAGAAAAAGTTGAAATCAGATGTGTATACATATATATATATATATGGGAGATAATTTAATTCACAACAATAGAATTAACGATATTTTGGATCTTTTCAGATGAGCATATAATTAAATATATATGAATTAACTGTATCTATATGATCCAACGGGTTTATAAATCTAGACTTATATAGCATGTGAGTAGTCATAAATCCTTAACTGAATCCTACTCGTATAAAGCTATCAGTTCATGTATGTAAATTTGTCCACCCTGCATGTAATTCCATAGTTTATAAGTCGACACCAAATTTATTGGTTTGGCAGAGGCCTTGATATTGTAGCTAGGCCCACTCGCCGTAGTTTGGTCTGTACATTTATGTCTTGGTTATTCACAAATAATCATCTCCATATATATATATACATACGCTGTAAATATTTGTTTGTGTTTCCTAGTTACTTGGATGATGTAGACAGAATAACCCAACCAGACTACCTGCCCTCCCTACAGGACATACTGCGAGTGAGGTCACCCACCACTGGCATCATAGAATATCCATTTGATCTGGATAGTATAATATTTAGGTATGTATCTATGTATGAATGTATGAAATCACATTTTACAGTCAGGTCATCCTTAAAAAAGGTTTGTTTGCTGTGCTACGATCCAGTATTTTTCATGTGGGTAGGTAGGTAGCTATTTATTTTATTTTTTTTGCCAGATTTTGATTTTGCATAGTCATTTTGAAGAATAATGAACAGAAATCATGAAAAAAAAATTAAATGCTTTGAAAGGCAATAAAAATGTTTGGGTAGCTGCAATTTTCAGGGAGTAGGTAGGAGCATGGCAAACATGTTTTTTAAGGTTTTTAAGCAAAAAATGGCTACTTAATTATCTAATCCAGACAAAAGTGCAGTGTAATGGTGTGTTTTATATCTGACAAAAAAGCGCCTCCTTGGTCGAGTGATTTAAGACGCTGTGATCTAATGACTGCTCACCTCTGAGGTCTCAGGTTAGAGTCCAACTCCCACCAATAAAACTAGATATGCTATATATATTTACAATCCCACTGAGGTCTCATGTTAAGAGTCCAACTCCCACCAATAAAACTAGATATGCTATATATATTTGCATTCCCACTGAAGTCTCATGTTAAGAGTCCAACTCCCACCAATAAAACTAGATATGCTATATATATTTACAATCCCACTGAGGTCTCATGTTAAGAGTCCAACTCCCACCAATAAAACTAGATATGCTATATATATTTACATTCCCACTGAAGTCTCATGTTAAGAGTCCAACTCCCACCAATAAAACTAGATATGCTATATATATTTACATTCCCACTGAGGTCTCATGTTAAGAGTCCAACTCCCACCAATAAAACTAGATATGCTCAGTGCTCCAAGAAAAAGAAAATTTGGGACTAACCCAGGGCAAGTAGATTGAAAAAATCTACTTGCCCTGACTGAAAAATAACTTGCCCTGATCAACGGTTCACATGCCCAGATTTTTATTACTAAATACACCTTGCAGTATAATATGAAATATGTAAAAATAGACTTAAATGTATTCATTTTATGTAGGGTAAGCTCCCCATAACATTATGCATGTCTAAATCACAAGTTTTAGAGTTTGAATAAGACCAGGAGAAGTGAGAGAACTTCGGGAGTACTGACTATGTCTCTATCAGTATGTTGTATTTAATCCTTGTTCTTTATTAGCATAAAAAAGATGCTAAATATTCAATCAATCAATCAATCAATTGTTCTTTATTGACTATCATTTCTGTTCTGTCGATTCAGTGGCAGTGTGGGAGCAGGAGTATATTTAAAACATTATTTTAAATATCTTTCATTGTTTTCTAATTATTGCTGTCACAACATACAATAATGGCAATGCCAATCCTACAAAGCTATTCAATCTATCCAAGAGAACATGGCAATATGATAAATGAATGCAGTCTATGATAGCCTTCAAATATCTAGAAAGTGCAACTAGTCAACTATATTTCAAATATTAAAAAAAATCCCACATAATTCATCTTAATTGTTGTTTTCAATACTTTATTTAAATCATGCCAAGAAAATATACGCTGAAACTACACAACCAAAAAGCAATGTTTATTACTATAATACCCCACCCACATTTTTCTTTACAGTAAACTCAATTTCAATATCAACTCAAACGTTTTCACAGAAGAAAATTTATATAGGTACATAACGTTCCAATTATTGTAAATCTACGAAATATTTATAAAATTTCCAAAACCTAACGCTGACATTTTACATAACGCGATCGATTGCTAATTATCTGCAAAAACATTACCAGACTTCAGAAATCGTTACCATTTTGGCAAAGGGAGGTAATTTTATACTCTTCAAATGGAGAATTTGAGAAACACCCGCGAATTACGTCATCGTCTTTTTTTTTTAGTCTTTGCTGCGGTAGGTGGTAAGAAACGTGTTTACCTTGGGCGTAGATATCCGACCGATCAGAGCGGTTATTAAAAATAGATTACTTTATATTCAAAGCTATCCACAAATCACATTAGAGGAATTAAAATAGATAAATGAATATGCATGAGAGGTTTACCAAAGTCGCATTATCGGGCATGTGGTATGATAAACACCGCAGGGGTCAATTGTTTATACTGATTAGTTACGGTCTTTAAACAACAGTTTGACCTGTGTTGTTTCGAATAGAGATATTTGCAGACCTGTGTATTGTGAAAACTAGCTTGTCCGATTTTTTAAGACAAGCCCGACGGGCAAGTAACTTTGAAAAAGGCACATGCCCGGATCCAGATTTGACAAGCCCTGGGCATCGGGCTATCCTATTCTTGGAGCACTGATGCTACATATATTTACATTCCCACTGAGGTCACAGGTTAGAGTCCAACTCCCACCAATAAAACTAGATAAGCTATATATATTTACATTCCCACTGAGGTCTCATGTTAAGAGTCCAACTCCCACCAATAAAACTAGATATGCTATATATATTTACATTCCCATTGAGGTCTCATGTTAAGAGTCCAACTCCCACCAATAAAACTAGATATGCTATATATATTTACATTCCTACTGAGGTCACAGGTTAGACTCCAACTCCCACCAATAAAACTAGATATGCTATATATATTTACATTCCCACTGAGGTTACAGGTTAGAGTCCAACTCCCACCAATAAAACTATATATGCTATATATATTTACATTTCCACTGAGGTCACAGGTTAGAGTCCAACTCCCACCAATAAAACTAGATATGCTATATATATTTACATTCCCACTGAGGTCACAGGTTAGAGTCCAACTCCCACCAATAAAACTAGATATGCTATATATATTTACATTCCCACTGAGGTCTCAGGTGAGAGTCCAACTCCCACCAATAAAACTAGATATGCTATATATATTTACATTCCCACTGAGGTCTCAGGTGAGAGTCCAACTCCCACAAATAAAACTAGATATGCTATATATATTTACATTCCCACTGAGGTCTCATGTTAGAGTCCAACTCCCACAAATAAAACTAGATATGCTATATATATTTACATTCCCACTGAGGTCACAGGTTAGAGTCCAACTCCCACCAATAAAACTAGATGTGCTATATATATTTACATTCCCACTGAGGTCTCATGTTAAGAGTCCAACTCTCACCAATAAAACTAGATATGCTATATATATTTACATTCCTACTGAGGTCTCAGGTTAGAGTCCAACTCTCACCAATAAAACTAGATGTGCTATATATATTTACATTCCCACTGAGGTCACAGGTTAGAGTCCAACTCTCACCAATAAAACTAGATATGCTATATATCAGGACTTCTAAAATTTCAAAATACAAATCGGTCCAGGGTTATATTGCTGTAAGAATCGCTGCCGTAAGAATCACACTTTTTCCTTTTAAAACCACTCTACATTATGCCCATGCATGTATATATATATATTCCAATACCCCACCCACTGCGTAATTTTATCATCTGTTATTTTACATGCTATGTGTGTTTCATTTGACTAAACTTTTCTAAGTATGTACATAATTATTTCCAAAATCATGTATTTTCATTTGAATGAACCAATTCCAATCAATTTCACGCAAAAAAATAGATTCAGGATGTAAACCGGAAGTGTCGTGTATACCGGATATAGCCTTGGTTCGAATCAATGCCGATTCAATGCTTTGAACATTGTCAGAAGCACTTTTTATTGAATGTGACATTTAAACAGTATTAATCTCGCTAAACTAAATATGAATATATGTAAATTTGCATACAACCACTTTCAACTCTGTCTCCTATTATATTATTATCAATTCATTAAAAAAGCGTTCGCATCTAAAGGAAGATATTAAAAATGGAATATAATACTTATTGACGAAATCCTATTTTAATTGAACACAAACAAACTGCACAATTTCATAGCATGTATTGAATGAAACAACAAGTTTGCTGTCGTCTCTTTGATGAATATGATGTCACTTTGCATGGGCTAACATCAAAGGGAGATTGTAAGGGTGAAACGTACATGATTTCAAGTTCTTGCAAGTGACATGTTTATGATGTTTCTTTTTTGGGAATTGAAGCATGTTTTTGGATTACAAAGTTAATAATATGGAGGAAATACATCAAATTAATGGATAAGATATATAAACGGAATAGAAATTATATTAATTATTTATTAAAAGTTAAGTTGATGCACAGATCTGTACTCTGTGGACAACTATTTTTCCAAACGTTATGGCTAACACGAACAATTTCTGTCTTGACATCAAAATAAAATCAGTCCAGGTTTGATCACTTTCCTATATTAATGTCATTAATATTGTAATTAAAGTTGTTGTTAACAAACAAGTAATACTGCACGTTTTAATTAAATATTTTAATGACGTAAGCAATTTTCGGTCTGAAAGTCCTAGCTTTAACCACTTGGAAAAAGAAATGGCAGAGCAAACACATTGTGGCAAGCGGTATATCAAAGAAATTACCGAAGCAAAACCAGTTTGATGAACATGGGTCGCTGGTCACACATAGCAATAGACTCTTCCGAAAAAGTCCACTACTATCCGTAATGGCTTAGTCAAAATTTACCTCCTTTTGCACAGCGGGTCACAAAACAATTGAATGTTATTGCCGCAAGGCGTATTTCACAGCTTATAAGGCATGATAAAGGTAATTTATACATCTGATAGAAAATATCTGGACCGATTTTTTAAATTTTGAAATGAAAACCGGTTTAGAACAGTAGAAATCGGTCCAAAAACCGATAAACCAGTGATTTTAGAAGCCCTGCTTTATATATTTTTACATTCCCACTGCAATTGGCCTAAATGAACTATATAGATTTACTGCATTTAATTTCCCAAAGAAAATCACTTGTAGCTGGGCGGAGCTAAAAGGACCAGTTTGCATTTCATTGGTTGCACAATTTTGTTGCCATTACTTTCACGTGACGTTTGTCCTACAAATGCGTGCACTTATTCAGTATGTTGACAACGTCGCCGTTACATTCATGACAATGGACTAAATGTTTTTCATCACCTGATGAAAACTCAAAATTGGGCTTTTAATCCATAAGTAAACTGTCAAAAATTATATATATCCTCCATGGCTGAGTGCCCTAAGGCAACACGGCAAGAGCTTTCATCTTACTTGTGATGTTGTGAGTAAAACTGATTGTTTACATTTATAGATTTTCACTGCTTGATGAACATTGCATGGTAGATTCTTTTTTTGTGTGTGTTGTTTTAATATATTTAAGACCATAATAAATTAACTTGTAGAAATATCATCCAAATTTATTTCAATATAGAGTTGGGATGCAATTTTATTGTGGGGTTGGGGGGAGGTAAAAAAATGGAGGAGGTGGTGGTGGTGTGAATGGAGATATATCAATTAATTGTGGGTTAAGGCTCGGTTATTATGATATCTAATATATAAGAAATTTGCTTGAGATGTACGAGGATTTGAACTCCCATCTTGTAATATTTCAGGCTTATCATGTAAGTCGGTAATGCATACACCATAATTATGCACCTAAATACCAATATTCAGTATATTATTTCGAGTGAATTGAATATATTAATGCTTATTTCTTATTAACCAGTTTGTAATTCTTGCTAAATAAGAATGTTTCTGGGTCAATATGGCTGTTGGTCACAGCTGTTTTAGGGGCGAAATAATCGCTGCTTGTCGATTGGTCAGTAATCATTTACATTTGGAGCTTTACAGGTCAGGTCCATCCACTGGTTGTTTACTGGGATAAGAGAGACCTGTCAAACTGACAAGCGAATATAACAAAGTTGGGGGAAGAAATTTTATGACCTTGGATATGCATATTTTGGGGTATATCAAAGGGTAGTTTTTACACTTCAAACCACAGAGCATTGGGTGGGTTTAAAAAGTGGTACATTTGGTCTTAAGATGGTATGCTTACATCTCGCTGTTGAGGCTGTGAGTTAATAACTGATAGTAGGTGCTTATTAAATATTTTATCATTAGAATCATAGTGACATGCTTTAATATCATAACTGGCACTGATACAAGGTGCTTATTAGATTTACATTTTCGAAAAAAATCACACAGTGATATGCTTTAATATCTTGCACTGCTCTCGTTTCAGAAAGGCAATCTGAATTTATAAAGTGTAACATTTGATTTATTATTCACCAACACATTTAAACTTAAATTATAAACATCAATCTAGGAAAAGCATCCATCGGTTGATCATTTTAGATTGATTCTAGTACAACTGCATATGGTTTCATTGACATTCATTAAATAATCAATAAATTACCAGTCAAAACTTACTTTCAAGTTTTTAAAATATGTAAAGGGAATATATCGGGATATTTAAAAAAAGTTTAAAAATTTACTAAAAACATTTGCCCCCAATATATCATGCCTATATATCATATATATACTCACAGACACTGCATTTCCTAAAGCATATCTATTTAAACATGCCAAAATAATATTTTGAAATGGGATTTCTGAACTTGGGTAACTCGCCTAGATTATGCCAGGTAAGCATCACAACAAGACCATACTGCTGTAAAGTTTCACAGTGAACAGTGTGACATTCAGATTTATCCAACAAACATTACAAATCTTACATTGCTCTCCTTATTGAACCCTAACTTGATTTATGATGTTAAAATCCCCCAACATTCACTGCAAGGGTAGTAAATATTTATAAGAGTAGACTATCAAATTACAACGCTACACTAGGCTATCTGCTGATGGTGAATTAACACAGATCCATGTGTATAGAGTGCATCTCCCTCGAATTTCAAATTTATGGCAGTTGAGAGTCAAACTTATTTTTCAAACTGCATATACATGTATTATAATAACCACTTTTAGGAAATTAGTTTTTTTTTTACCAATTAAATGTATTAACAATAATCTAGTAGTTTGCAACATTATAAAAAAAAAAACCAGTGTACTGAATTATATAAACCTGCCTCAGAGCCATTTTGTGGCATTTGGGGCTTTCAGCTACATGCAGTATCAGATATATTAACATAAGGTGGAGTAACTCGTGAAAATGTGGCCACGCTGGACAACAGTGGCTATTTGACAGCTGGACAGTTTTGTTATTTGATTTATAAATATATGGGTTCTTTTTGCAGAGGAGCAATTGGTCAATATTTGTAGGTTGTAGTGGCTATGCTATGTTTCAGTTTCTTTGCCTACATAAAAATGGACAAAATACGGTTTCGGTAAGTTCAATTGTGACTGAAACATAAAACACAATGCGATGCACATGATCAAATAATAATATCCTGGCATTCACAGTTTTGTTTAATAAGCGTGCGCACTAACATTTGACACGTTTGAGAAACTGTAATAATATAGTGTTCCGTGTATATATACAGATGGATTGGTCGTCGTGAATCTACCATTGATATTTTGCGTAAGACACAAGAGAAAAAAACAACAAACTGTAAGGGGGGGGGGGAAATGATACATGCAAGTATAAAGTGTTAGGATATTTCCTGTGGTGACGATCTAAACCGAAAGAATAAAAATATTTCCATATTAAATTAAATACCATACAATTATCCTGTTTGATGACAATATTTCCATAAAACTGTATTATTCAATACTAGACAATAATCAAGTTTTAATTGCTTTGACTGCTGTCACCCATCCAAGTACTAACCACGCCTTCACTGCTTTACCTTCCAATACAGTCCATGTGAACGTGAAAATAGTGAATTATTTGTGTACCAGTCAAGTTACATAAACAGACTTCTGCTTTAAAGATCATGTTAACAAACAGTTTTGTCTATTTTTCATTTGGAATTAATAAAATACACAAAATATACTGAAAATGGTTTATAAACTTTGTTTATTGAATAGAAATCATAAAATATAAACCATATAAAACATGTCTAAAACATTCATTGCATTGCCTGTATGCTGTGAAAGTCCTGGGAAAAAGCTTCAGACGGGACCATATATATTTTCTGTTGTCTATAGTTTAACCTGCACCCCTGTTTAATCTTAAAAACTGAGTGGAGGGGGGGGGGGGGGGGGAACTGCAAACTGTGTTGGTATATATATATTTTTTTTGACAATACAAATATAGATGAAATAAGATTTCGGAAAAAAAAACAATTTCTCTGGCTGAAACTTCAACATAGAGTAAAGCACATGAATAAGTAATATCCGGATGTTCACAGTTGTGTTAATGAGCGTGTGCACTAACATTTGACATCTTTTTAATAAAATGTAAAAAATAAGATTGTACGTGTGACATGGTGTCAGTATAATGTGACTGGGTGGGGGTATCATACCATGTGTGCGGTTGACATGGTGTCGGTATAATGTGACTGGATGGGGTATCATACCATGTGTGCGGTTGACATGGTGTCAGTATAATGTGACTGGATGGGGTATCATACCACGTGTGTGGATGACAAGGTGTCTGTATAATGTGACTGGGTGGGGTATCATACCACGTGTGTGGTTGACATGGTGTCAGTATAATGTGACTGGGTGGGGTATCATACCATGTGTGTGGTTGACATGGTGTCAGTATAATGTGACTGGGTGGGGTATCATACCACGTGTGTGGTTGACATGGTGTCAGTATAATGTTACTGGGTGGGGTATCATACCATGTGTGTGGTTGACATGGTGTCAGTATAATGTGACTGGGTGGGGTATCATACCATGTGTGTGGTTGACAAGGTGTCAGTATAGTGTGACTGGGTGGGGTATCATACAGATTGTGTTGTTGACATGGTGTCAGTATAATGTTACTGGGTGGGGTATCATACCATGTGTGTGGTTGACATGGTGTCAGTATAATGTTACTGGGTGGGGTATCATACCATGTGTGTGGTTGACATGGTGTCAGTATAGTGTGACTGGGTGGGTCTGTACACATTACTTCAGTGTGTTTTCCCCCCGGACAATGGGAAATTGGAATTGGGAAGTTATGAAGCACTTACAAATTAAAATTGGGAAAACCTTTTTGATTAAATTAGTTCCTCATTGATAGAAACTTTTACAACTAGTCATTAAGTAGTTAGATTGCTCACTAAGTTATGACTTGAATTAACAATATTCTATCTAGCTTAACTTTACTGCAAATTATAGGGAAAAGTAAAATCTATTGGAGAAAAAAAAAAGGATTTCTTCTTCCATGTGCTGCAAAAAGAAAACATGATACAGCTTCTTGTAGCTAATCCAGTATAACCTACAGCTTATACCCAATAATGTAATAAAAAATAATAGTAATAATATTAACAAAAATAATAGTAATAATGATATTCTGCCATGAGGCCCTCTAAATAATGAACTACACCTGACTACTAAGATAAATTATTTAGTTGTAAATTAAATTTCTCTTTCTAGTAATATAACACATATTATTCCTTGTTAATAAAAAATTAAGAAATAAAAGTAACACTTAATTTTATTTTGTTTCCCTGATTTTTAGCTTTATATGCAACTTTATGTGAGAAAGTTTGCCAGCTACTGACAGAAGGTCGTAGGTTCTATTCAAGCTTCATTCTGAGGTCTTCCTCCACCAGTAAAACTAGATATGCCATATATATATGTAACCTGAAATGTTGAAAACGAAGTTAAACCCCTTTGGAAAAAAAGGTGACTTAATAAGAAAAGAAAGTGTCTAATTGATTTTCCATTTTACCTGATGTACACACCTACCTACACACCTACCTGCACACCTACCATTTTTTTTAAATGCTGCATTGCATTTATTTCAAGTCAGCCTATGGAGGCAATTTCTAGTTACATTGCTTTTTTCTCCCAATCATATCCGAGGAAGAATGTTAGTAAAAAGATATTATATACACAGGGCTTGAAATTTCTTATAAAAGCTACTCAGCCTCCATTTCCATCATTTTTAATTCAGTGCTAAAAATCAAAGAAATATTAAGGTCAGTATCATAAATTTTACTCGTCCTGACCAAATGTTCACTTGTCATGGCGCACGGACGAGTGGAATTTTCCAGCCGGGTATATAGTCGAACCTGTATAAGTGGTCGATCTATTAAGCAGCCACTTGTCTTGAGCAGCCACATTTGTTATTTCCTAATTATATGCTTTCAGAGCAAATTAACCTGCAGCCTTGACTGGCTGCGTAAGATAGGTTTGACTGTATAGCACTTGTAGTTTTTTTATTCCATTACCATATTGCCATCTCCTACCCTTTCTAAAAAAATTAGTCAGAATTAATTTAGTAGAGGATTATAAAATTTTATGATCAGAGAATCTTGACATTAAAAGAATGGAGATTTTACAGTCACAGAATCTCAACATTGTAGGAAAGGAGATTCTATGATTGCAGAATCTCGATATTACAAGAAAGGAGATTTTATGATGGCAGAATCTCAGTATTGTAGGAATGGAGATTTTATGATTGCAGAATCTTGACATTGTTGGAATGGAGATTTTATGGTGCAGTCTTGACATTGAAGTCGTGACGTTTTCCGGTTGCAGAATCTCGACAATTGTGAATAATTTCTGCCTCTGTAATCTTATGTTAACAATGTTCTCATTTTAATGTCTCTGTGATTCTGTTTCAGAATGGTAGATGTTGGAGGACAGAGATCTGAACGTCGGAAGTGGATACACTGTTTTGAAAATGTTACGTCCATTATGTTTTTAGTCGCCTTAAGTGAATATGATCAGGTTCTAGTAGAATCGGATAATGAAGTAAGTGCAACTTTGTTCATCTTCGGTAAGGCCATTATCAATTAATTGCTAGATTATCAAATTTATCACCCAAATTGCTCTTTAAAATGTGGGGGGAAGTGATTTTATTATTTTATTTTTTATATTATTATTTTATTTTTTTTTTTAAGTTTATGAAAATAAGAAGGGTCGGAGCGGCATGAAAATAAGGGAGTGGGCAGGGATAATAATCTAGCAATTGATTTATTATGGCCAAACATAGCGTTGTATTCTCTAATGAGAAAAGAGTTCTGGCCCTAGTCTCTGGAAAATACTCAATAGTGTGCTTAATTTCTTAATAAAATTGAGCACGCTATTGAGTTTAAGTAGAATAATGGACTTGAGTATTTTCATGAAACCGGTGACAGCCAATTTCTTTTCCCCTGCTCATTTGTTCCTCGGGAAAGAAATCGGTTTTATCCCCCTTTGAGGAAAGAACGGCTAACTGATTCTTTCCCCAACTCTACTTAACCTTTTACTCCACAGATACACGTCTTTCCGCACCAATCACAGAAGACCTTTGAAAACAGTGCAAGAAGAGTTAAGATCTTAACTCTTCCTGCACTGCTTTTCACTCTGTCAGTTAATATAAACATAATTCACCCATTGCTGATAAGTGGTGAATTCATGCTTTCAATTTGAAAGAGTCCAAGAAAATGCTTATGAAGTAAAGGTTTAAATTTTGATTTTCTGCAGAGAAAAAAATGAGCTAGCTGTTAATTCTCCCCTTATATTTTGATTTTCTTTTACGGGAAAAGAAATGAATAGCCGATTTCCCCCCCCCCCCCCTTTATTTTGACTTTCTAGGGGGATAAAATTTGCTTGCCCTAGGTCTAATGGTCTAAGGCAACATCTGGCAATTATTGACCACTTACAGCTGAGGTTGTGGGTTCAAGTCAAGCTCGGTTCAAACCCTGTGAAAAAACCTTTGCAATTTGTTGTAGAAGTACAGGGTTCTACCCAAATTTATGTATATATGTGTGTGTGAAGTCTTCCTACATTAATAAAACTGGACCTGTAATGTAAAACTATTCTCACAAACTTAGCTGTGTAAATTGATGGAAATCTAGTTCAATTTATTTTAAAGGGAAATTAAAAACAAATATTTGTTGGCAATTGGGAATTTCTTTCTCTCCCTCCTACCCTTAAAAAAAGCTGCCTTAGGCCATCCATAAGAAAAATTTGCTGTGCTCCGACCAAGTATTTTCCATGGAGTTAGATAGGTAGCTTATTTTGATTTTTTTGCCATTTTTTAAAAAATTTGACTATCATTTTTTTGCCAGAAGTCGTGAAAAAAAATCAATGCTTTAAAGTCGATAAAAGGTTAGCTAAAATTTGAGTAAAACAAGTGTAAACAGAGATTTCTATTTTTGTAAACTGATTATATATATCAGGTAACACCTTGGTTAGTAAACTTGAAAAATGTTCTACTAAATCATGTGGGATATGTAGACCTCGATTGATAGTGGCACTTCCTGATTTCAGAAAGGACAATAAATTTATACTCTTCATTTAGTGCAAGTGAACCCACACTACAGATAAAATTTACTGTGTCCTTCAGTTCACTTGCAAGCATGTAATGATGTTTAGAAGGATATATATATATATAACAACAGCGTGTTATTAAAAAGAAATGTTTGTTTGCTGCTTCCGACCAACATGCAACAATCCTGTAAGTCTTAAAAAAAAGTAAGTGGGGTTGGGGTGGGGGGGGGGGGGGGTCCAAAAATTAAAAATAGTTGAAAATAATAAAAAAAAGCAGATAATATTGGTGTTCATTCAAAGTCCTAAAAAATTATTGTGTGATTGATAAAAAAAATTACCTTCCTACCCCTAAGGTTCAGAAGTGGCCAACAAACAATTAAGGAATTATGTAGAGCAGGAAGGGCAGTTATTTAATTGAGATGTTGTTATCTCCATGTATTCATGTAAAGTGTCGCGATTACAAAACTTGTATACTGCAACAACACAAAATAACCTTTTCTTAAACGGCGGTGTTTTTAATTAAAAACCATTTTGCATGATTTAAACATTATAAAATCTAATGTTCAGTCAACTTAAATTTTATGTTTAAAAATTCAGTTGCCTGTGAAAACTGAATGACAGACATATATTTGTTATACAGACATACATGAAAGGTCCTTTATTTTATGGTTTTTGATACTTCCAATTTTTGTTGTATTAATCCAATGATATCTAATGGGGAATTGAGGTCAAAATAAACAAAAAATTATGTAAAAATAAAAAGAAAATTTGTTTTGGTGTAAGATCAAATGATATTTCATCTCGTGATCACCAAACATGATATTCTCACTCATGGCAAACCACTCGTGAGAATATGACTTTTGGTGATCACTTGGATGAAATATAATTTGATCTTACACCGAAACAAACAAATATCCTTATATATTATACAGGTTTATAACTCTCACTTTTTCCACATTTCAGAACCGTATGGAGGAGTCCAAAGCATTGTTTCGTACAATTATAACATACCCCTGGTTCCAGAATTCATCAGTGATTCTTTTTCTCAACAAGAAAGACCTACTAGAGGAGAAAATTATGCATTCACATCTTGTCGATTATTTCCCAGAATTTGATGGTAAGCCAAATAATTTTAAGTGGAGAGTTAATGTGGTGGATGGAGTGTTAGCCGCTCACACCAGAGGTTGCGGGTTTAATCCCAACCTCGACTTGATGCCTCTCATAAAAACAACAGCCTGTACTGGTTCTACCCACAGGAAGTGGGACTCAAGAGCAGTTCAAACAAGATTTTATATGTAGTTTCCTTCGTAAGGCCATTTTAAATTAATTGCTAGATTATCATCCAAATTTTTCTTGAAAAGGGGGAGGGGTGGCGAGTGGGGTGAGGGATTTTATTTTTTAATTTTTAGCTCTACTGGCCAAAGGCCAGAAGTGTTTATGCGATGGCGTGTTGTCTGTCGTCTGTTGTTTCCAAAGTGTGTTAGCAGCACTTTCTCTGAAACCACTAGGCCAATTAAACTGAAACTTCACATGGATGTTTCTATTGCATAGGAGACTATACAGAACATTTTTTTTTTTTCGATTTGAAATTCAAGATGGCCACCATTACTAATAATAGTCCAAAACTTAAAAAATCTTCTTCTCATGAACGGCCCAACAGATTTTCAAAATGTTTATGTAGTTATGATAACCATTTATAGTTTTGTTAGATTTGTTCAAATGGTGTCCCTAGGGTTAAAAATGACCCCGCCCCGAGACAGAAGACAGAAGCATTGTTTGGTGAAGGAGGTTCAGATTTGTAAAAATGACTAGGTTCCACTGTTTTAAGGGGTCAGGAGGGTAAAATTTGGGAATTGCAAAAACTGTTTTTAAGAACTGGTACATCAGATTTGTTCATATTTGGCATAAATTATCCCTATGTGAAGGGGTTTGATTGCAGATTAGAATTTAGGGGCTAAAGTTTATAGGGTCCCTGTTAGGGAACTTAGAATTTTACATAGGGATACTATGAGAATACAGAAAATTCTCTATTTTTTTTTATCTTTTCTGAAACCACAAGGCCAATTAAACTGAAACTTCACATGGATGTTTCTATTGCATTGGATACTATACAGAACATTTTTTTTTTGTTTCGATCTGAAATTCAAGATGGCTTCCATTACTAAAATACTCCAAAACTTGAAAAATCTTCTTGGCATTCGCCCAACAGATTTTCAAAATGTTTATGTAGTAATGATAACCAACTATGTTTTGTTAGATTTGTTCAAATGGTGTCCCTAGGGTTAAAAATGGCCCGCCACGAGGGTTCAATTAGGGGATACGTGCCATTATAATAAAAATAAAATTTAAATGGAAATGATTTCGCCTATTTCATGTACAGAAGCATTGTTTGGTGAAGGAGGTTCAGTTTTATAAAAATGACTGGGTTCCACTGTCTTAAGGGGTCAGGAGGGGCCCCAAAAGGGTAAATATAGGGAATTACAAAAAACGTTTTCTTAAGCACCAGTAGGTGCTATTTGTTCATATTTGGCATAAATTATCCCTATGTGTAGGGGTTTGATTGCAGATAAGAATTCAGTGGCTAAAAGTTATAGAGGCCCTGTAAGGGGACTTAAATAATTTACATAGGAATACTATGGGAAAACAGAAAATTCTCTCTTTTTTTCATCTATTTAGGCAAAACTATTATTCATTTGGAATTATGAAGTATCATCCTGTCATAGGAAATACAATTTGGCTCAATAAGGAGAATTGACTTTCCATAAGGGGCCATGGTGGGTCAAAAAAGGGTTAAAATAGAAAATTTTCAAAAATCTTCTCAACAACCGGTCAGTCAAATATTATAGTCATATTTGATATGGATTATCCCAATGAGTATGGTTTTAAAGTTTGTACAAATCAAGGGACTTGTATTTATAGGGCCCCGTAAGGGGACTTCAAGTTTTATATAGGAATACTATTGGAAAACGGAAAATTCTCTTTTTTTTCATTCATTTATGACTTTTTTTATTCAGTTTCAGTTTTGAAGCAACTTCTAGTCATAACAAATATGATTTTGTTCGATACGAAGGATTGACTTTCAAAACGGGGCCAGGTGGCGTCACAATTTGAATAATTTCTGCTCATAACAAATCACTAAGAGTCGGTGATTGAAGTTCTGACAAATTTAGGGCCTGGGTTGTATAAGGGTTCTGTACAGGGGACTATATTTTTTTTTACAGATGAAGGGTATGGGAATTAAAAGTATTTCCTTTTCATAGCAATTAAGTTTTTGTTCAGTATGGGTGTGGTGGGGGTGTTTATCCGTAAGTTCTTAAGACGACCCCGCCAAAGAGGGTAAATATTGTAGAATTTCAAAAAGTGCTATAGCCACAATGAGTCAGTAGAGCGTCCTCAGACCCTCTTGGGCCTCTTGTTATTTTTTAAATTTTAAATGTTTTTAATAAAAAAAAAGTAAAAAAAAAAAGAGTGTTTTTTTTTCTAAATAAAAAGGGTCGGGCAATTAGGGAAGTTAGGGGGCAGGCAGCGATGATAATCTAGCAATTAATTCATTATGGCCTAATGGAGCTAAAGTAAAATTGTAATGATTTGTTGGTAATGTGTCATTCTATGAGTTTTTGATTAAGATGTTACATGTATAGACGGGTTTGAATTTTTAACATTAACTATTATTTTAAATTTCCTTTTAATTTTTATGTTGAAGGGGATATAAGTCAGTCTTTCATTCCTCCAAGGTTAAAAATTGGTTTAGGTCAATATCTCCTATGTATTTAATATATGAGCCTTAAAGCAGGTGACTGCTTAATACAGGTTAATTAAAACTAGAATTATAAAAATGGTAAATATAATAGCTGTCTGTTTAAGACAAGTGGTTGCTTAATAGAGATGGCCGCTAACACAGGTTTGACTGTATTCTGATCCTAATCTTTTTCTTGTTTCAGGTCCAAAAAAAGACGCGCAGGCAGCCCGTGAATTTATTTTACGCATGTTCGTGGACCTTAACCCTGACCCTGATAAAATAATTTACTCCCATTTTACATGTGCTACAGGTAAAGTTCATGTTTATTTACAATGGCACATTTGTTTGCATGTTCTCCATCCCCATCAATCTTTTGATAATTGATATACGACATTGCGTCTCATTATCATTCGTCTCTCACCACTGATTCAAGTGGACAAGTTATCAGTTACTTGTAGAGATTGGGTGTGCTGAGTACTGGTTAAGTTTCCAGGATCACAGGAAACATTGATTATGTTAACTGATCGTCTGTTAGCCCTCAATGGCATAAAAATGACGCTTGATATTTAATCAATCGACCAATCATCAAGGTTTTGAGACTGAGAAATGGACTCAAAATTTGATTCTTTTGCAAACACTAATAACATACAACTAGGGTAAAAAATGTGATTTTCTTACATTTTCTGTTAATTTTATTGTTGAAATTGCTTGTTTCTACAAATAAATATAGTAATTTGCTTTTTAAATTGGTGATATTTAGATTTATTTATTTTTACATTTTGAGTCCATACTTTGATCAATTTAGGTCCATGTATTTTATAGATAACATTGTAAGGACAGATCATTATGTTGTTGTTTGAATATTACCATGGCTATGCAGTATTTGGGTGAATACAGGTATGCTTTACAAAACGTTGTTGTAAGGTGTTCAGTTACATAGGGACAGTGTCTACTTGGGACTGTACTTGAAGCACTGCCACACTGGAGTATCATGCTGTGGACGCATTGTATCGTACCCCACCTACTATCATTATGCTGGGACCGGGGCCAAGCAGATATGCTCGAGGAAAGCTCTAGTACCATTTGACCTGACCAGGGATCTAATGCTCAATCTTCTGCACGTGTGGCGGATGCTCTACCCGCTGCTGTTATATTATTATTATCTTCTGTTTCATACTTAATATGTTTTCAATGAAAAGTAATACTTTAATTGAATAATCTTCTATTTAAAAAAAACAACCTATGGCACAACATGAAAATAGAAAACTTAGAAACAATTTGTCCAAGTGTGAATTTATGCACTTTAATTTAATCAAACTTTAAAGATAAACACAGAGTCGTCAACCAACCAGAATATTGACGTGTGGCAAAATATTGATAAATGATGACTTGTACAATTACAAATGTCATCTCGACTTGACTTTTTTTCATTCTTAATTTCAGACACTGAAAATATTCGCTTTGTATTTGCGGCAGTGAAAGACACAATATTGCAACTGAACCTAAAGGAGTACAACCTAGTGTGAGGCTGAAGTAACTCGGTGATACATTGCCATCACCGCCCTGTAAAGTGACCTTGGATTTCTCCATTTAAATACATTGGATAAACTGTGTGACATGGTGAGAGGTACAGAGCGTTAATCTTCTCGTCCGATCTATTTCTTCTCCATTTCTATTGACCCGGCCATCTATTACCGGTCACTGAGTCGCATTGCTGCTATTACCGGTCATGATGATGATGATGTTGATGACGAACGGTTGACGTGTTGTTGGAGATGATGACAACTGTTTGTAGTGGAAGAGAGACATTTGGATTTGTTTTTAATTAAAAAAAAAAAATGGGAATAATAAAAGTTGTTTGAATTGCGTAGCATATCACAGTGAAATGGTAGCTTGACCACAATGGTATCAGCAAACCTACCCCACCCAATAGCTGGGACAGTTATTACTTTCTTTTTTTTAAATTAGATAGAGTGGTAAGACTTTGATAATGTGAACATGGCCACATCTACATTCACATATTTCCATTGAAAATGGCTGTATAGTTGGACGCAGTTCTCTCGGAGCTTGAGGTTACGTTTGTCGAGGATTTGTACATGTAGTTAGAGTGCCGGCGGTGTATTTATGATATATGTAACCACAATATTTTCCTTCAATCCATATTTTTTCTAATTAATTTTGTTTTGTTTTTTTGCTGGATCGACATAACAGCAGACACTTTTCCAAAACAATATTACAGGTTTTTTTTCCAGTTTCCTGAATGTCGCGTAGTTTGGGTGTGTCTTCAATGGCCACGGGACAATGGTTTTTGTTCTATGTTGTGGAATGTAAACGGTTTTGTCGCACAGATTAAGAGAAATTGGAATTAGTTTTATTAAGCATGTGATAAGTAAATATATAAAGATGTGAACAAGTTTGTTTTAACTAACATTCATATAAACAGACCAATGGTTTTATGCGAAGAAAATAGATAAACGGAACATAGATTTTAAGTTCGGAAAATAAAAAGGGGGGAAAAACAAAACAACAACAAACACCAGCAAATGGGAATGACTTGATAATGGAAATGGCTGGTGTTTTAGACGGAATGAATTAGACATCCGGTAGACGCAGGGCAATATGGATCATCAGTAGGCGGGCATTACTTAGTAACAAGACGTGAGCTCTGGTTCGTGTTTTCATCGTGTTTGTTGTTTATGAATATTCAAAATAAAAGTGAAGAATGCTGTTTTGTGCACACAGACTTTTATAGACTATTTACGATTAAACCTTGGTTCAGAATGACATTACCAAAACCATGCGCTATTTATAGTTTTTTTGTATGTTTGTCAGCTGTTGACCGTTGCAGATCTTTGTAGGGGTCAGCAGAATTTTAGTGTTTCAGTGCTCTGGAGTTTTTATGAATTTTTGTATACCATAAAATAGACAAAAAACATGTTCTGCTATGGTAGTGACATTTTAAGCATTTGCCTGTTGGGAAGTCTATGAAATGATATGTATATCAGTCATTATATGCGGAATACTTATGTCTTTGAACAAGTAGTTGCCAATTTTGATAATAAAATTCTCTAGTTTTTTTTTAGTTCTGCAGCTAATCAGGGGCTTAAAATAGTGGATTTTACTGGCAGGTACGGGTCGTTTCAGCAAAATTCTTGAAAGGTCTGCAAGAAATTAAGAAAGGTCTTATCTTCAACTAATAAAATTTGCATTGTGTATTTCATTTTTGATAGATTCCATTGGCCAAAGGGACTTTGAAATGACAGCCACATGCTGCATTAAATAAATTTCTAAATTTTTCTTTTTGGTCACTGCTGAGCTTGGTTTCATCAGAGGAGATATCGAAATGGGTCTTATTTTTGTACTAATTGGAATGCCAATGCTAATTCATTTAGGGCTCGACTTAATTTACAAGGGTTGGACAGCGAAAAGCAAATGTTTCGGTCCTCAAACTTGCACTATTTTTAACCCCTGATTATGTTGTGAACATTTTAGGATTTTATACTAGTTCAACTGAGTAAACTGACCTAAGTACTCAGTCAAAGAGTGACTGCAAGCATAATTCATTGGAACAGTAACAATATCAGTAATTGGTCATCTCCAAGTACAGCTTTCTTAAAGGTTAATAATCATCAAAGAGAAATACATTTTCACAAGCTATTCGTTCTCCCTTTTCAACATTTGTTTTATTGAATGCTTAAAATCAACAAATTTTAAGGGCAGTTTTTTAAATAATACTCGTCCTGACCAAATATTCACTTGTGGCTAGTGGACGAGTGGAATTTTCCAGCCATGACGCATACAATAATTATTTTTGTATCCAAAAATGACCTTCCTTTGGTTTCCCTTTAATTGTAAATATAATTTATTAATGATCTTGTTAGTATAATCTTAAAATTTTCGTCAGCTCTTATTACAATGGCTGTTTGAAATCGGATGTCAAAGACTTGGGTCAAGGGATGCTTGTTCTACTGGCCTAGTTTGAGTAAACAGTGATACCTTTCTGTATACAGTCAAACCTGTCTTAAGTAGCCTCTCCAGAAAAGGGCAAGACTGACACTGAAGGCAGGTGGCTGCTTAATACAGGGTGATTAAAATGAGAATTATAAAAATGGTAAACAGAAAACATTGCTGTTTGCTTAACAAGTGGTTTCTTGATAGAGGTGACCACAAACACAGGTTTGACTGTAGTGACGATAGGCTGAACCAATTACTTGTGATTTGAGCGCTAACTTCAGTCACTTTGCGAAAAAGGATTCAAATCATGGATACACAATTGGGTTGTCAATCAAAGTCTATAATCCACTTAAAACTGTTATTTTCCTTAGACAAGCAAACAATCTTTAGACACTACTTTGTATTTACTTAGACAAACAACAAAGCCACCTGGCAAAGCAATAGTAGCTTTTGAATTAGGTTAATTGTATAACAAAACCCTTAAGTTGAATACAAATAATACTAGGCATAACCTGTATTTGATGTAAAATGAATTTGAAAATTTTACTTATTTTAAAATTTAACTGAAATGTGTTATTTTTCAAATATATAAGCATTCTATTGCTTAAACTTATTTTCAAGCTAGCTTGTTTTAGTTGCAGATCCTACTAATGAGCATATTAAAGGACTGACTATTTCTCACCCTCTGTTTAAAAGAGTCGCATTTCTGCCGTAAATACGTTCATATCATCAAGGTATGAATAGATTTGATCAAAATTGATGTTAGAAAATACTGCGTTTAAAAGATATAAAAAAATATTTAGCAGAAATTTGGAAATGGTTCTGAAAATCCATTGTGGCGAACATTGTTTTCAGTCGACAAAAAAGTGAATATCCTTCTTTATTATAATCCTCCATTGTAGTAATCTGTTTTATGTTTTCATTGCCTGGCCACAGACATATATATATATATTAATTTTCGATGCATAATGTAACGAGTACATATTGTACTCATGGAAATTAAACAAAATATGTAAAAACTCCTATCGATAACATTTCCCATTTTTGTGCTGTGGAATCTACCTTATAGTAAGTGGGAAGACATTTATACCACTCCAGGACATCACTGTCAAACTGTTACAGAGTTGTGCTTAATAATAATGACAATTTATTTGTTTACATGTTGTGATTTTTTTTTCTAATATTGATGGATGTATTTTATAGAACAATTCCAGAATTCTGTGTTCTGCCAATGATGGGCTATCCAGTAATTTCCATATACTTCAGTTTTTAAGAGACCGGTACCGAAGTTGATTTCTGTATTTCGCTTGATTCTTTTTAAGGGCTTTTCCAGAATTAAATGTATTGTGGGTTCAGATGGCAATATAATTAAAATTTTATGCTTGGTGTTTTCATAAAAAAAAAAGATGCCTTGTGGGGTAAAAGTTTATTAAAATTTTATGCCTTGCCTGTACTTCCGTCTCTGAACCAAATTTTTTCTTCAGTACTGTTTTTCTTCTTGAAATTTTATACATTTTCTGCCAAGATATTTCCTACCGATCAAATAAAAAAACATAAAATTGTCCTTCCCATTGTACTGCAGCGCCTTGCTTTCCAAAGTCAATATACCGCAGCTTCTAGATTTCAAAGAGCGTCTTATCTTTATCGCAACAGAAACAGCAGGTCTTTTAAATTTAACTTGATTTGACCTACATGTTTGCCACGGAATGCGTGTTGTAACAATTGAAATACACAACAAAACGTGTATAATATTAATTCTGCAAAAACGCCAATTCAACTCTACGGCGACATTGCTATAATTGTATGCGTATCTGGTAAAAAAACGCTATTTTATTCGGCACAAAAAGAAACCCCAAGTAATGCAAAGTCTATTGTGACAAAAAATCTAAATTGGGACATTGCCTCAGCAGTGAAAATAACATCTTAGCGGTCGTAAAAAAAACCATAAATTGGGACTGAAATTGTCTTTGGGCATCCAAATCTGGATTGTTTGTCATCGGGTGTGCGAAATGAGGACAAATTAGATTAAATCTTAATCGATAGTAGGGAAGATTTTTGGAAGAGTCACTCGTAGTATTTGTAGCATGTTTTGTGTTATTCGATCAGTGAGCCATGTGTTTAGGTCAGTAATTTCTTTGATCCACAAGCAGTGATACCCCACACACAAGTGCACTGATGCCAACTTCACTTTAATCCATTATTTTGATATATTTCCTACGAAGTCTGACAAGTGTTTGAATTTTTTAAAAGATGTCTGAGACTTTCAAGGAATTTATGTACATTACACCGATGGAATTCCTTTTGTATCCTTTCATCAAGAATTGCCAAGATACCCACTTACTGAAATAACATGTGTCATAATAATGTTTGTTTCACTGTCAGAGTGACGTCATCGGACAATGGCACAAGATGTTAGCAAAAGGGACAGCATGTTCATTCTGTACATAAATTTAGGCATGTGTAGTTATAAACATAACTCTCTTTACGAATTGTATCAGTTTAATAGTAAGTCTGTTTTTTTTAAGAAATTAGTATACTGAATATAAACATTTTAGAAGACAACAACAGTAGTTACAAACAAACACTAATCTTAAATTATTATTATCTTGTTTTTTTTCGTTTGTTATCTGTAGTGCCCCTTGATTTCATTCTCGACCTGTGGTAAATTTTGACGTAATCACTTGCATATAGGCATTAGATCAAAAGTGTTTCATCGGTGTACTTCAAAGAAAAATAGGCAACCGTCAAGACTAGTGATTTTGCAAGTGTTACAATAAGAAAACATTAGAAAGGGGATTTTAGCCTCTTTTTTTTTTTTTTGATTTAACATGGTGGTATTTTATCAAATTAAAGTTTTATGCATGGTGGTGTATATCACAATTAAATTTTATGCTCTGTGGGTAAAAAAAGAAAAGGTGCCGTCCAACCCCCCATACATTTATTTCTGGAAAAGCTCTAATTCACAAAAGAACATTTCTAAGTTCAAAAATATTAATGCTAGTTGTAATGAACTTTGATTTTCAACTTGTGTCTGTTTTTAGAAACACATACAGGTGTACTAACGACAATACCATTTTTTAACACAGATTGTTCCTACAAAATATAAATTATATCAGATTTAACTAGTTAACTAAATACCCCACTTGTAATAATTTTTCTGATGTCATGAACTAGTTTATATATAGGACTTTCAAGATACCCCGAGATGAGAGTAAACGTTTCTGTTAAGATGAATAAAGATAAGTCATCAATAGGTATTTCTGAAAAGGTTTTTCTTACTTAACTTTGAACTGTTAGAGATAAAGTAC
Organism: Panopea generosa; assembly: GCA_029582155.1. Classification (NCBI taxonomy): domain Eukaryota; kingdom Metazoa; phylum Mollusca; class Bivalvia; order Adapedonta; family Hiatellidae; genus Panopea; species Panopea generosa. The sequence goes on from CM055912.1 coordinate 18,470,814, forward strand.
ATTAATAAGTAAAATAGTACTATTTAAGAAAAAAAGAGAGGCTTTCTATGTGTTACATCTTTGCATCATTTTTACTCTATATTTCAAACTTGCATTTGTTTATGATGGGTAGTAGTCCAGATAAGGTTATTTCAGTCGCAGAATGCGTTGTTCTTATCGAATAAGAATGCACACCAAAACTACGATCCTGAAAGTTAGAATCTCATTATCTCAACCATCTACCCGGGATTGATTCTTTTTTATGTATACCACCTAGATTTTTATATTTTTCTTAAATAGATACGCTGATAGTCTTTTGAGACTAGCAATAAGTCATACCAGCACAGCACATGCATGTCATAAACCTGTTTATTTTTATCTCGACTATAGGACGAGATGTATCATCTCACACCTGGTCAATAATAGACTCCTATCTTGGCTGTGTTCAGTTCGGTTAAACGTTTGATAACAGATATCCTTACCAGTTTGGTTAAATGTTTCACAACAGATAACTCTTGGCTGCATTCAGTTCAGTTAAACATTTGATAACAGATATCCTTATCTTGGCTGCATTCAGTTCAGTTAAACTTTTGATAAAAGATATCCTTATCTTGGCTGAGTTCAGTTTGGTTAAAAGTTTGATAACAGATATCCTTATCTTGGCTGAGTTCAGTTCGGTTTAATGTTTGATAACAGATATCCTTATCTTGGCTGCTTTCAGTTTGGTTAAATGTTTGATAACAGATATCCTTATCTTGGCTGTGTTCAGTTCGGTTAAATGTTTGATAACATATATCTTTATCTTGGCTGAGTTCAGTTTGGTTAAATGTTTGATAACAGATATCCCTAAAAGTTTGATTAAATATTTGATAACAGATATCCTTAACAATTTGGTTAAACGTTTGATAACAGATATCCTAAACAGTTCGGTTAAACGTTTGATAACAGATATCCTTATCTTGGCTGCGTTCAGTTCGGTTAAACTTTTGATAACAGATATCCTTAACAGTTTGATTAAACATTTGATAACAGATATCCTTATCTCAGCTGCATTCAGTTTGGTTTAATGTTGGATAACAGATATCCTTACCAGTTTGGTTAAACATTTGATAACAGATATCCGAAGGAGTTTAGTTAAATGTTTGATAACAGATGTCAAGTGAATGACAGGTTCACTGTACGTATTTGCTATTAAACCATTGAGAGCTGCGTGCTTGTGTTTAATCACGTTACTTAGAGAAAAACCGGAGAACAGCGCCGAAGTTGTCCAATTTCCGTATATACTTTGTGCGGTTGGCCACCATTTGCCTTTATAAACACAGTAAACATATTTAACGGAACTGAACTCAACCCTGGTATGAAGGGAAAGTAATTTCCAACACATAACGGGAACCATCACCTGTTAGAGTATGTATGTGAGTTCTTTGTTTTTATCTTTCTGAAACAATTGATACTTAATCTTTGATATTTATGTATACCACACAGGAATATGTTACATCGTGTGCGTGTAAGTAGAAGCTCAAAATACAGTGTTTGCATTACGATTTTAGACTGAACAAAGGTTCGAACATTTCTATATCTTTTGTGTATTTTTCGTACATTTGATGGGTGAAGTGATGTATACAAAAGTTACTGTAGCATGAGAAAGGCGTGATTTAGTGATTTATATAATGCAAATTGCTCGGCGTGCATGCGTACATGAATGCGTTGAGTATTGATTAATTGGAATTTGCATGTTAAAAATTGTGGATAATTTTTAGTGTAATATGTACACGGTCATCAAGTGTTACTTTGATGTTTGTGGTAAGGTCGGTTGTTACTATTGTACAGTTATATATAATACATAATACAGCCCACTGCGCGAATATATCATGTTTTATGGATTGTTATAATAGAGTCACCCCTTTATACAGTTTTTCGATTTTTTAAAAAGAAAATCAAAAGCACAACACTCATAATGCTAGTTTGTTTTACGTAATTTTTTGAAACAGTTCTTGCATTTTATCTGGACTAAACAGAGGTACATAGATTTAGATATCAGTCGTTGCATTTCTGAACAGAGAGATAATCTTATCAGGGAAAGCTTTGTTCTCTTCTCATTCTTAGACTTTCTCGAAACACTCCTATAAATCAATAATGGAATAATCTAGACTTCAAAGAAATGTTATAATAAATTATGGAAGGTGGTCTATGATAGAAAGCGGCTTTAAAACATGATGTCTTCGTGAGGTCGGGCGACGTCTCCGCGAGGTCGGGCGATGACGTCTCAGTGAGGTCGGTCAATGATGTCTCCGCGATGTCATTTACACGGTGGTGCAATATACTGCAATCTTGTTCAGCTTCAAATCTTAAATGTTTTTAGTATGTTGCTTATTTCTATATACCTTCTTTTCCCCTTCCCAAATGATTGTGAATTTATGTTGAAACGCATCCATTGGATTGCTGGTGTTGCCATGAACAACAGTGTGTTGTATGGCGGCACCAGGAGTCATGGTGCTTGTTCTGATGTATCTATTGGGATGGATGTTACAGCTGTGTCTGAAAGTCACATTGTATTGAAACAAAAATTACAGAAGGAATACATTGGGTTACAATATTTTGAGTAAATTTTTATGGAAATTTAAATGTTACTCTGTGTGAAATGTAGAATGTGAAATTGTGTTTCACGTCTTTATCTCAAGTTGTCATATAGGAAACCATTTTTTGGCATTGTACAGCTGGTTGGATTCATAATACTAGACATTTATCTACAGCTGGTTCACTAACATTTAGATGTTTACATAATTTTTATCTGAAAAATTTGACATTTATTACAACATACAGTTAGCATTTCTCTAGGGTTGTCGTAAGAGCGTATGTGCTTAAGAAAGTTTGTACAGGTTGTCCGTCGATGGAATCTTTATCTGTTAGACTTTTGGGATAACGAGTGACGGGTGCATTATGAAATAGTTTTTGAAAAAAGATGTTTTATTAAAAATTGAGAAAGTTCAGATTCTGAAGCAGATTTTTTTTTGCTTTTCCTTCATGTAATCTTGTCATTATTTATCTCTATCAAGTTGTCTATCTGTGTAACAAGGAAGTTTTCTAAAGCTTGTCATTTGTCTACTTCAGAGTACGGCCTTGTAAATCAAATGTTAATTCTTGTAATTTACGACTACAATATCAAACGTAAGGACATCAGATCAGCTGTGCTTATGGAATGGAATTGAGTTTCTGTACTGTTTTACTATGTTAATATAATATCAAATATCATAAAATATTTGTCCCCTTCATCTCTTGTAAAGCTTATTTGACTTAAAATCCATTTGTATCTATACATGTACGTGTACGGAGTCATTTTCTGACTGAACTATGCTAACCGATCAACATTTGTGACTATATAATATCTGGATTATGATAAGGTTGTTAGATATTGACACGGTTGAGTGACGTTGTTAGAACAGTTGCCTTCGAGTCGAGGCAACCTTGATCATTCTCGTAAACCAATTTAAATTATTAAATATAAATATCTTGCTATTGTTATTGAGCAAGACTTGAGAGATACATAAACAGGACAGAGGACACGTTTATTGTTTATTTTAGGTTTGATGGAATTTTGACCAATTAATTGAATACTTGAAAAAAAAATATGTTGAAAAAGTTCCTTACAGGGTTACATTGGATGTTTTTCTTTCTTTGTACATGTTTTGTAAATTAAAAAATGAAACAAAACCGTTATTGTTCAACAAAAGAATGTTTTATCTTAATTTATTAGAAGTAAAAACAATCAATTCATTTGGAGTGGAAATTTCAAGATTTGTTGAAATAAGTATGACATTCAATTAACATAGTTAAATATCCAAGAAATGTTTACGATATGATCGTGGTCGGGTTGGCTCCGAGGCAACAACTTCTCGCAATGTGATTCTAACTTATTTTGTTGTATTTTATTTTGTATGTGTATTTGTATCTCTTTAAAAGAATCGTTTGCTTTCATTTCATCCGAGTGTATTTGTATGAAAAGTCATGCTTTTTTTAAATGAATTGAACGTGAAGTTTTGAATACGGGCCCGGAATTGAATCCCATGTGTTCAAATCTATATACTTGGAATTTGTGTATATTTATATGATGATGATGATATAAATTCTGTTCATTATTCTGCTTGTAAAACAAATTTATTATTACACGTGACCAGTAGTAAAAAGATGTAAACAAACATGATTCTGTCCACTGCTGCTCAGAGTCTCGTGTAGACTTAATACAATTGTCCTTTAGGTACTTGACAAGCTTTGTTCTGGATTAAAAGATGTCAGACTGGGTATATATCTGGTCAAAGCCTTTTCCACAAATTATTGTCCCCCGCTTTGCGAAAACCGGGAGACACTAATTTCGGTCCGTCTGTCCGTCCGTCACACTTTGTAATTTTGATGCAATGCTTATAATGACAAAACAAAGGCTAAGTTCGAATTTAAGAGTTGTGGCATTTATCAACTTGAGAATGCCTGAATCAAACATTTGTCATACTGCAGTTATGCCCCTTTAGTTTGTAAAAAATCGTATTTTTGGGGGTTTCCATGCAATAAATTACGGATGACTGAATCGAATCTTTTGAAAAGGTGGGGGACATAACTTCACAGAATTTGCTTGTTTAAATTGTGTAATCTCTCCGAATATTTATCTTCATGTTTGTCATCATTTGTATGGAAAATTAGAAACATTGCTTTAAAAGATATAGTTTGAATATGTATTTTGAATGTCACTCAGCGTATAGGCTTTCCTTGCATATTGAACTATAGTTTGTTTGCATCTTTTTAATGTAGAAACCACTGGCTATGGCTGACAGAAAGTTCTTGCCTGGGACTTGTTGGCAAATAAAATGTATTGACAGCTCTGTGTACATTGTAGTTGAAATCATGGATGTCAGCAGCGTCCTCTGTGTTGAGGGCAAGAAGGTGCAGGAGGTCAGACAGAGAGGTCAGTCTCCTAGCCATTGTTTTTGTGTCAAATTTAGTCACTTGTCAAATCTGGTCAACATTTTGCCCGTCAAAATATCTGTTCGAGGGGCAGTAGGATCTCTTTGGGAACCAGGTTGATCCCGGCTGTAATTGAATAATCTTTTATCCGTAACATTATGGATTGTTCAGAAGTTGAGACATATGGCCTATTATTTTGTCTTGTAATTTTTCAATCCCATTTAGCAGACATAACAGTTACTCTGATGTGATAGTTCTAAATGGCCGCATTCTCGAGTTTCTGCAATAAATTTATTATTACATATGTTATACAAGCAGCTTTGTTGGTCTTAAACAACCAGATTAGATATAAATATAAAAAAAATACTGACTATAAGAGCATATATGCATAGTATTCAAATAAAAACTCGTGAAGTTAAAAAAAAACCTAATATTTGATTATGGTGCAATCTCATTAAGATCAGATTAACTTTAGCTTCAATACTCTACGCGCAGTAGATCTGATGACCATGCATAGGAGGTCACCTCAAATTTACCTTTCATGTAATATATATTCATAACAATTCAGCCAATCAGATTATTCATTCCCATTCATAGTTCATTGAAATTTACAACATGACATCGATAGATACACTTGAGAAATTGTATACAATACACTTATCAATCTGTTTCCTGGGTGTGGATTCGGCCATCATGATAATCCTATGTTGTATAAATAAAAACTGTACCGGTAATGTCCCCGATTTCTAAAATTTCTGAAATTCGTTTACATGTATCATGGGCACAGTCATAATGTTTTCGTCATAAAAATTATAAACGCGTGGTAATCCACATTATATAGCTAAATTAAGATTTTTCTTTGGTAAAAATAGACTTCTTCTTTCACTTTCAAAATCTTGAAAGCAATGCTCTGATTGGTTGGCGGAAAGGTCAATCAGGTGACCCTCTATGCGTGGTCGTCGGATCTACTATGCGTAGAGTATTGAAGCTAAAATTGATCTGATTTTAATGAGATTGCATCCTGATGATTTTAAAATCTTAACAAGACTGACATGTAAGATCACCAACAAGGAATGGAAGGGCCTTTACAAGTGTACCTGGTATCTGTCATCTTTTACAGTAACGTACTCGTCACTGAGTGAGGATTTTATCGCGTTCTTTCAAATATCCTTATTGCATAATACAACCGCTTATGTAGTATATAATTACGTGGATCTGACGTCATACAGTCGGTTATAATGTTGTTCACAACTGGTTTCCAGGAATGTCCTTGCTCCAACCCCCCATTTCATGCCTCATTCCTCCCCTCCCTTTACCCCCCATGCCTCATGCTTGTATGAGATAGTTTTCTGAAAACAGAGGACAAAAACTCTGCTTATCTCGTCATTTCTACATCTTATGAAGTGCTGCGTAATCGTTTTCATTTTTTATTATGTAACTTTGTAAAATGTTAAAATGCCTAAGTTATATTTGTAGAGACTTTATCATTAAAATATGTTGATAAAGTGACTATTTGTATGTTTTTATTTTGTTCCATTTGTGCTTGGCCGAGTTGCGGGTTTTAATACCCACCTGGCTGTAATCCCTGATGATCAGCCATGAATTTTGTTCTATAGCCATGACTCTCACCTCCACATACAGTCAAACCTGTGTCAATGGCCACCTCTATTAAGCAACCACTTGTCTTAAACGACCACATTTTCTAATTACCATATTTATATTTTTTTAGTTTAACTAACCTGTATTTTGCAGCCACCTACCTTAACGGTAATTTTTGGGCTTTTCCTTGAGTGGCTGCTTAAGACAGGTTTGACTGTATATGGGGAAGCATACAAGGTGTTTTGAGTATTGCTTGGTGACTGCAAGGAACGAGGATTGAATAAGATAAACGACATATTAATGAAACGCTGTTAAAAATGGCGCAGATACTAAACTGACCCAACACAATAGCGACTATAGCTCGGCCCACTGACCACTTCAGTATTACACACAAAAATGCCAGCTACAGTAACTCTTTAAGTATATAAACTAAAAAAACGCCTCTGAAGTAACAGAAAGGAATATGTATATATTAAACCAACTCTTTCAACAACTTGTATTATTTTATGAAATCTATGTTTTCCTCCGGTGAATTAAAAAAAAAAAGCGACCAATAAATACATATGAGTTCACCATGACGAGATGAAATTGTGACGTTTGCACGAAAGAGAAAAATATTAGTAGGTCAAAGTTCAAGGTCACATTAATAAGATGATTGAGTGTGATGGGTTTAACGCAGTTTCAATAGTTTTTCAGTTATAAAATGGCGATCAGGTATCCTAACAGTTTTCCAGGAATTCTGTACCAGTACTAACCGATCTTTGCAAGTAACTGACAACTTCTCCACTCTACTTGAAACATAGGAGAACATTTTGTCACAAAGAACATGCCCGTCGGGAATGAAACCCCGGAATCTCCAGATTGACAAGCATGTACACTACCATTTCGCTACCCTGGCGGGTTTGCATTCACACTTACAAGTACAAGTCGGAAATAGGTACAATGCTATTTCATTTCCCCCACCAAATCCACTATATAACTGTTGTTTGGACTTCAGAGCCAATTGTATTTATAAACATTGGCTTAATTTAAATCTTATTATTGTAAGACTAAGGATAAAGAAAACCAAGAGTTACTTGGTTATATTTATCCTAAGTCTTACAATAACAAGATTTGATCGTTTAAAGATTAAATCAATTTATTAAAGAAACTGTTCATTATTCAATTTTAAAAACAAAAAATAATATAAACTATTCACTACCAACTTCCTTTTAAATGTGGTAGAAAGTAAACAATTGTTGCTCCGGTTAAAATTGAAAATTAAAAGATAATTTAGTTAGTAATAACTAAGGAACAAGTTTAGTTATATTGCAAATAACTTCGCTCAGCATGTGAAAGCTTACCACAAGACTGTTGATTTTATTTACATGTAAATTGTATCGCAAATTTTGTGTCATGGCTTTTCGCGTGGTCAGTGTGGAGTTGAGGTCATTTCGTAACCGGATGAATAAAACAATGTTTTATGATAATATAATCATATTAAAATAAAAAATGACATACATGGAGTAAGTTTTGGTTATTTCGTTAACGGTTGAACTTATTTTGTAAATGGTTAATAAGGATGAATAAAGAAGAATAAAACAATATTTTATGATATTTCTTTGATATTAAAATCATATTAAATTGAAATATGACATGGTGTAATTTGACCTATATTTTTTATTCCATGCTAAAATGTCAATAATTAATTTCAGTATTAAGAAACAAAATGAGTCCTTTTAATTATTAATTATTTTGTTAATTGCTAATTATAGGTACTAGATAATTGCAATTAAAAGTGAAGTATGCCCCTTGTAATTGATTAATTAACTTGTAACTAGTAAGCTAATTGCCGATTATCCTTTAACTGTACATAAAACATTACAGTGTGATTGGTCTATATCCTTTAATGAGTTTAACATACAACTATTATGCTAATTGCCGATTATCCTTTAATTGTAACCTATTACAGTGTGATCGATCTATTTAATCCTTTAATTGCAATTACATTTGTTGTAACATGGCATCAACAACTTGGTACTTGTGCTTATTTCGTTCTGGTCGAGTTTACAACCACCACCAGGGGATCGAATGCGGCACTTGTAAGGGTTGGCAGCATCGCGACTGTGGAAATACAGGTTAGTTACTAATTATCTGTATTAAAATGATTTATAATAATAAAAATCTAAAAAAATGTTTAATGATAATTATAAGAACTAAATGTATAACTATGGGCTTCTGGTTTAATATTCTCATATCGTGACTGAACCGTCTATTAATAATTTTGAATAATATGTTTCTATTTCCAGGAATATCCAAATAACAGTATGGGAAAATGAAAAAGGGACATCGATATTGACTTCGTGAGCGATTCTTGCTCTGAATCACGACAGGTATGTACAAATGATTGTTTTAAACATGATATTTTATTTATAATAGTGAACATGTTTCATTTTTCATTTTATTACATAGTTTTTATAACCCTATTATCTGAAAAATATAATCAAATATTGTTTTATTTATCTTTATAAACACTTTTTTCAACCGGTTACGAAATGACCGAAAAAAGTGGTTACGAAGCGACCGACATTTAACAGTTGTTACGAAATGACCGAAAAAGTGGTTACGAAACGACCGGGAAAAAACGGTTACGAAATGAACGGATCCCGTCAGTGTGTCCCTATCACGAGTGTACAAGTTCATTTTTCACAAGTCTTAAATAGCTGTCGGAACAATTATGATACAAGTTGTGTGTTTATAATTATGATTATGAAGCGAAATGTATTGTTACCTAGAACGTTTCTTTATTGTTGATGTTTAAATTTTAATTGCCGTCTGATACGAATTTAACATGTCCTGTTTCATTGCATGGGTGTTGCAGCGATAGTCGTCCCTGACATGGGGTCGTTGTGGTATAGTTTCAATACAGAAACGCACATTCCCATTTCATTCCCACTTAACGTGACGAGAGGCTCTCGTATTATTATTAGTTGTGATAGTACAGATTGTGGAGACGTCTCAATGAATGTGATAGACGCTAAGGTTGCAGAGCCGTGGGTTTGTAAAATCCCTGAAATGACTGATGTATAAGTTTGCATTTCACCCACTATTAATCGTTTAAATATAGTTTTACATTCAATATAAAAAAACAAATATAGATAAATACAAATGTAATTTCGTGACATGATTTTGAAGTAAACAATTTAAAAGTTGAACACCATATTCGGTTAATGTGACGTTGATTAATACAACTCTTTTATTTAATGTGTTTTGAATTTACAGATGTGTTTTGCCTTTTGAACAACAGGTCTTTGCAAGCAAGGAGTTGCCAAGTATAAGTAGGTTGGGTAAGAAGAGGAAAGGGTATGTTACTAATTTTAATTTTGTCCCATTATGCGGGAAAGGTACATCCCTTTTGTGGGAAAGGTTACCTGTATAAAGTAACATATAAAATAATGTGTTGTTTGTATAGGTTGCTCTAGTACATTCTATTTGTCGGAAAGGTAAACTGTTTAAAGTAACAAACATAAATAAATAAAATAATAAAAAAAAATAAGATAAATATTGTGTTTTTTGTATAGGTTGCTCTTTTCCACCCCCGTTTTGTGGGAATCTGTTTAAAGTAACATAAAATAAATTGTATATTGTTAGTAAAGGCTGCTGTAGTGCATCCATTTTGTTGGAACGGTAACCTATAATTTATTAATTTAAAGTGTGTTTTTGCACAGGTTGTTTTAATGCACCCCTTTTGTGGGAAAAGTACATCCCTTTTGTGGGAATCCCTCCGAATGGTAACCTGTTTAAGTAACATATAATATAAATATTGTGTTTTGATTGTATAGGTAGCTCTAATGCATCCCTTTTGTGGGAACAGTAACCTGTTTAAAGTAACATAAAATAAATAAAGTTGAAAATAACTAGTTTAATACTAGAAGATTGAAACATTGTGATTGAATATATTGTATACATTAAAATAATTATTTCAATGTGTGCTATGGTAAATTTGTTGTCTTATGAAGAAGCACCTAGAATATTAGTTATTCATTGTGGGGGAAACGATATTGGTTTTGTTTCAACAGTAACTTTATGTATCAATATTTGTATTATTGATACATTAAGAAAGATTCAAATCTTACTACCTCATACTTTCATTGCGTCGTCGAAAATCCTACCTTGTCTTCACTGGAGGAGTGAATTAAACCATAGTGCTCTTGAAAGAGCAAGAATTAGGATAAATAGTAAGGTAGCCACAGAGCTAATTTGTTCAGGTTTCGTGTATATCAAAGATCCAGAAATACACAAATCAATTCCAGGTTTATACTGTGACGATGTTCATTTATCCAAATTAGGGAATGATATTATTCTGTTTCATTTGCAACAAGCTTTACAGTGTTTCCTAAGAGTTTGCTGCTCAGTTTTGCCATCTTGTGAAGAAACCTGTCCTTGGTTGAGCAGCTCCCATGCATAGCATTTAAATAATTGACATTTCTTGGTCGCTTCCTTTTTATGGTACTGGTGGCGGTGACAAGATCTGCAGGGCTGGAATGGTAGTGCATATCTTGTCATGTGGTGGGCTTTACAGCTTGACACCAGAGCCATAAACAGTTTAACCAATACAGACATGTTTTAAATGTAATTTATGTTAGTATTTAGCAATATCTGTTTTATAAATTCAGTTCAAGCTGATCGCCTGTTCCAAGAGTTCACTCGATAAGTTTAAATTAATTTCAATTGCTGTTACTACATTTAACTGCAAATAGTCAATTAAAACAGTTTAATAATAATGATACATGTCTGTATTATTATTTCTCTGATAAATATTTGTATTATAACTCTCTCATAAACTTACTGAAGCCGTTGGTTAGATTCGCCAATAAAAGTAATCAAAGCTTATATTTAACTTCTGTAGTTTTCTTTTATAATAAGATTTGATCGTTTAAAGATTAAATAAATTTATTAAAGAAACTATCATTACTCAATTTTAAAAACAAAAAATTATAGAAACTATTCACTACCAACTTTCTTTAATTTCTGATAAGTACAGGATGGATAGTAAAAAAATGTTGCTCCTGTTAAAATTGAAAATTAAAAGAAAATTTAGTTGCTTACCCACCTACTCCCATATAAAATATGTTCTGCTGCTGTTTTATTTTATAATTTCAGAAACAGACTTTGTTTTAATCTTCGCCATACTTGAACAGAAAGTTCAGACACATAAAAAATTTCACTCCGTCACGGTTTCAGTACCAGATGGAAAATATATTCATCTCTATGGTTGGCACCGGTGAAAGTGGGAGTTGCGGCTCGTCAAGCGATCAAGACATCTTGGATCGTTGCATTGTCTGTTTATTCATACCATGTGGCGGGCTTTACAGTTTGTCACCAGTGCCATTATGTAATTTATGTTAGTATTTAACAATATCTGTTTTGTAAATTCATTTCAAGCTGATCGGGTGATCACTTATATTAATTGTTTTAACCTTTTGTTAAAGATAACCCAGGTTTTTACATATTACAAAAAAAAGGTTATAAATGGTATCGAAAATAGGAAGGTATTGGTAGAAAAACAAGACATACCCGTAAGATAGCGCTGTGGTAACCGTAAGTGTAACAAAATCCGTTAGTATTATAATTGTTACACAGCAACCCTTAGTGTCACAAATATGGGTTTTGTTACACTAAGGGTTATGGTTGCGACCCATAGTGTAACATTTGTTACGCTAAGCGTATGTTTTGTACATGTATTGCCATTTAATTATAAAATGGGTGCACTTAGAGTAACAATATTTTATTTATCTCTGCTATGAAATGGGGCATATAGTATTACCCATGTTTGTCCATCCGCACTCACGAATGGGCAGTTAAATGTCTATGGTTTGTAAATGTTTGGACGGTTGAAAAACATTTGATAAAAATATGTGGCTGTTTCTAGACACTTGAAACAAATTTTAGTTGGCATGTTTTCTTTTGTGTGGATTTTAGCCACACAAGTAATAGGCTGGGCGAAAAGAATTTGAACAATGCATAAACACTGTTATTTGTCACTCACAAAATGTACTCTCTTTTTTTCATTTTTCAACTCTTGAAAGTGCCCGCTTTTTTGGAGGACTTAAAATATGCTTCATTGTATCACCATCATTTTAAGCAAAATTTTAAAGGTATGTTGAAATACTAAATTTACAGTAATCTTGGACATTTTGTTATTACGGAACATAACTTATAAAAGTATAATTAGTGTCTGAAAAAAATAACAATGTTGAACACTAGTAGACACTTATAATATCCAATTCTTGTTAAAAAACGTAAATAAACGGCAATCTAATGTTATATTATGGGTCTCCTTTAAATTTTAGTTTTTCCAGTTCATGTTTAAATAAGAACTATATACCAGAGGTTAAGAAAAACGTCAAGCAGCTCTAACAAAGCAGTGTTGTTACACTAAGGGTTATTGATAACTGCAACCATTAGTGCAACAAACTAAATTTTATGTGGGTGTGATTTAATGAAGAAAATCTCATTCCGGGGATAGGTATTTTTGTTACACTAAGGGTTATTTATAACTGCAACGTTTTTTTGTAACAAAAATAAGTTGATGTGGATGTGATTTGATGAAGAAAATTTTATTCTGACGATAAGTATATTTTTGTTACACTAAGGGTTATATATAACCGCAACTCTTAGTGTAACAAAATAAGTAACCCATTAAGTTTTGTTACACTAAAGGTTATTTATAACCGCAACTCAACGTGTAACAAAATAAAGTTTTTAATATAACTATCTGTCGCTGATTTCCTACATGTTCCTACCCGGATTTGGGGAAAATACAGTTCAAAGTAATACCAGTTCCCTTTATGTAGCTAAAATTTAGAAATACCTCATGATTCATGAATAATTCTTTTCCAAAATAAACAAAACATTCAATGAAATAATGTTTTGTTTGTAAGACTTCTTACTTTTTGTTCCATAATTATCATTTTTCCGATCTTCCACAGCATATTTAAAGTCGTATTTATTTTTAAAATAAACGCGAATTAACACGAAAAATGAGGAATATATCGAAACGACATGAATGCCCCAATCCCATCTTTCTTTCTAGTTTTTGCAAAGGTGGCCTTGACTCCAGAATTCAGAAACGCAAACTTGTCCAAGGTATCTTGGCTTTGAGCACCTATATGAAGTTTCATCAAAATTGGATTAAAATAAGGGCGGTAATACGGTGGTTTTCTACTTTTAGTAACGATGACATTGATCTTGACCCGAAAACCGTGAACCGCAAACGCATCCGAAGTATCTGTGTTCTTAATAACTGTGTAACTTGCATCGGATGGAAAATAATGCCGGTAAGCAGCGACAGCGATTTCTATTTTTAGCAGCAATGACATTGACGATCTGAAAATGGTAAGGTACGAAAGTATGGACGTACGGTACGACGGACCGGCATGGGTAGCATTTTATCCCCCTCACTATCCCACCCCACCCCGACCCGCATTTCATTGCGGTTGCATAAACAATACGTATCAGTATTAAACAGATAAATTGTGTAATTTGTCATAATATATGTAGGGATATTATAAAGAAGATGATTTCCTAAATTGTTACGCATATTGCAACAATATGTCACCTATCGTCCCTTAGTGTAACAAAATATTTTGTTACACTAAGGGTTGTGATGTCAACTCATAATGTAACAATTGTTACACTAAGGTTTTTTGTTACACTAAGGATTGCCACACAGCGCGATGGACTATTCGCACTGCTTTGTCAATAAATACTTAAGACCTGACCAAGTTATATTATTTGTTACAAACATGCACATTTCACACACAAGTGAGTGTTATTAAGTTTTGGATTCTATATATGTTTCTCAGTTATTAAACGCTTTAAGGGAGGAAAGAAGTTAAACAAAGATGTTTGTGGTTTAAACATATTTTATTTCTGTTTATAATATGGAAATTGGGTTATACAAATGGAGAAAATGTGGGTAATTAATGTCGAAATCACCATCAGAGGTATGTCGCATACCTGGGAGACTTTGTTTGATAAAACGAGGGCGTTAGTGTAGTTTCAAAGCAATTGCATATAAGGTTAGTGAGATATATGCATGATATCAAGATGCACGGACAAGTTTAACCAGCATTTCTAAGTCGCACAATGGCCATAATTTGCATTAAATTCAACCAAGAGTTAACTTGATTATTTGATAGTCCTGAAGACTTGATGAAGTTTTATGATTTGCATGCACAATTTTAACCGAAAGTGTTACGCCGATACTCGGGTAACAGAGAGAGAGAGAGAGAGAGAGAGAGAGAGAGAGAGAGAGAGAGAGAGAGTCCAACAAACACCATTCCGATTCCGAAGAGCTGTTGTCATGACCCTGTTGTCATGACCCTGGCGTTTTCGGTGGCGTCGTCGTCGTCGTTGTCGTCCGCTGGTTTTGTGTATAGCTCAGCTTTTTCACTATTTCTGAATAAACAAATCATGTTACGGTGACTTTACGTCATAAATACATTCATATCATGTTATACAAACAATGTATATAGCTAACTTACCTAAATTTCCATACCTTGGGCTCTAAAACCTTAGATTAAAGTTTTTTTGTTTAGCTCGAATTTGGTTAAAGTTGTATGCTTTTTCCAATTTTTGTTACCGACCCCCAAGACCCTCACCCCTACCACCCCCATCCCCGCCTTTTTTTCTTTTTTTAAAAATTTTGTTTTATATTAAATCAAATTACTCTACCCCATTTCAACTTTGTTACCGACCCCGAGACCCACATCCCTGCCCCAGTCCCCAACATCCCCGCCGATATTTTAGATATTTTTTTTTATATTAAATCAAATACTCTGCCCTATTTCAGCTTTGTTATCGACCCCATCCCATTTTTTTTGTTTCGTATTGAATCGAATACTCTGCCTTATTTCAGTTTTGTTACCGACCCCAAGACCCTCACCTCTACCCCAACCCCACATCCCCGCCAACTCTTAATATTTTTTTAAAAGTTTGTTTTGTAATATAAAAATTACTCTGCTCCATTTCAACTTTGCTACTGATCCCCTTTAATAGTATTCTGTCCCCTTGTTATCGACCTTAAGATCCCATCCTCTCCAATTTTTTTTATTATAATATTTTGTTATTTTAAAATTTCGTTCTGTATTGAATTAGAGACTCCCTTTCAACTTTGTTACCAACCCCAAGACACCCTCACCTCCATCTTCGTTTTATTGTTTTAAAACTGCACAGCCCAGTTTTTTTTAAATATTTTGGCACATACACCTCCACATCCACACCCAGATTTTATAATTTAATTAAATACATTTCAGCTTAAGTACTGGCTAGCTAGCCATAGCCAGACATAGATATAGTGTATATTCTGCCCTTATAGTCGTACTTGCACATATATATATATCTACTATTTTACTTATATGAAAGATGGTTTCATTCATAGAGATAATGCTGTTCTTCGACATCTCTATTTTTTGTATTTTTTTCAATGTACATGTATTTTATTTTTTCTGTAATAGTATTGTTTTTTTTAAACTAATCACCATCATGTATAAAAAGTTATCTTCACCGACTTTGACCTTTGTAATATATTTGGAAAAAGATGAGCGTCTGCACCCGCTTGCGGTGCTCTTGTTTATATATTTCGTATACCAACATTTTCCGGTTATAATTCGCACTTTATCCACGAGAACATCCAAATTTATAATAGCAGTTTTCAATGTTGAAATGTGGTCCGGCCGACTATTTGGTCAGTTTCCAACTGTTGGTGATCAGATTTTAAAGAGGATCAATTTTTCACGTGCGGATGGGTCATTTAATAACGGTCAGGGTCAGTTTTCAATGTTAAACATGGATCGCTTATCACGTCCAAATTTAATGTTACACCGACTGACGTGGCCAAATTTCGGCTACATGGAAAAGGCAAATATGGTGTGCTTAATAGAAACTTTGGTGTTTAAATGTAATTATCTCAATCATTATGCATTTCGATTGGCAAATTTAAAAATGTCTTTATATTTTCTAACGTACTTACTGTTATGTTCTATAACATTTACTACGTGATCATATGTATTTTAGAATACTTTGTATACATATTTTAAATTAATTCATGGATTTTTTTTTTAAAATACTGTTTTTTTTCCTCATAACATAAGCATGTTCGGCGATGTCTGATTCTGTTAACGTGCTGAAAATACGCCACGACGGTAAACTCACCTTGTTTTTAAGGTGTTAGTCCACCATTGATTTTTGTTCTTTATTCTTTAGTAAATAATAAAAGTTTAAAGTCTTGTCTTTCATAGAGAGGCCCAAGTGAAACTTACATTTTACCGTTTGTCAACCTCAGCACTACAAAAATATGATTAGTAGGGGTCGTGTGTCGTATAAGAGATTTTTCCTGCTGAGGGGGTACACTGTTGACAAAGTAAAAGTAGATTTGTAAGAAGGCTACATGATTTTTTTCGCTTAAAAAATCCTGTGTAATTTGGTTTGAAATATGTTCAAAATGGTTCATAAAAGTTGTGATTTCTTGCTGCAGATGAGTAGAGCAAAAGTTGGTATAGCATATATTGCAATAAGATGTCACTGGTGTTAAAACGTGACTTTTATAGGATTTCAACATATGCATGTATTTATGAGCATTTGAGGACTTCTTTTCTTTTTAAAAATCTTAGGGTGTCACTGCGCTGTCTTTTTTTTTAAAAAATCAAAATGGGCAACTTACCAGTAACTGTTATTGTAAATTTTTATGTGGGAATAAACTCCTGATAGGAAATTGTTTTTTTATATAAAATTCTATGTTTGATAAATCTTTTTACCTAGAAGATCATAGGCCTTTTTTTTATAGAACAAAGAACCAAATTCAGCTGTGTAGCGAGACCTTTAGAGATTCAACTTTCTTTGAAATACATTTTAATATAACTTGGACATATAATGTTTTAAGCAGATGCTTGAGTTTGAAAAAGTATATGTTTCAATAGACAGAACATTTCAATATACACATTTATTTGACCATCTTTGATATTTTTTTTAAAAATTTACGCAGTAATATAAACTTGAAGATTGCTTTTTATGTATATTTATGTAAATTATCTTGGCGATTGGACTGTCTTTAATATATAAAAAATAACTTGGAGATTAAACTTTCTTGAAAATAATATGCAAATATTTATCATCTTGGAAACATAACTATGTGTCACCAAACAACCATTAGTTAAAATAAAATGTTATTCTGTCTTATGTATTCTTTTGTGCCAATACAATAAACAACGGTTGGTAAATAGTGACCTCTGTTTAATTACTTTCCATCGGTATGCTTATACAATATTCCGAGCTATTGCTTTCCCAGGTTTCTGTATTTTAAATACTTGGATTTGTTTCAGGTCACTGTATGGTCTTAATTAATATACAGTTGTTATTGGAAGTAACCTATGACCGATAGATTTGGGACAGGTGTACGGGGCACCTCAACTCCCTTGAATCCACGTTCATATCTCGTGAACATTCAACAAATGAGATGAATGCAAGCAGCAATAATGTCGCTAACTATATGAATGCTTTTGTAGATACGTAAAAAAAAATACTATATTTAATAATTTTTAAGCCGTTCAATTTTCGTAGAGTGCACATGTTAGAGCAGTAACATGGTGAAAAAGTGTGCATTTTATGGGAATAGCATGGAAATCGACAGGAAGTAAGTTTATGATGTCCCCAAATACATATTAAAAGGAAAAAAGTAGCGAAATATTCAATTATTCGCTATACATGTAAAATATAGAAAACATAAGTTATTTGTGAATAAAATTAAATTAATGGGAAACGCATGAAACATGCCAGGAAGTAAGTATATGGAAACCCAACCTAAATATTTAAAGGATCCGTGGAAAAGTCAATTTTGAGTCTCGAGCCGCGGAATTTCGTAAATTTTCGTAAAGTGTTCAATTTATAGTGAGAGAACATCAAGTAAGCATTTAACATAAATCAATTTAAAAAAAATGTATCTTTAATGATTATGTCTCCAAGATTATAAAACTGTTTTTATTTTTCGTGCTGAACTCAGATTCGTACTCAAAGAACAATTTCTAGGACTCGCATAAATACAGCACTTGAGTATTAATGCTGATTTGAGTTTGACCGTTATATGAGCATTCAGTTTGCATAATTAGTCAATTAATTTTGAAATCATGAGTTGAGCATGGAACAACGTTTTATGATCTGTTAATACGAGTACTTGACATGCACATTAGTTATAAAGGGTAACGTAATAGTTCGTGTTACATTATGGGAGACAACTCTAGCAATGTTACATAAACACACTATCACCTATTATTTGAGTTACTGTTCTTGACCTTTTTTATAGCTGCATGTATCATAACATAACAATTATCACAACTGAGCACCTTCCTTCTTTCATTCAAACACAAACTATATAACAGCAGTAGTTTTACAAGTATTTTAACATCATTTTTCATCATTGGTTATTATTACTGCTATTATTCCGTTGATATGATACGTCCCCAGTTGGTCCAATCTTTATCTATCATTTAGTTATCACTCCAGGGATCGTTCGAATCCCCGCAGGTCACAGTCTCTTGATGATTGATATACGACATTTAGTTTCATTGTCATTCGTCTCTCACCGCTGATTCAATTGGGAAGGTCACTGGATGATTGATTGGATGATGACATTTCCATATCCTGTTAAAGCAGCCAATTTGTTTTTCCTGAAAATGCTATCTCATCTGATGTTGTTTATTAAACATATGGAACAGATATTTTAAATACTTGCTCTATCATTATAAATGTAGTTTACATTGAACATTGTTAAGAAATTTACAAATACACAAATATACAAATTCCAGTTTACCGAACAGAATTATAATCTGTCTTGCTACAAACGAACATATACTAAACGGAACAGCTAACCCGCCACTTTTGTATTTCCAGTATCTTCGTCTAAATATGGTGTGGCGGTATTAAATGTGTATGCAACATTGACAGACTACATAGTCGAAACGTTCTTTCTTATTCAAATCCAAATTTCAAAGAATTTGTTTTGATACCTTTTGAGAATATACATAACATGGCAGGTACATAAATGTCAGGTACATAACATGGCAGGTACATTAATGTCAGGTACATAACATGGCAGGTACATAAATGTCAGGTACATAACATGGCAGGTACATAAATGTCAGGTGGTGGTTCGGTATACATATGGATGGATTATAGTATACATTAAACACATCCTAAAACCATAGAGACACATTTATGTTGGGATATTTACACCATCGACGTTAATACTTTTGAACACCTCATAGCTAAAAGTGAATATAGTTTATTGCTACAGAGAGCGAGAGTGAATGCATACGCCATGTTTAGTTTGTCAGTGGTACTTTTGCCTATTGCCATTTTAGGGCGGTTACGCATTGTGCTGGTCGGGTATGTGCCTTCTCTCCTGTTCGCCATTTAGAGATACCTGTTCTAATATTTTCATATGAAATGGCGCAAACAATACCTACCAAGAATCGACTCGGTTGCTTAATGAAACATCGGTCTGTAGAAGGATTCCGTTACTGTTGTGATATATTGCTTGATACAATGAGTCATTATTGTGTTTTATTTGTCGTATCATTTTAGTTTTGATATATCCCTTGTTTACCTAATACCGCGATATACCTATTACCGCGAATGCCCGTATAACAACAATATCCCAGACATGCGCAAAGCTCAAACCTCTGTTAGCGTAGGCATTTGATTACACTTCGTACCGGCTACTGTTTATTACTCAGCACACTTAAGTAACTTTATTACTGTTTATTATTGATACAATTATTTACATGGTTTACAAAGTTTTTGATTCGCAGTAATATGTATGACCAGTATACTACTGGCCGATCCAATACTGTGATTAGGTATTACAACAATTTAACTGACTTAAGGAGTCTTTAGGCATAGTGCCACCATTGAAAATAGGAAATGCTACCGTGGGGTAGTCACATATTGGCAGTTATAAATAATTATTGTTTCTTCTTTTTACAAAATGCATTTTATTTATTTTAATATTCATTTTTAACTCCAGTGGCATTTTCGATGTATTTTGAACAAATGGAAAGCATTGTCATGTTTGAATGTTTGATTAAACAAAAATATGCTTGGAAATTGGGATATTTACACATGGTTTCTCATGAATTATTTTGTCAGTACTGTTTTTCACCACCATTAATTATGAAATAATATTTGATTCGCCCGTTAAAGACCTCGTCGTTTTGCAATTCGTTTAATATCTACTTTTCTTATTAATAAGACAAATCGCTGGTGTTCGGTTTCTTTGACTGCAAATGGAATTAAACATTGATAGAGAAAGGTGTATTTTGGTTGGTAATGGAATTAAACATTGATATAGAAAGGTGTATTTTGGTTGGTAATGTAATTAAACATTGATAGAGAAAGGTGTATTTTGGTTGGTAATGGAATTAAACATTGATATAGAAAGGTGTATTTTGATTGGAAATGTAATCAAACATTGATACAGAAAGATGTATTTTGATTGGTAATGGAATTAAACATTGATAGAGAAAGGTGTATTTTGATTGGTAATGTAATTAAACATTGATAGAGAAAGGTGTATTTTGATTGGTAATGTAATTAAACATTGATATAGAAAGGTGTATTTTGATTGGTAATGTAATTAAACATTGATATAGAAAGGTGTATTTTGATTGGTAATGTAATTAAACATTGATAGAGAAAGATGTATTTTGATTGGTAATGTAATTAAACATTGATAGAGAAAGGTGTATTTTGATTGGTAATGTAATTAAACATTGATATAGAAAGATGTATTTTGGTTGGTAATGGAATTAAACATTGATATAGAAAGATGTATTTTGGTTGGTAATGGAATTAAACATTGATATAGAAAGATGTATTTTGGTTGGTAATGTAATTAAACATTGATATAGAAAGATGTATTTTGGTTGGTAATGGAATTAAACATTGATATAGAAAGATGTATTTTGGTTGGTAATGGAATTAAACATTGATATAGAAAGATGTATTTTGATTGGTAATGTAATTAAACATTGATATAGAAAGGTGTATTTTGGTTGGTAATGGAATTAAACATTGATATAGAAAGGTGTATTTTGATTGGTAATGTAATTAAACATTGATATAGAAAGATGTATTTTGGTTGGTAATGGAATTAAACATTGATAGAGAAAGGTGTATTTTGATTGGTAATGTAATTAAACATTGATATAGAAAGATGTATTTTGGTTGGTAATGGAATTAAACATTGATATAGAAAGATGTATTTTGGTTGGTAATGGAATTAAACATTGATATAGAAAGATGTATTTTGGTTGGTAATGGAATTAAACATTGATATAGAAAGATGTATTTTGGTTGGTAATGTAATTAAACATTGATATAGAAAGATGTATTTTGGTTGGTAATGGAATTAAACATTGATATAGAAAGGTGTATTTTGGTTGGTAATGTAATTAAACATTGATAGAGAAAGATGTATTTTGGTTGGTAATGGAATTAAACATTGATATAGAAAGGTGTATTTTGGTTGGTAATGTAATTAAACATTGATATAGAAAGATGTATTTTGGTTGGTAATGGAATTAAACATTGATATAGAAAGATGTATTTTGGTTGGTAATGGAATTAAACATTGATATAGAAAGGTGTATTTTGATTGGTAATGGAATTAAACATTGATAGAGAAAGGTGTATTTTGGTTGGTAATGTAATTAAACATTGATATAGAAAGATGTATTTTGGTTGGTAATGGAATTAAACATTGATATAGAAAGGTGTATTTTGGTTGGTAATGGAATTAAACATTGATATAGAAAGGTGTATTTTGATTGGTAATGGAATTAAACATTGATATAGAAAGATGTATTTTGGTTGGTAATGGAATTAAACATTGATATAGAAAGGTGTATTTTGGTTGGTAATGTAATTAAACATTGATATAGAAAGGTGTATTTTGGTTGGTAATGGAATTAAACATTGATATAGAAAGATGTATTTTGGTTGGTAATGGAATTAAACATTGATATAGAAAGGTGTATTTTGGTTGGTAATGTAATTAAACATTGATATAGAAAGATGTATTTTGGTTGGTAATGGAATTAAACATTGATATAGAAAGATGTATTTTGGTTGGTAATGGAATTAAACATTGATATAGAAAGGTGTATTTTGGTTGGTAATGTAATTAAACATTGATATAGAAAGATGTATTTTGGTTGGTAATGGAATTAAACATTGATAGAGAAAGGTGTATTTTGATTGGTAATGTAATTAAACATTGATATAGAAAGATGTATTTTGGTTGGTAATGGAATTAAACATTGATAGAGAAAGGTGTATTTTGATTGGTAATGTAATTAAACATTGATATAGAAAGATGTATTTTGGTTGGTAATGGAATTAAACATTGATAGAGAAAGGTGTATTTTGGTTGGTAATGTAATTAAACATTGATATAGAAAGATGTATTTTGGTTGGTAATGGAATTAAACATTGATATAGAAAGATGTATTTTGGTTGGTAATGGAATTAAACATTGATATAGAAAGGTGTATTTTGATTGGTAATGTAATTAAACATTGATATAGAAAGATGTATTTTGGTTGGTAATGGAATTAAACATTGATATAGAAAGATGTATTTTGGTTGGTAATGGAATTAAACATTGATATAGAAAGATGTATTTTGGTTGGTAATGGAATTAAACATTGATATAGAAAGGTGTATTTTGATTGGTAATGTAATTAAACATTGATATAGAAAGATGTATTTTGGTTGGTAATGGAATTAAACATTGATATAGAAAGATGTATTTTGATTGGTAATGTAATTAAACATTGATAGAGAAAGATGTATTTTGATTGGTAATGGAATTAAACATTGATATAGAAAGATGTATTTTGGTTGGTAATGGAATTAAACATTGATATAGAAAGATGTATTTTGGTTGGTAATGGAATTAAACATTGATATAGAAAGATGTATTTTGGTTGGTAATGGAATTAAACATTGATATAGAAAGGTGTATTTTGGTTGGTAATGTAATTAAACATTGATATAGAAAGATGTATTTTGGTTGGTAATGGAATTAAACATTGATAGAGAAAGGTGTATTTTGATTGGTAATGTAATTAAACATTGATATAGAAAGATGTATTTTGGTTGGTAATGGAATTAAACATTGATAGAGAAAGGTGTATTTTGATTGGTAATGTAATTAAACATTGATATAGAAAGATGTATTTTGGTTGGTAATGGAATTAAACATTGATAGAGAAAGGTGTATTTTGGTTGGTAATGTAATTAAACATTGATATAGAAAGATGTATTTTGGTTGGTAATGGAATTAAACATTGATATAGAAAGATGTATTTTGGTTGGTAATGGAATTAAACATTGATATAGAAAGGTGTATTTTGATTGGTAATCTAATTAAACATTGATATAGAAAGATGTATTTTGGTTGGTAATGTAATTAAACATTGATATAGAAAGATGTATTTTGGTTGGTAATGGAATTAAATATTGATATAGAAAGATGTATTTTGATTGGTAATGTAATTAAACATTGATAGAGAAAGATGTATTTTGGTTGGTAATGTAATTAAATATTGATATAGAAAGATGTATTTTGATTGGTAATGTAATTAAACATTGATAGAGAAAGATGTATTTTGATTGGTAATGGAATTAAACATTGATATAGAAAGATGTATTTTGGTTGGTAATGTAATTAAATATTGATATAGAAAGATGTATTTTGATTGGTAATGTAATTAAATATTGATATAGAAAGATGTATTTTGGTTGGTAATGTAATTAAATATTGATATAGAAAGATGTATTTTGATTGGTAATGTAATTAAATATTGATATAGAAAGATGTATTTTGGTTGGTAATGTAATTAAATATTGATATAGAAAGATGTATTTTGATTGGTAATGGAATTAAACATTGATATAGAAAGATGTATTTTGGTTGGTAATGTAATTAAATATTGATATAGAAAGATGTATTTTGGTTGGTAATGGAATTAAATATTGATATAGAAAGATGTATTTTGATTGGTAATGTAATTAAACATTGATAGAGAAAGATGTATTTTGGTTGGTAATGTAATTAAATATTGATATAGAAAGATGTATTTTGATTGGTAATGTAATTAAACATTGATAGAGAAAGATGTATTTTGGTTGGTAATGTAATTAAACATCGATATAGAAAGATGTATTTTGGTTGGTAATGTAATTAAATATTGATATAGAAAGATGTATTTTGATTGGTAATGTAATTAAACATTGATAGAGAAAGATGTATTTTGATTGGTAATGGAATTAAACATTGATATAGAAAGGTGTATTTTGGTTGGTAATGGAATTAAACATTGATATAGAAAGATGTATTTTGGTTGGTAATGGAATTAAACATTGATATAGAAAGATGTATTTTGGTTGGTAATGGAATTAAACATTGATATAGAAAGATGTATTTTGGTTGGTAATGGAATTAAACATTGATATAGAAAGATGTATTTTGGTTGGTAATGGAATTAAACATTGATAGAGAAAGGTGTATTTTGGTTGGTAATGGAATTAAACATTGATATAGAAAGATGTATTTTGGTTGGTAATGGAATTAAACATTGATATAGAAAGATGTATTTTGGTTGGTAATGGAATTAAACATTGATATAGAAAGATGTATTTTGGTTGGTAATGGAATTAAACATTGATATAGAAAGATGTATTTTGGTTGGTAATGGAATTAAACATTGATATAGAAAGGTGTATTTTGATTGGTAATGTAATTAAACATTGATATAGAAAGGTGTATTTTGGTTGGTAATGGAATTAAACATTGATAGAGAAAGGTGTATTTTGGTTGGTAATGTAATTAAACATTGATATAGAAAGATGTATTTTGGTTGGTAATGGAATTAAACATTGATATAGAAAGATGTATTTTGGTTGGTAATGGAATTAAACATTGATATAGAAAGATGTATTTTGATTGGTAATGGAATTAAACATTGATATAGAAAGATGTATTTTGATTGGTAATGGAATTAAACATTGATAGAGAAAGATGTATTTTGATTGGTAATGGAATTAAACATTGATATAGAAAGATGTATTTTGGTTGGTAATGGAATTAAACATTGATATAGAAAGGTGTATTTTGATTGGTAATGTAATTAAACATTGATATAGAAAGATGTATTTTGGTTGGTAATGGAATTAAACATTGATAGAGAAAGGTGTATTTTGGTTGGTAATGTAATTAAACATTGAAATAGAAAGATGTATTTTGGTTGGTAATGGAATTAAACATTGATATAGAAAGATGTATTTTGGTTGGTAATGGAATTAAACATTGATATAGAAAGATGTATTTTGGTTGGTAATGGAATTAAACATTGATAGAGAAAGGTGTATTTTGATTGGTAATGTAATTAAACATTGATATAGAAAGATGTATTTTGGTTGGTAATGGAATTAAACATTGATAGAGAAAGGTGTATTTTGATTGGTAATGTAATTAAACATTGATATAGAAAGATGTATTTTGGTTGGTAATGGAATTAAACATTGATATAGAAAGATGTATTTTGGTTGGTAATGGAATTAAACATTGATATAGAAAGATGTATTTTGGTTGGTAATGGAATTAAACATTGATAGAGAAAGGTGTATTTTGATTGGTAATGTAATTAAACATTGATATAGAAAGATGTATTTTGGTTGGTAATGGAATTAAACATTGATAGAGAAAGGTGTATTTTGGTTGGTAATGGAATTAAACATTGATATAGAAAGATGTATTTTGGTTGGTAATGGAATTAAACATTGATAGAGAAAGGTGTATTTTGATTGGTAATGTAATTAAACATTGATATAGAAAGATGTATTTTGGTTGGTAATGGAATTAAACATTGATATAGAAAGATGTATTTTGGTTGGTAATGGAATTAAACATTGATATAGAAAGATGTATTTTGGTTGGTAATGGAATTAAACATTGATACAGAAAGGTGTATTTTGATTGGTAATGTAATTAAACATTGATATAGAAAGATGTATTTTGGTTGGTAATGGAATTAAACATTGATATAGAAAGGTGTATTTTGATTGGAAATGTAATCAAACATTGATACAGAAAGATGTATTTTGATTGAAAATGAAATTAAATATTGATATAGAAGGTGTATTTTGGTTAAAAATGTAATTAATATTGATATAGAAAGGTGTATTTTGATTGGAAATGTAATTAAACATTGGTATAGAAAGGTGTACTTTGATTACTTTTGTAAACAATGCTTTCTTTTTACTGTATATGATTAAATTATAACTTTTAATATATGTAGTTACAAAAAGGGCCGTTTGGTCGCCTTAACCAGATTAAACGTTTGCCATTTTTCATACTATATGCAGTGTATAGTTAAATGCTTGAAACAAGTGTGTATTTTTTAATAAGCGCCATTGTCCAATAGCTATTATTCGACTTTAAAATACTGTGTACACTTAACTTGTTAAATATGTGTTTTAAAGTGATGAAATAACTGGAATAAAATTGAAAATAAGGTTGAAATATCTGTCTTAGTTTATCATTCAAGTCATATGTAAATTTGATACACTATCCATATTTGCGTTTTTAAAGGAGATAAGTATATTTTAGTCATAAAGTGTATTTAGATATTTTTACCAAACATAAATGAACACCCATATGAATTCAAGAATAATTACAAGCTGACATAACTATGTAAGCTACGATTTAAGTACAACGGCGTTAGACTGAATAACTTGACATATGCTAATGTACATAACGATTAATTACAAGAATAATAAAAAACAAGTTAAAAAACAAAACAACACAACCCCACTCCCAAAAAACAAATAGTAACGTAAAATTCAATAAAATACGAATTAAAAATAATAATCAATGCCTATAAATCAAATTAGTTATAATATCAATTCCATTAAATATCAAATGCACATTATTCTAAACATGACTATCGGTGAACTTTTATTTATGACTAGTGTTTTGCTCTTTGTAACAACCAGGCATTATATAACCCCTGCATAACAGTAAACATCTTCATTGTTGTACAAAAACATCAGCGGTAGTCTAGGGGTGGAGAGTTTGCCTTGCATGAAGGTCGGGGGTTCGATACTCAGTCTGGTCATATCAAATACGTGAAGAATAGAACTTGATGCTTAATTGCTCGTGCAATCAGCATTTAGAGGATAGCTCTATGTCCGGTCGGCCTGATGTCATTATAATGTGACTGGTGGGGTCTTATACCATATGTCTTCGGCGAGATAATCCAGTTTGGCAGCGCTTATAATGCTGTATCAAGAAGACACCGTCACAACATAACTGTAAAATTGTTGAAAGTCGCGCTAAACAACATGCAACAACAACAACACCAGTGTTGTATCTACAAAAAAGAAAAGAGTTTGGTCTCTTTTTCGACAAACAGATATTTAAAAGCATGCTATCTCTTTATATAGACTTGAGATATGAAACCCAGCGAGATGTCATTTGAACATGATGCCATATTGTGTTAGATATTTCACTATCACAAAGTAGATCTACATACTTATTTACTTACTTATTAACTTGCTTTCTTACTTACTTACTTACTAACTTACAATGTACTTACATGCTTGCTTGCTTGCTAGCTGACTTACTAACTAACTAACTAACTAACTAACTAACTAACTATCTAACTAACTAACTGCTTGCTTGCACTTACATACTTACTTACTAACTTGCTTACTTGCTTACTTGCTGGCTGGCTAGCTGGCTCGCTGGCTCGCTCGCCCGCCCACCCGCCCACCCACCCACTCACTCACTCACTCACTCACTCACTCACTCACTCACTTTCATAGTCTCATATTGAAAGTGTATGTTATTTTAATCCAGACAAGTAAAGGTATTATATTACGTTTTTTTCACCAATACAGGATGGTTTTCTTATAACCGGTATGCAGCCTGCATTTTCACTGCTCTACTTTGATAAGCACAAGACGAATGCATGAGCTGATCATGAGGTGACATCTGAGTTGTCTTGGAAATAAAATAGAAGTTCATTTGTTTTATTTCAATTTCTTGTATTTGGTTTCGTTCAATATTCTGTATGGATTTTCTGTTTCCTGTTCTCGATGTAATGTTTCATACGTATTGCCGGATATTGCGTCATCTGTAATAGAAATGATAACTGTTCAGAGTTCATGCAACATTTTATTAACTTGAATTTAATATAAAAATATTTGCAGCTATAACTAGCTGATAGTTAATAGTTAGTGGGATGCCGACACTTACTAAAAGTAAAGTGCACTTTGCAGCATGCCTTTCAATCGTGCCTTTCAAATGCAATACTATAAAAGGTCACATTTTGAATGCAAAGGATTAATATACCGAATTTTAATATATGTCAAACAATTGTGCAAAACATTAGACTCTGAAAACATGTCATCTCTGTAAAGACATGGAGCCAGGATAATGGCAATGAACGGACTTTAAGGATGGTAACTGCTCACTACAGAGGCATTTAAAAACAACACTCAGAACTGATTCCACAAACTCGGAAACGGACTCGAGGGTGGGTTTACGCGCTAAGCTTAATTTGCAATCGGGTCGTCCGTCGCCGAGTGGTCTAAGGCGCCGTCTCAAGATCACTTACATCTCACCGCAAGGTGTCGAAGATTCGAATCCTGCTCGCTCCAGCAACTTTATGTGAGAAAAATTGCCAGTTACACGCAGAAGGACGGTGGTTCCATTCAGGCTGAGGTCTTCACCACCAGTAAAACTGGATATGCCATATATAACTTGTAATGTGTTGAAAATGGTGTTGAAACCCATTAAAAATAGTAATTTGCAATCGAGCTAACCGACATATAAAACAACACATTTAAGGAAAAAGGAGAAGATGAAAAAACAATAAAAATAAGCTACACGCTACTAAATGATCATTTTGAAATATAATCATTATTCATCTTTACCATTGTGGTAGGAAACTTGCTGATGACTATCAGTTCGTTCTCCTGTGTCAGTATTTTGTGGATCATCGTTATCAGGTGGGGTCATTTCTTCCATTTCATACTCAGTCGTGCCGTTTTTGGTTCGTGTTGTCGCACCTGTTATCGGTACATCTACAAAACAAAGCAAGCATCAGTTACCTAATTGTTATTGTTATCATTTATTTTTTTAAAGAAAATGTGTTCCTTCAACAATATTTTGTCGCATGTTGTATATTTTATTTCCTTATACTTTATGAATATGCATATGCTATATGATTATTTTAAATGCTATATGACCACAATTGAAACGGGTAAAGTGTAAGTAGAATACAGTACCATGGCTTTCCTGGCATCCGATTGGTTGTTTGGAGATTTTTCTGTAATAAACGATATTGTTGTTAATTCTAGGTGTAAGCCCACCATTGATTATTTGTTCTTTATTATGTAGTAAGTAAAAATAGTTTACATGCTTGTCATTTATAGAGAGACCCAAATTAAAGAAGTGAAACTTTATTGTTTGTCAACTTCTGCACTACCAAAATATGATGAGAAAAATAGGGGTCATATAGTATACACGATCTTTGTTCTGTATGTACATTGTTTACAAAGTGAAAGTAGAATTCCGTAATCATGTATTCAAACACCCAATTTACAAGCATCTTTTCTTCTTCTAAATTCCCAGATGTACATCAATAATGCAATTCAAATAAAAACTAAGCATTAAAATAAGGAAACCGCAATTTTAAAGAAGAAAAAGAAAGAAAGAATATTTATAACCGCCTATTCACGACCGACCCACGGACGCACTTCCTGTTGGTGAAACTATGCCTATATAAGTTATTAACACATACACTGTATAACCTACAGCCAACAAATGAATGTGGCCATTCTAAATTAGCGTTATGTTTCTGAGTATAGAATTTGTTCTCAAATTATAAACACTTACACTGTATAATCTTCTTCCAACAAATCAATCTAGTCATATTTAAATCGTTTTTGGTATGTTAATCGAGATGCCGGTTAATGTCAAATACGCTACAATAATGTGTATATTTACATATATATAAATATGTAGCAAGAAACAAGAGGTTGGAGTCATTGCTTATAACTTTACGTTAATGAGTTGAATATCCATGTCTTGACGCAAAATATTGATTCATTATCATATTAACATACTTACATTCTGTAACCAATATCAAATCTTACCGTTTGAATATTATTATAACAGTAACCATGACTACGATGCAAACCAAAACAAGTACACTATGTGCTGCTATGGCGACATAAATAAAAACATGGCTACTGCCGTCTGTTTCCTGTTCCGTATGTTCTATTAAAAAGAAATGACAGTATAGTATAAATAGGGTTCGAATATTAATTGTTTACAAGAACATGGTAACGCTTATTCGTTTGAGACAGTGCTGAATTGAAAAAATCATTCCAATTACCAGTTACCAAGTCCTTAAACCTGTTAATGTTGAATAAATAAAAAGTATTATAAATTAACCGTAATAGTGACACATTTTAATGTCTAAATATCGCTTTAAACTAACTTTTTGCATGTGTTCGTTCATATTAAGTCCATTTGTTATCTTTAAACAACATATGCATATAGACATTTGTACTATTGCAACTTGCTGAAAGTGTCGTCCGTGACCAAGTGTTCTAAGGCTCCGTCTCAAGATCACTTACCTCTCATCGCCAAGGTCGCACGTTCGAGCTTCGCTCGCTCCAAAACATTTATGTGAGAAGGTTTGCCAGTTACCTGCGGTAGGACGTTGATTCTAATCAGGTTCATTTTGAGGTCTTCCTCTTCCAGTACAACTGAATATGCCATATATAACATGAAACGTGTTGAAAAAACACCATTAAAACCTTTTTAAAAGAAAAAAAAACATGAACTGACCTTGTTCACAATAAACACCTTTATGACCACGCACACATCCTATTTTACACGCTCCAGTGACGTCACAAGCCAGGTTTAGACAGAACACGTTGCATTCTTCTTTACACGTGCTTCCATACCAACCGCTGTTGCAACCAGATTTACATGTACCATTGGAATCATGACATTTACTATAAACATGTGAATTTACAGATTTGCAGTTTTCGTTACACAGGTTGTTACATAGTGGTCCGAAATAATTTATTTCACAGCCATGTAAGCAGTGTCCAGTTTTCCAGTCACATTTTCCCTGTCTGCAGCCTCTGCTACAATTCCTACTACAGTGTTTACCGTATTTATAACTACTTATGCATCCGTTATAACACGTGCCATCATTGATTGCACACAACAAATGCCCGTTTGTCCTTTGACAATTTTTAGCACACATCAGAGAACAGTTTTCAGAATATTTTCCAACCTGACATTCTATACATATGCCATTAACACGATCGCAAAGTACACACCCTACTTGGCAACTTTTGCTGCACATAGGACCCCAACTTGCATTCTTACATCCGTCCAAACATTGCCCTGAAGTAGCACTACACTTGTCAAGTAAGCAGTTGGTATTGCAAATATCACACGTTCCGTTGGCGGTTGGAAAATATCCTTCTTCGCATCTTGTACATCTTGAATATATTTCTGTTACAGAATCACATTCTAAACATTTACTATCGTGGTTGTTGCATTGTTTGTCACAACCCTGACCATAAAAACCGCGATTACAGCCGTCCGAACACTGTGCTTGTGAAATACAATGACTGTTTTTACAATTTAGGTTACATTCACAACAAAATGCATTGACTATATCAGCATACCACGTATCGTTCTTACATGCGTCACAATCAGTTGTCAAACAGGCGTCTTTACTACACTGACACATCATCTGAACATTGTTAAACCCCTCTTTACAATTGTAACATTCACCATCTCTACCACATACACTGCAGTGGGCCGGGCATTTGCTTGAACATGTGTCTCCATGATAACCGTCATTACAGCCATATTCACATCTACCAGTATCTACATCACATGTTTTGTTGAGGCAATTACTTGAGCATTGATAGCGACAATGATAACCTACTTGTCCACCTTGCCCCCCATACCAACCGTCAATGCAGCCAGTGCATATACCTCCGCCATATTTTTTGCATGATTTACATGTAGTCGCTATACTGCACATATAATTACACGCCTCTCCCGTTCTTCCATCTGAGCACTCCCCCAAGCAGTACCCGTATCTTTGGTCACATTCACTCCCTCGTTTACATTTCTCGGGACACATTTTATCACATAAATCACCATACTTCCCTTCTGCACATTTTACGCAAGTACCCTCA
This sequence comes from Panopea generosa, assembly GCA_029582155.1. NCBI lineage: Eukaryota > Metazoa > Mollusca > Bivalvia > Adapedonta > Hiatellidae > Panopea > Panopea generosa. The sequence goes on from CM055912.1 coordinate 18,503,688, forward strand.
TTTATGTTACAATCTATATCGATGCACCCATTTGAACAATTCTGGAAACAATCAGATCCATTTCTCCCATCGGCACACATATCACATCTGTTTCCAGAATACCCTGGCCGACAAGAACAAGTACCGAGAATTTTATGACAGCCACCATCTGTGCATCCCACCGAACAGTTATTCGAACATGAATGTCCGTAGTAACCATCGTGACACGTGTTACACAAACTATATGATACACACGATTTACATGTACGGCGACAGATCAGTTCACAATTATTATAATTTATTTCATTATATTTTCCATTGTAGAAACCATCTTTGCATATTTTACAGTATGTAGCATTAATACACATTAAGCAATTTGGTGCACATTGATAACGGCAGTCTCTGTATTCGTAGGTGCTATAATAACCTGGTTTACATTCTATACAGTTTTGTTCTGAACTGCATGAAGCACATGACATTGGACATTTAGTAGCCCATATACCTAGATGCATTACTGTTAACAATAGAGCACTGCAAATTGCATTAGTCAGCTGAAAATGGAGAATAAGTGTTGTATTGGAATAAGTAATAACTTGAATATTGCTATCGCCACAAACAATTTTGACTAATATAATTATGAAATTTCCTGTGTAAATTCAACTTTTAAATTTTATGAATGCAAAACATAATATCCGACAAATATCAATAACAAAAGTATACCTCACGAGTTAGGTTACATATTTGATTTTACTTGCAAAACATAGTCTTTGTCATCGTGTACTAGTTCATGTATATTAATATACGCCTGTTAATAAAATAAAACTGTAACTATTATATCAACTACAGCTACAGTTACTTTTCTACTTCAGGTACAACATATTTCTGTTTTCATAACTATCACTGCTTCTATAGCTGCAACTTCTGCAACCACTTATACTAATGAAACTTCTACTAGGTCTACTTATTTTACCTAAACCATGATTACTGCCACTACGTCCAATAGTTCTACTATCAGCATTACTTTTAATGCTAATAATACTATTATTTCTTATATTAAGTATTAAAATTTACTACTATTACAGCTACTGCTTCTACGACTGTTTCTGTTACATCTTCTTCTTCTACAACTACACAACAACAACAACAACAACAACAACAACAACTACTACTACTACTACTACTACTACTACTACTACTACTACTACTACTACTATTTCTACTACTTCTATTACTTCTACTACAACTATTACTACTACTACTACTACTACAACAACAACAACTACTACTACTACTACTACTACAACTACTACTACTATTACTACTACTACTACTACTACTTCTATTACTACTACTACAACTACTACTACTACTACTATTTCTACTACTTCTATTACTACTACTACAACTACTACAACAATTACTACTTCTACTACTGTTACTACTACTACTACTACTACTACTACTACTACTACTATTACAACATGTACTACTACAACTACTACTGCTACTACAACATATTTACAAACTACTACTATTACTGCTTCTGTTGCTACAGCTACACGAACTACTACTACTGTTGCATCTTCTACTACAATTTAATTTACTACTACCAGCACTTTTACAATTAGTACTTCGACTTTTATTACTTTTAATCCTATACTTATATATTGATACTTACACATATTATAATAGTACTACTTCTTCTTTTACAATTTTTACTACAACAGTTACAAAAAGGTTTTCTCTGGTATTTTTACTGCTATTAATTATTTTACTACTACTACTATTACTTCTACTATTACTACAACTACTGCTGCTGCTACTGCTGCTGCTACTACTACACCTACTGCTACTGCTGTTTCTACTACTACTACTGATGTTGATGCTGCTACTGCTGCTACTACTGCTACTACTACTACGACTACTACTACTATTACTTTTTCTTCTACTACTACTTCTTCTACTACTACTATTACTATTACTTCTACTGCTGCTGTTGCTGCTGCTACTATTACTGCTACTGCTGCACCTGCTACTACTGATTCTACTGATGTTGATGCTGCTGATACTATTACACTACCACTACTACTACTACTACCACTACTACTACTACTACTACTACTACTACAACTACTACTACTACTACTCACGTGACACTACTACTGCTACTACATGTACTACTACTTTTACTACTACTACTATTGCTACTCTATTAATTCTACTACTACTACTACTACTACTACTACTACTACTACTACTACTACTACTACTACTACTTCTACTACTACTACTACTACTAATACTACTACAATTACTACTACTATTACTACTCTATTATTACTACTACTACTATTATTACTACTACTACACTAGTACTAATACTACTACTACTACTAAAACTACTATTACTAATACTACAACTACTATTACTACTACTGTTACACTAGTACTACTACCACTACTACAACTACTATTACTACTACTACTACTACTACTACTACTACTACTACTACTACAACACTAGTACTACTATTACTACTACTACAACTACTATCACTACTACTACACTAGTACTACTACTACTACTACAACTACTATTACTACTACTACTACTACTACTACTACTACTACTACTACTACACTAGTACACAAGTACTACTACTACTACTACTACAACTACTATTACTACTACTATTACTACTACTACTACTACACTAGTACTATTTCTATTACTACAACTACTACTACTTCTACTACTACTACTTCTACTACTACTACTACTACTACTACTACTACTACTACCGTTGCTACTACTACTTTTACTACTACTTCTACTACTACTACTTCTACTACTTCTACTACTACTACTACTACTACTACTACTACTACTACCGTTGCTACTACTATTTTTACTACTACTACTACTACTACCACCACTCCTACTGCTATTGCTACTACCACTACTACTACCACTACTACTACTACTATTACTACTACTAATACTACTACTTATACGACTTTACTTATGCGGTTATAATTTGTTATCTATTTATTGAATTTGTACGGTACGTAAATACTTCATAAATAACCCACCTGTATAGTCATTGTTTATTTCAAATTAATCCAACTATTGCTATAGAAACTCACGCGTTTTAGTATGTGATACTACTTAAAATTGCTTTTTGACAACTATACACTTATACAAAGCTGAAATATAAGTAGCTGCGATTAAACTTCCTGTTATTTAAAATGCTTTGTCCAACGTGTGTGCAAAACAAAGAAATATAAAAAGAAATGTATACCAGTATTCGTACACCAGAGTGTTATCATTCAAACTGCAACCCCAAAACTAAATGATATGAATGTAGTAAGATTAATATTGACAAAACGTGTGAAATATGAATACCTTTATATAAATATTATTGAAAATATATAGCTTAGGGTACACCAATTTAATATTAAACATACCAGTTGATATACAGGTAAAATGTACAAACAGGAAGAGATGAATTCAATGATATCTATGCGACAGTAAAGTTTCTATGATATATCGCGTCTACACTACGTACTCATATTTTCTTAGTATCGTGAAATCGTTTACAAAGTGTAGCTGCATGTTCATCAATGATGGTTTTTATTTAGTCCAACTGCAATAGGAATATAACTAGCATACATTAATGCATTTCTATTGTTTAATAGTACTTGGGAATCCCAACCCTCTGATGGACGACGAGCTTGCAAGTTCCCAAACGCCAAATGAACGAGTCGTAAGTTGTATTTCTTTATCATGACAGATGAAACTACAGTCTTAATAGTGGTGACCGAGTGGTACAAGGTGCCGTCTAAATATCACTAAGATCATAGGTTCGAGTCCCGCTCGACCAAAATCAACTGTATGTGAGAAAGTTTGACATCTACTTGCAGAAGGACGGCGGTTCTACTCAAATTCAGTATGAGGTCTTCCGCCACCAATAACAATGGCATGGGCATAGCCTAACCCTAATCCTTGGGTTTAATTTATATGTGTTGCATGATTCATGAGATACAATGACCATTTAGAAGCATTATAAAAAATAATGGTGTTTGATACCATATTTGTAGCGGATACCAATCATATAATTTAACCCTGCTGCGGATAAAGGTATCATAAGCATTTTATCAGCTGATGCAGGACAGGAGCAGTTAATACTGTACATATAAAAAACATATTCTGAAGCTACTAACTGATCCATAAGAGCATTTTAAAGACGATGTACAGAAAATGACTGAGAACCCCTCCCTGTCTTGTGCGTTGTAATACTGGAAACAAGTCTGAAATTTTCCCCAATCGTTATATTATTTTTTACACAAATATTAATTACTATTAATATAACAGTATGAAACATTCTGATTTAGAAAGTATTAACATTGTGTTGTTGTTTTTTATTAAATTAATTTAACACTCACGCTAGTTTTGGAAAAAGTACCAACACCTTTGGTTTAAACATATTTTTATTCATTCAAATGTACATATATACACACAAGTTTAGGTATAAATATGGATTAGAACGGAAGATAAAATCTTATAAAGTTCTTTTCCATGACATATATCAATTGTGAACAAATTTGGCAGACTATTAACAATTTGATTTATGCTCTTAGCATTACGAATATAACATAGTTCAAAATATATTTAATAAAAACGTTTAACATACTTTTAGCAATATTGTTTCTGATATATTTAAGAAACTTAGAAAATGAAGTGAGTAATTAGAAAAAAAAAGAAAGATGATTAAAATGATTAAAGTAATGGATAATTATGTGAATTCACATAATAATAATGGTTAACAATTTTGGACAAGTTCTGAACGGCTTGGACGAAACTGAGAGACGGGCTGACCTCACCACGTAAATAGAACTAGCTTTGTTATTTTTTTATTTATTTATTTTTTTTTTTTTCAGACTTACTTACATGTTCAGGAGAAACGATAAGTGGATAAAATGTATTTGTGAACTGCTTCAAATATTTTAACATTATTGTCATAAGAGAGTTGTGGTTCACCAAAAAGAAGTATATTTAAAGAAACTGTACATAACTCACTGACAGATGTCAGGAGTGGTATGCGTTGATGCTGGTAAAGGTGACAATTGAGAAAGAAGTGAGCTGTGCTTTCTATTTGTCCACATGTACACAGGGGGGAGTCTTCAATGTGTTTAAGAAAAAGATGTTGCTTAAGTGCACTACAACTCGTTCGGAGACGGGCATGCAATAATTGGCATTTCCTTGTACCTATGTAATAGAATTTAGGTATGTTTGGTTCGTTACCTTCGAGTTTATGTTTAAAAGCATTCAGAGAAGAGGCTTGTCTTGTTTCAAGTGGGAGAGTGTTCCAGTCACGGACAACGGAAGGAATAAAGGAATTTGAGTACAGAGCTGTTCTTGAAGAAGGAATTTGAATATTATTATTATTTCTGAGGTTGTACGTGGAACTTGCATTTGTAAGAGAAGGAACCAATGCACATAGATATGGAGGGACCATTCCGTGGTTCATTTTATAAAAAAGAGTAAGTTTGTGTTTAGTTCGACGCGTTTCAAGACTTTCCCATCCTACTTCAGAATTCAGGTTATTGATAGATATAAGTTTTGTAACTCCAGCTGTTATTCGTGCAGCTTCATTCTGTATTTTATCAAGTTCATATTTTTCATAATTTGTACAATTATCCCAAATAACATTGGCATATTCCAATAAGGGTCTTATAAATGAAATGTAGATTGTTTCTAGTGATTTTCTATCTAACTGAAATTTTAGTTTTCTCATAATATTTATTCTAGACCAAGCTTTATTCTTAATATAGTCAATATGAGTGTGCCAGCTGCAGTTATTTGATAAGTATACTCCTAGATGTTTGTGAGATGACACATCTATAATTTGTTGGTTCTGCATGAAAAGTGGGGGGTGAACGGGTTGAGTGCGTTTGCGAGTTACATGCATTGATTCTGTTTTGGATGGATTAAAAGTAACCAGCCATTTATTTGACCATTCAGATATTTTATTTATGTCAGAATTTAATGTCTGTGCAGCATTAACAATATCATTATTATGATTAATTATAAAGTAAAGGCTTGTATCATCGGCAAAAAGTCGTATGTTGGAGTGAATATCAGACACTATGTCATTTATATAAACTAAAAACAGAAGAGGACCTAATATAGATCCCTGGGGAACACCGGCTTTAATTGGTCTCCAATTAGACCTCGCGCCTGGAATGACAACACATTGGCGTCTGTCTTTAAGATAGTCAGTTAAAAGATTCAAAAGTTGACAAGATATACCAGCTGCTTTCAACTTAGCCAACAACCCTTTGTGCCAAACTCTATCAAAGGCTTTACTTATATCAAAAAATACAACTCTGACCTCTTTGCCATCGTCAATCGCTTTGCAGAAGGTATTATATAGAAAAGATAGTTGATTGATAGTTGAATCACCAGGCACAAAACCAGATTGAAATGAAGAGAGAAAGTTACTATCTCGAAAATAATTGAACATATGCTTAAATATGAGCCTTTCAAATACTTTATTCAATACGCTAAGAAGTGAAATTGGTCTGTAATTATTAGCCAAAGACGGGTCTCCTTTCTTGTAAATAGCACATACGAACGCTTCCTTCCAAACTTTAGGATAAAAACCGTTTGTTAAGCAAGTGTTAAACAAATCACACAGTGGGGTCGATAATTCATTACTTAGTTCACGGAGCACATAATTATTAATTTCATCGGGACCTGAGGCTTTTCCAACTGGTAACGACTTAAGAATACTGCATACATCGATGGGTAGTAAAGCAAGATCAAGTAAAACTGGGATGTTTTGTCTAGGTAACAAAATAGGTGGTTCAATGTTATCGTCATTTAAGATTGACTGAGATTGGAAAAATGAATTTAGTAAGTTGGCTTTTAGCTCAAAATCGGAAATAATAGTTCCACTGTCATTCAGTGGAGGAATTGCTGGCTTGTCATTTGAAGAGATGAACGTCTTTAATATTTTCCACCAGTCTTTGGGAGAGAGAGATACAGAATTAAGTTTACTTGCTAAATTGGCATAGTATGACTGCTTTGCTTGGCATATAAGTTGGACGACCTCATTACGTTTTTTTTTAAATCTGTTCCAGTGGTATATTTCGTTAGATCTCTTTGCCTTCTTAAAGAGTCTTTTACGGGCCCTAATATTCTTTTTTAACTCAGTGGATATCCACGGAGGTTCATGCGGTTTAATTTTAATGATTTTATTTGGAATACATATATTTGAAAGTTCATTAATTTTATTAGCAACATTGGTAGCATACACGTCTACATCATCGCTAGATAGTTCGTTCCAGTTAGTTTGAATAATTTTATTTTTTAAAAGAGCATAGTCACCAAGTTCATATTTCCAAATATGTCTCTCAAAAGATAAATGTTTGTTTTTCTTGAATTTAAATATACCGTATATCGGACAATGGAATCGGATATCTTGATTTAGAAACGGATCTGCGACACCACTTTTAATAAGGCTGTCTTTATTACTTAAAAGTAAAATATCAATTAGAGACGATGAATTCTCAGTAAAGTGGGTGGGATCTTTAATAGAGGCATAGTGCCACCATTGCAAAAAGGAAGTGCTTCCGTGGGGTAGTCGCATAATGGCGGTTGTAAATAATCCTCAATTCTTCTTCTTTAAAAATGCATTTTCCTATTTTTAATGCTCATTTTTTTATTTGAATGGCATTATTGATGTATTTTGAACATTTTGATAGCATTGTCATGTTTGAATTGTGAATTTAGAAAAAAAAAATGATGCTTGGAAATTGGGGTATGAATTCATGATTTCGGAAGTCTACTTTCACTTTGTCACCAGTGTACACACTGAGCAGAAAAAAAATCTCTTATATGACACATGACCCCTACTTTTCTCATCATATTTTGATAGTGCAGAGGTTGACAAACAGTAAAATGTAGGTTTCACTTCTTTCATTTGGGACCCTCTATGAATGACAAGCCTTCAAACTTTTATTATTTACTATAGAATAAAGAACAAAAATCAATGGTGGGGTTACACCTATAAGAGAGACTTGAGTGAAATGGGGGTGATTTTCCAAAATGTTAATTGTAGGTAAAATAACCTCTTTTCTACACTCTCATAGTATTAAATGACAAATTGGAGACATTTGCTTCATAAAAAAACTCATTTTGGCAAGTGTATGCCTCAAATAAAGCATATATGTGCATATTTACATTGAAATTTCATGAAAAATCACAAAATTTTGAAGATTTTTTATTTTGGATGATTTAAATGTGCAATTTTTAGCATGTACATTGTATTGAATAATGTATTTTGGTAAGATAATGTCTTCAGTGTATCATGAGACTGTTTTGGTGTAAAAATTTTAATGGAATTAGGTAAAAAAAAAAATTTATGGGTAAAATTAGTCGAACACATCAAAATTGCATGTCGGTCAACATCTCGCGCCTGTATATAATGATCATGTAAAAAGTGGTATTTTGACAAAAGTTTCAGTATTTAATGCCTGCAACTTGGCAGTATTACTTCAAATTGGTAGTACTTAGCAAAAATGAGGTAATTATGAAATTAAAAAAAAAAGAGTTTCCTTATAGGCATAGTGCCACCATTGCAAAAAGGAAGTGCTTCCGTGGGGTAGTCGCATAATGGCGGTTGTAAATAATCCTCAATTCTTCTTCTTTAAAAATGCATTTTCCTATTTTTAATGCTCATTTTTTTATTTGAATGGCATTATTGATGTATTTTGAACATTTTGATAGCATTGTCATGTTTGAATTGTGAATTTAGAAAAAAAAAATGATGCTTGGAAATTGGGGTATGAATTCATGATTTCGGAAGTCTACTTTCACTTTGTCACCAGTGTACACACTGAGCAGAAAAAAAATCTCTTATATGACACATGACCCCTACTTTTCTCATCATATTTTGATAGTGCAGAGGTTGACAAACAGTAAAATGTAGGTTTCACTTCTTTCATTTGGGACCCTCTATGAATGACAAGCCTTCAAACTTTTATTATTTACTATAGAATAAAGAACAAAAATCAATGGTGGGGTTACACCTAGATTGAAATAGACCAAACTGTTGACATATATTATTAAGACTTCGCGATGAAACATCATTCAGCATATTATAGTTCAAATCACCAGTAACAATTATATCTTTGATACCAGTATCGACAGCAAGATTTAAAGAATCTTCAATTAAGTTATTATAAGCAGCGTCAGAATTTGGAGGTCTGTAAAAAACTCCTAAGAGTATATGTCTGTGCTTCATAGTAATTTCAACCCATACGCATTCTAGACGATTGATTTCTAAGTCATTTCTACGAGAAAAATGAATTGTCTCTTTAATATACATAATAACACCACCGTGGCTATCCCCAATGCGATCTTTTCTTATTGGTTTATGGAATGATGGAAATTCTAGATCAGCTGACGCAACAGTATCATTAAGCCAAGTTTCGGAGAATGTTAATATATCAAACCCATACAGTTCAGAGTAGATTGTATCTAATTTGTATTTGATACTTTGAACATTATAATGCACAAGAGAAAGATTATGTGAAAAGTCGAAGGCTTCCAAACTACCTGATAGGAACGAGGAAGATGAAACTGAGATGTTATTTGCAGTTGAGCCTACAGGACCTGGGTTTGGGTGAATATCTCCACAAGTCAGCAACAGAATGAAGATCCATTTTAGCAGTGTTGTTAAACAAACGGAACGTATGAAACATTTTGTAAAGAACAAATTATCTTTAAAATGTTTGCCTAATAATATACGTTTATTGGGATATACAATCTCAGAGTGACACTGCGAAGCGCTTTTAATGTATATAAAGAACGAAATGGTATAGACTAAAGAGTGGTAGATAAACAGTAAAACAATAAACTGCAGTAAGGCTGAAAATTTGACTCTAACATTTATCAACGGTGTGCCTGTGCCAGAATATGTTTTCAAACAAATCATGTAATTGAAGACAGGTAAATTAGAAACAGATCTGACACCAGCACAAAGTCGATCTTCAAAGGCAAGAAAACATAGAGATTTCTAGAAATACAAACATAGGTGTTAAGATCAAACCGTCGCACAAGTAGTCCATACATGAGTTCAGAACGTCTAAATAAAAAACTGGTAAATAAAGCAAAAACTGATATTATGAAAAACATGAAAATGTTCGGCATGTAAAAATGGAAAGGAGGTTAGCTATAATATACATAATGCATTTTGTGTATGTAAGGATCGATATTTGGACTATACAAGTAAGTTATACAGTACTTTGATAAACAACATCATCTCGCGTCTACTTTAACAAAAAACAATAACTGAAAATCAACATAAAGTTATTTGCACAATGTCAGTTATTAAAGGTATTTTCAATGTTTTCAAGAAAAGTTTATACCTCAATGATTGTAGGCACTTGATGTCACATTGTAGTGATAAATAGAACAACTAATTTAAGCTTAGGGATTTAAAAACATTAGCAACATAAATGATATGTTCTTTTGACACTGTAATAAACATAGAATAATTGGTTCCAAAACAACTACATACAATCTTATTTTAGAATTTAGATATATGTGTCAGATAACATGACGTATGAAAGAGCCAACGTTAATACAATGGTCAGTTAAATATGTGACGGTGCCACTACGAACATAACAACAATGAAACAAAAACAAAACAAACAAAAAAACAACAACAAAAAAAACATCGCCATGTTATATATAAATCCTTAAACACTAAATATTCAGGTTGTGCAAACGCAATAAAAAAAAAATGCACGCTGGTCACACAATCAACTGTCCGTATAGACCATATATAGTTGTTAGTGATCAACTTTTCCAGGCAAACTTTCAAGGTACAAGTTTATGTGATGATATATATAAATCCTTAAAAAATACATATTTAGGCTAGGTAAACGAAACAAAATCAACAACAACATAAGTGCACTCTGGTCATATAATCAATTGACCGTGTAAACCGTATATAGTTGGTAATCAAAATTTCAACGCAAAGCTTTCAAGGTACACAATTATGTATGTTATATATAAATCCTTAAAAAATGCATATTTAGGTGTGGCAAAAGCAATAATATAAATGTACCCTGGTGATACACTCAATTTGACCGTGTAAACCGTATGTAGTCAGTGCCTTAGAAAATACATATTTAGGCTAGGCAATCGTAAGAAAAAATATCAGCAACAACATAAATGCACCCTGGTGACTCAATCAATTTGACATTTTAAGCCGTATATAGTTAGTGATTAAGTATCAAGGAAAAACTTTCAAGGTACAAGTTTATATAATGTTATATATAAATCATTAAATATACATATTTAGGTTTAGCAAACACTAACAAACAAAAAGAACAATATAAATGCACCCTGGTGATACAATCAATTTGACCTTGTAAACCGTATATAGTTAGTGCCTTTGAAAATACATATTTAGGCTAGACAATCGTAAGAAAAAAAAAATCAGCAACAACATAATGCGCGCTAGACACAGTCAATTGACCATATACAAAATTAGTGATCAACACATCAGCGCAAAACTTTCTCGGTACACGTTTACGTGATTTATAAATAAATCCTTAAAAATACATATTTAGGCTAGGCAATCGTTTTACAAAAAGTCAACAACAACATAAATGCACCTTGGTTACACAATCAATTTGACCGTCTATAGTTAGTGATCAACGTTTCAAGACAAAACTTTCAAGGTACAAGTTTATAAAGGTAGTGTGTCAACTGTTAGCAGCTGTTCAGGTATACTATATATAGCAATTGAAATGGTTATTATGTAATCAATGTCAACTACATCACTATTAAATTACACCGTTATGTGTCCACGGATTATAACAGTGCGAAGTACTAAAGCGGTACTACTCTATACTGTTCAAAAAAGAAATTGTCACATAGTAATATAAAACTTACACCAATGTGAGACTGGACATCAGCATATAGTAAAGCTATTATGATGTCTGCGAGTAACCAGACAAATCGTTAACTGATGTCACTTTATGCACGGCGTTTTTGTTGTCTTTGATGAGGATAGTTCCATCCGATGACCATGCTCCCAACAGACATTTGGTTTTTACTAGGTTACGGGCCTGATAAAGCAAGTTATTGCGATACCTCGTAAGGTCTTCATTGACATATACTCCCATATAACCACGGTCCTTAGCAATCGAACGTGCACGGTAGAATTTATCAATAGACCTGTATGAAGTAAACTTCACAATTACAGCGCGTTTCTTGGTGGAGTTGGATGGCCGGCCTATCCTGTGGCTCCTGTCAATGTCGGTAGTTGACAGATCAACGTCCAGAGCTCTGGCCATATCCATGACCAAAGTGTCTGTAGATTCGCCAGGTGCCTCCGTCAATCCAGAAATACGCAAGCAGTTTCTACGGCTATACTGTTCGCTTGCGTCAGCAGCCGTTTCGAGCTCTGCTACTCTGGCCTTTAAGCTTTCGTTTTCGGTTTTCAGAGACTTTATTTCACCACGGAAGCCGTCAAGAACACCACTGACAATATGTTGCACCATATCAGACAATTTTATTTCGAAGGTATCTTTGAGAACTGAACTTATTTTGTCTATGTCCGATTGACTCAAAACTATTGTATTCTCAACAGCTTGAGACCCTGCGGGGTTGTTGTCCTCTTCCATATCAGAAATATCAGAGGTGACTGATAGTGCTGGGGAACCTCCTGCTTTAGACTTTTTCAAATCTGATGCGTCAAGAGGTGAAGATAGAAACCTTTTCTTCTGCTTAGCATTTAATGGAGTTGAAGTATTACGGTTTGTTGTACGACCGGTAGGCATGTTTGACCTCCTAATCTTTTTTGAGCACTATACTTCAAAAAAATTGTCGAGCGACTTGGCTAATTATAGCTATTACAAAGTCAGTGGAATAAAAGGCTATGTTCATATAAAATCAAAGCGAGAAGAGGCTATCACTGTGTAAACAAACGAAGTAATTGAAAAAAGCGGCTAGAAAAACGTCGTGAGAATCTAAATTTTGGCATAAATCACTGAACGAGAGTTCCAAACATACTTTAATTACCTCCAAATTTCCACAGCCTTATTAAGAACTGATTAAATCATTATGACAGTATATTTTGTTGCGAGAAAAAAAAAATACTGTGTTTCCGCCATCTTGTCACGTGATCTCCCAACACCTTTATGAATGCCAATTAATTATTAATAATACTCCTTCGACTTTTCAGAGGCATACCAACAATTAGGTCACTGGATTTTTTAACCAATCATATCGATAATAAGTGTTGATAGGTAATATAATCACGTTAACACTTTTTGTCATAGGTGACCAACATTGCACTATTTAGAATGCATTTAGATATACCAGGGGTATTCCTCTTTCAACAACTAGACGAAACCAAGGGTTGGCATACATAATATGTTATTTTTATTTTATGTATGCATTGATAAATAGATAAATATATCTTTTTTTTAAAAAAAGGAAACAATTTTACGTATATAGTTCAATTTCTATGTGTCCCTCTAAGCCACTTCTGTCAATAATAGTGCAATATTCGGACAATATCTAAATACCCTCAAACGGTACATAATTTACATATGGCGTAATTCACATAAGGTTGTTTTAAGTCGGCTTATATAACATGTATTGCTCTGTTTTATCTCTGTACAATTTATAATAAATGTATACATTCAGCATCGATAACTACACGAATAGACGAGCCGATTATATTTCTGGCTTAATATCCGTGCTAATATCATTGTTTATATCCTTGTATATCACAGAAAGTATAAATACAAATGCTATTTTTTCATCAGTTTTTATCAATGAAATAGAACAATTCAAAACATCAATTTGTTTCAGATATCTTCGTTTGACCATACGTTCATAGCGTAGAAATTGATAAGGTTAGATTTCGGGTGTTCCTTAAAGAATTGATAGTGTAATGTCAATTGCAGCTATGCACTGGTAACCGTTGTATAAGCGTTTATGATATGATTTGTGTTCAATACGTAATACCACTAAATGGCATGGGCATAGCCTAACCCTAACCCTCAGGTTTAAACTCTCCAGTGTCAGTTTTACAACTGACCGGTTCCCAGGCAGTGACCCCTTGTTGTCACTTGTTCTGGATATATTGTACTGATCATGATAATTGTATATATTGGTTATGTGCGTGTTGCTGTGGAGTTGGTTGTTGGGCATTGATTGCCTCCTCTCCCAAGTGCTGAGCATTTATGTATCGTTTATAGCATCGGACCCAAGATCAGAGGTTCGTGGGTTCGATCCTCAGTCACGGCTATTAATGGTTTCTTAAGCAAGACATTTTTCCGTAAATGCTTATTACTGGTTCTACACGTGATTTGTCAAAGTTGTAATAATCTGTTTTACAATCGAAGTAATATAAATAAATAATCTTTTAACAGATCCAATATATTTTAACTAACTCAGCAGCCCACAATATATGTTTATTACGATATAAAACGAGCCATGTCGCACGCAGTGATAATAATATTAACAACTGTGGACGAGTCAACTAGACATCATTGAACAAATCGGCAGTTTTGGGTCGTAACGGAACGTTGCAGTCATCCGCGACACAGCAAAATGTACATTCGAGATTGAACGTTAGAATTTGAGCCTGCCCGAATTCCTGACACCTGTCGTTGCGGGATGATTCTAGGAACCATTTGTTGTAGCATTTTGAGTAGTCGCCACACCTGTTATATATAACCATAGAAACCATTTCAAATTCAAATGAAATCAAATTTTTATTGTCAATTTCGACAAGTTCATATAGTAACATTACTACAGCCGTTTGTAGGACCTTATTATTCCCAGATCATATTCCTCACAGGTCTGGGAAAATAGGATCCTATTCCTCACAGTTTCAAACTGTGACATATATGATTGACCAAATGGTAGTAAACAAGAGAATCATATTCTTCACAGATTTTGTCGATGACATTGCTGTTTGTAAATTTGATAATAAAAATATAATAATAAAAGGAACTATACGCTAATAACAATAATAGTATGATACAAGTAATAATAATCATAATAACAACAACAACAACAACAACAACAATAACAACAACAACAATGTTTATAAGAAGGAGTAGTAGTAGTATAAGGAGGAGGATCGTCAGTAGTTGGTAGTGGTTGTGATGGCGGCGGCGGTAATTGCAGCAGCAGCAGCAGCAGTAGTAGCATACGTAATAGTAGTAGTCGTATATTGAACTGATTCGAGAAAAAAGTTTGCGGGTGCATATTGCAGGGACATTATAACTGCCCGGCTTAACTGACGTTAAAGTTATATTTTATCAATCGGACAGGCTTGGTATACCGACTGACCGACCGACGGGACGACCACCTACCGACCGACTGACATGTACACAATAAAATAAAACTGTATGCACTTCTTTGAAAATGCATAATTAATGTAATGAGTTATTTATTCTAACGAAAGCCTTATACTAGTTGTTCGTTATATTTGGGCCAGCTTAGAAGTTTATATTATATGTCCCCCAACGCCAAACACCTACAATAACCACTACTAAGCCATTGAAAAAACAACAAAAACACCAACAAATCTTTAAAATTTTGTCCTTATCTATCTTGTTCGGATTGTGACCCCGGGGTTTGAACTGTTACACTAACGTTAAAGCTCGACCACATCAGGCAGGCTCAGAACAGAACTATCTTAAAACCAAAGCTCTGTTGGCACTGCAATTATTACTGCTTGCACGAAATTAAAACGTTGGAAATACTTTTTCCATAACATCTGTCTATGAAAACCAGTGACTTATTGAGAAGCTCTCCCATTTCAAATAGTCTTCTATACTAAGAATGTTCAATTTTGCAAACAGCATGTACAGTCATAAATCCCTACTTATAATTTCAGATATGTATGAGTCTCGGTCAATGAGGATATTTCTTATTAACGTACAAAGTACATAGTCTGCTCTTTTATAACATACCAACAGTATTATGATTAATTAATATTTTACAGTAGAAAAATATATAAATAGTAAATACGATTGTATAGTGGTTGACAATACGTTGCGGGGATGGACGGATTTCACACATTCCCGAGTCTGTTTTTAAAAACACATAAGTAACCCGTATACATCATCGGAAAGTCTTGATTTAGTTCAGGAACCAGTCTATCTTTGCAAATCCTATTCATGATTACTTATTTCCAGCATTTCTTTTAAGCACAGGGCGTCTGAATTTCCCACTCGATAATCAAAGGGATCGGACTTAATTTAAACAGTGTCGGTAAAAGATCACTACATATACTGTATTGCTACATACCACATATCAAAGGTACGGGCATTGCAGTTTAAGACAAGAAGAATTTCATATACAAGTATAAATGAAACGTTTGACCTCTGGGGCGGTGCCAGATTTGAAAATCGTTGTCAAGGATCACTTTATGGAGCTACATATTTACCAAATATAAATGGGTTCAGACATGACGATATGTTTAAAAAATATTTACGACGAACATACATCGGATATATGTTGATCACAAAATTTCACATTTGGCATTTCGTACCCAGGTGAGCGGAAAACAATTAAGCGATCAAACACCACAACAACAACGCCAACAACTACCACTTTTACGCCTACGAGTACCATTTCAAACAAGTGCCACCTCCAATTATTGCGGAAGTACTGCGCCCAACAACGACACGTATATCTCCAACAATAAAACAAACAACAACAATAATTATTTCATTTAACACATCTTAACTATATACGAATACAACGACTGCTATAAAAAAAAAAAAGCCAACAACTACCTTGTCTGCGCCTACATCAACCACCATTTATCGATAGCAAGCAAAACAATGCCTATAAAATTCACAACAACAACCATACTGCCATATACCACTACTTTTACACTTACTATTACGCTGCCAACAAGAATGATTACTATTTCCACTTTTACAGCATCAGTCAAGTCGAGAACTAACAGCAGCACCAGCAAAAAACAAAAACAAAAACAACAACAACATAATCGATGATTCTTTATAACTATAATATAAACGCATACATGTATAGCAACAAAATATGTCTGCAATACCGACAATAGCAATCTGTGACAAATGTGACTCAGTTTTAAAAAGGTAATTTGTTACAAAAAAAATCATGCAATTTTTTACCTGTGAGGAATGTGATTCCATGGTACATACAAAACCGGCTTCGATCGTAAATTTCCCAGGACCTGTGACATATATGTCGAAATGTGTGACAAATGAGATCTTATTTTACCCAGCTGTGAGGAATAGGATCCTATTTTCCCAGGTGGGAAGAATATGATCTGTGAAAAATAAGGTCCTACAGCCGTTTCATTATCAAATATTATTTACTTGTTCTTAGTGTCTGTTATTATCTTAAAAGCTTCAGATACATATTTTCCGATTTCTGATAACATGTTTGAAAAATACTAGAACGAGCTATGCGATGTCAATTTAGCATGATAAAATGTAAAAAGTATAGAATAACATATATTTTTTCAAATTGGTTTTCAACGAATTTAAGTTCCCACGAATATGTCTTTGAAGTGGAAACCATGACATTTAATACCCACGGAATTTAATGATTTCACGGTGCCTACATTATACCAATAAACATTAACATTTTAGATAATATGCAGCGAAATTAGAAGTCTATCCCAGAACTTGATATCTCCCGAATTAGGTTGATTAGGGTTGTGATCTCTTCTCTATATTCTTCTATATGTGTTAAATAAAGGATTTTTTTTACAATTATTTAATATTTATTATTTAAGTTGGCATATTTTATGTGTCCTTTACTACAGTGTCTCCTGTTGGTCTTATCTTTAAGACAATGCCATAGTCCTAGTCTATCCCAGAACCTGATATCTCCCGAATCTTGTCTATTAACATCGAATAAAATTGGCAGGCAATTCTATGCCTAAATTAATATTATTGTTTGTGTGTCCTTTACCTACCCATCATTTGGTATGTAAAAAGGTAAATTATTATACTATATTTGACATTTTGTGTTTTAGTTTATGCTAATTTATTTTAGCTCAATTGCGATGAAAGCTCAGAGCTTATATGAACCGCTAACGAGTCCGCTTTTTTGGTAAAACCAGTACTGGGTGTTGTTTTATGAGAGGCATTGAGTCGAGCTGGGGATCGAACCAGCAACCTTTGGCATGAGCGGCCAACACTCTTTCCATTACACTACCGCCCCCACTTAATTTTGTGATTTGCCGGACACAAGGTCATATCGTAAACGTTTCCTTGCATATTCTCTCTTTAAAGCAATATAACCAATAAAAAAATATTGATGAATGACAAACATTTTCATTAATTTTCATCGCCTTCCGTGGATTGTTAATTTCGTGGATGTGAGAAACATCGGATACTTTTCCTTTTGTCAACGACTATAATAAAACTATAGTTTCTTTGGAGTGAGTGAATGCAATACAGTTATAAGAGTAGTGGCAATATTATCGGGTAGGCAGTTAAAGGACAATCATACATTATTTTATTTAAGGCCTTAGTTAAAGGACAAACATACATTATTTTATTGTAGGCCTTATTTAAAGGACACACATACATTATCTTTTTAAGGCCTTAGTTAAAGGACACACATACATTATTTTATTTAAGACCTTAGTTCAAGGACAAACATACATTATTTTATTTTAGGCCTTAGTTAAAGGACACACATACATTATCTTTTTTAAGGCCTTAGTTAAAGGACAAATATACATTATTTTATTTAAGGCCTTAGTTCAAGGACAAACATACATTATTTTATTTTAGGCCTTAGTTAAAGGACACACATACATTATTTTATTTAAGGCCTTAGTTAAAGGACAAATATACATTATTTTATTTTAGGCCTTAGTTAAAGGACAAACATACATTATTTTATTTAAGGCCTTAGTTAAAGGACCAAGATACATTATTTTATTTTATGCCTTAGTTTAAGGACAAAGATACATTATTTTATCTTAAGCCTTAGTGATATATTTAAATCCGTTCAAGTTACGATATCGTGAAATCGTCACATCAAAACTAGTACTACTTATGCCGTACGCTATAGTCGTTACTAAGAGATGGATTTTTCCTAATTCTGTGACTAAAATTGTATATCCTCGGATTCTGCAGTTTCATAATTCGTGACAATGACATACGTGCGATTGACCATCCTGGCCCCTGTATCGGTGTTTACTATGTGGTCAATACAATAGTTGTTTGGTGGATCGCACTGCGTTGTATGGTACAAGTGTTCGCATATCATTGCTGGTCCACTACACACAGCGCACTGTACTGAAACATTAAAACAATGCCAATATGCTTATTTATGCCTCATAAAAACTCCGGAAATGTTTTCCTACGCTTTTTTCCACATTTACTACTAATTTCAAATTTCAGCTTAACACCAAAACGATTAGAATCACTGTCCGTCTGCAAGATAAACATTCTCACATACAGTGTTTGATGCGAACCTACGGTCTCAGCGGTGAGAGGTAAATGTTCTTAATCAAGCGACGGTGCTTTATCCCTTTACTCCATAGATACCAATCACAGTAGGCCTTTGAAAACAGTGCAGGAAGAGTTCAGATTGCTCGTGACGAGCAATCTGAACACTTCCACTCTGTCAGTTAATATATACATAATTCACCCAATAATTAAAAAGCCTTCTATATTAGAGGTGTCAAAAGGCGTCTATATTAGAGGTGTCTAAAGGCGTCTATATTACAGGTGTCTAAAGGCGTCTATATTAGAGTTGTCCAAAGGCGTTTATATTAGAGGTGTCCAAAGGCGTCTATATTAGAGGTGTCAAAAGGCGTCTATATTATAGGTGTCCAAAGGAGTCTATATGAAGTAAAGGGTTAAACCAACAATCGTCTGAGGAGGACCCACGCTTGTGAAGAAGGAAGAAAATAGGATGCGTTTTAGTGAGTAGCAATTTATTTTCCCATATACGCGCGTAAGATTTATCGCTTTCCATTTATGTAGAGATGAAATGAAAACCTTTAATGAAACGACAAAGAAACGCCAGGTGTATTTCAGAGTCACATTTTCAAACTAATGTACGAGATATTTACAGTTTTAGAATATGCATTGAATAGGTATTTTATTAACGATTTCAGGCACAACCGTTAATGGAATACATTTAAATATATACTAGTATTCTAAAACTGTAAACATTGTTTACATAGTGTGATAATGTTGTCTTTGATATTAATCCGGCGTTTCTTTGTCCTTTCAGTCTATAATATAAGAATGAACTTTTTAAAGAAGATAGGAAGCATCGTCCCTCAGTCAAACATTTCCATCATCGATATAGGGGTTCTTCCGTCACCGAATTGTCTATGCCGCTGTCTCATAACGTTGACCTCTAACTGCTGAGGTCATGAGTCCGAGGTTTACATGGCCAAATAAATATGTAACCATGGTTTCTTGCAAAAGGACGGTGATTATATAGTCGGGTTCATTTTCATAAGGGTGACGCCCTCACACAGAGGTGGTCTAGGGATAGAGTGTCCACCCTTGCATACTTTATGTCAGGGGTTCGATCCTCCGCCGGATCATACCAAATACTTAAAAATTGGTACTACAACCTTCATTGTTTGGTGCTCAGCATTTAATATATAGTTATTGGTATGTTGTCGGCCCGTGTCAGTATAATATGACTGGGTGGGGTACCACGTGTCTGTGGCATGATTTTCCAGTGAAGCAGCACTTAGAATACTGTCTCAAGTAGACACCGTCGCAATATAACTGTCTGTGTGAGAGCGCTCGCCAATCTTGAACACTAAACACATCACACGGCAGTCTGTGTGAGGGCGCTCGCCAATCTTGAACACTAAACACATCACACGGCAGTCTGTGTGAGGGCGCTCGCCAATCTTGAACACTAAACACATCACACGGCAGTCTGTGTGAGGGCGCTCGCCAATCTTGAACACTAAACACATCACACGGCAGTCTGTGTGAGGGCGCTCGCCAATCTTGAACACTAAACACATCACACGGCAGTCTGTGTGAGGGCGCTCGCCAATCTTGAATACTAGATACCTCACATGTCAGTCTGTGTGAGGACCCTTGCCAAGCTTGAACACTAGACACCTCACATGTCAGTATGTGTGAGGACCCTTGCCAAGCTTGAACACTAAACACATCACATGGCAGTTTGTGTGAGGGCGCTCGAAAAGCTTGAACATTAAACACATTACATGGCAGTCTGTGTGAGGGCCCTCGCCAAGCTTGAACATTAAACACATCACATGTTAGTCTGTGTGATGGCCCTGGTCAAGCTTGAACATTAAACACATCACATGTCAGTCTGTGTGAGGGCCCTCGCCAAGCTTGAACATTAAACACATCACATGGCAGTCTTTGTGATGGCTCTCGCCAAGCATGAACATTAAACACATCACATGTCAGTCTGTGTGAGGGCCCTCGCCAAGCTTGAACATTAAACACATCACATGTTAATCTGTGTGATGGCCCTCGCCAAGCTTGAACATTAAACACATCACATGTCAGTTTGCGTGAGGGCCCTCGCCAAGCTTGAACATTAAACACATCACATGTCAGTCTGCGTGAGGGCCCTCGCCAAGCTTGAACATTAAACACATCACATGTTAGTCTGTGTGATGGCCCTCGCCAAGCTTGAACATTAGACACATCACATGTCAGTCTGTGTGAGGGCCATCGCCAAGCTTGAACATTAAACACATCACATGGCAGTCTGTGTGAGTGCTCCCGCCAAGCTTGAACATTAAACACATCACATGGCAGTCTTTGTGATGGCTCTCGCCAAGCTTGAACATTAAACACATCACATGTCAGTCTGTGTGAGGGCCCTCGCCAAGCTTGAACATTAAACACATCACATGTTAGTCTGTGTGATGGCCCTGGCCAAGCTTGAACATTAAACACATCACATGTCAGTCTGTGTGAGGGCCCTCGCCAAGCTTGAACATTAAACACATCACATGTCAGTCTGTGTGAGGGCCCTCGCCAAGCTTGAACATTAAACACATCACATGTTAGTCTGTGTGATGGCCCTCGCCAAGCTTGAACATTAAACACATCACATGTCAGTCTGTGTGAGGGCCATCGCCAAGCTTGAACATTAAACACATCACATGGCAGTCTGTGTGAGTGCTCCCGCCAAGCTTGAACATTAAACACATCACATGGCAGTCTTTGTGATGGCTCTCGCCAAGCTTGAACATTAAACACATCACATGTCAGTCTGTGTGAGGGCCCTCGCCAAGCTTGAACATTAAACACATCACATGTTAGTCTGTGTGATGGCCCTGGCCAAGCTTGAACATTAAACACATCACATGTCAGTCTGTGTGAGGGCCCTCGCCAAGCTTGAACATTAAACACATCACATGTCAGTCTGTGTGAGGGCCCTCGCCAAGCTTGAACATTAAACACATCACATGTTAGTCTGTGTGATGGCCCTGGCCAAGCTTGAACATTAGACACATCACATGTCAGTCTGTGTGAGGGCCCTCGCCAAGCTTGAACATTAAACACATCACATGGCAGTCTGTGTGAGTGCTCCCGCCAAGCTTGAACATTAAACACATCACATGGCAGTCTGCGTGAGGGCCCTTGCCAAGCTTGAACATTAAACATATCACATAGCAGTCTTTGTGATGGCCCTCGCCAAGCTTGAACTTTAAACACATCACATGGCAGTCTTTGTGATGGCTCTCGCCAAGCTTGAACACTAGACACCTCACATGTCAGTCTGTGTGAGGACCCTCGCCAAGCTTGAACACTAAACACATCACATGCCAGTCTGTGTAAAGGCCCTCGCCAAGCTCGAACAATAAACGCATCACATGGCAGTCTGTGTGAGGGCCCTCGCCGAGCTTACTCACTAGACACATCACATGGCAGTCTGTGTAAGGGCGCTCACCAATCTTGAACATTAAACACATCACATGGCAGTCTGTGTGAGGGTGCTCGCAAAGCTTAAATATTAAACACATCACATGACAGTCTGTGTGAGTGCCCTCGCCAAGCTTGAACATTAAACACATCACATGGCAGTCTGTGTGAGGGCCCTCGTCAAGTTTGAACATTAACTGAACACATCACATGGCAGTCAGTGTGAGGGCCCTCGCCAAGCTTGAACATTAAACACATCACATGTTAGTCTGTGTGATGGCCCTGGCCAAGCTTGAACATTAAACACATCACATGTCAGTCTGTGTGAGGGCCCTCGCCAAGCTTGAACATTAAACACATCACATGGCAGTCTGTGTGAGTGCTCTCGCCAAGCTTGAACATTAAACACATCACATGGCAGTCTGTGTGAGGGCCCTTGCCAAGCTTGAACATTAAACATATCACATAGCAGTCTTTGTGATGGCCCTCGCCAAGCTTGAACTTTAAACACATCACATGGCAGTCTTTGTGATGGCTCTCGCCAAGCTTGAACACTAGACACCTCACATGTCAGTCTGTGTGAGGACCCTCGCCAAGCTTGAACACTAAACACATCACATGCCAGTCTGTGTAAGGGCCCTTTCGGACAATTTCGGAATTTGGGAATTGGGTTCGAATCTCCAAAGTGGCAAAAAATATTTCCGAAATTGTCCGTGGTCAGGTGAATAAGACATGTGTCGCTCTTCTCCATTGAGTAATTAAAAGTAGGAATAATACAAAATATTGAATGTAAATATTATAAATCCCGCCTATGTCCTGTGTACATTAATGGCGACGCCAATATATGCGCTATTTGTGCAACGTTTTTATTGGCGTTGTTGCGGTGGCGCAGTCGGTAGAGACGTCGTCATTAATGTGCTAGGCGCTGACGCCGCAGGGGCCGTGGGTTCGGATCTCCAATTATTTTATTTTATTTATGTCCGATTCAAAAGAAGGCTAAACAATTATAAGTTTCTACTCTCGAGTCCACGTTCTGGGTAGAACCAGTACCGATTGTTGTTTTTGAGAACTTGGGATCGAACTCGCAACCTCTGGCGTGAGCGGCAAACCTTCTATTCATTACACTATTGCTTGACCTTAAATACTTGATATGAACACTAGCAATAAAGGATAATGTAATAGTTCGTGACACATAAATTCATCCAAAAGAACTTGATATGCAATATATAACATGCCACGTGTGGAAAAACCTATATCCCATTCCAGAATATTTATTTCACCACATTTTCATATGACCGTTGAGCGGAATTAAATTGGAAACCGACATTTAAACGGTTTTTCATTCCGATAGATATCGTATCTTAGTTTCTTAAAATGAGTTACCTCCCTTACATTGAAGTCCTCCCTTTATATACAAATGTGATGTTCACTGTGTCATGTCAAATTCCGTTTATTCTGGCAAGTTACGTGGGAACTTCATGTTGATTTGACAGTTATGTGTATGTTATTTTCACTTTATCAGTTTGTAAAGGCGCATATGGTTGTAATCATCATCGAATTCTGGAAAATTCGCCCCATTTATCGCACCAACACACATTCCCTCTCATTTAGGATACGAAACTGGCATCCCCTGACTAAATGTTGATGAAATAGTAAACGAATGATTAATAATTTGCAAATAAATCCTTCAAAATTCACAAGCAATTGATTTCCTGTACATAAACTGTACCTTGAATGTCATCTTAGATGTTGAACATGTTTCGATAACGCAAAATTATCTGGAATTAAAGATATTGAGGTTTGAACGAAACTTTAACGTAATTTGTCGTTATTTAAGCTGCAGTATACAAAGTTTGTAATCAAAGTCACTCCAACAATTTTAAACAAATAAATTTCGGAATGGTTTTGTTTTGATGACTATTTCATTCTGCAATGTAAAAATTTTGATTTGTGTTCCTGAGATGAATGGAAGTTAAGACAATTGAAAACGAGATACTGCAAGATTTTGTGTGAATACGCGAGCGTTTACAAAATCTCAGTCAGATGCCTTTCCTTCTCTATATAATTCCTTGCTTTCATTTAGGAGGATAAGTACATAAGATCACTTCAGGTGATAATGATTGTTTTCTAAGTAGGTTACGATTGTGTGGTAGACCAGATAATTACAAAAGGACATGTTTGTATACTTATATTGTCATTTGATAGTGTAATATCAGGGAATCCCGGACACCCAAGAGTTGTATCGGTGTCTTGCATGACTGAATGCTATGGAATTCGGATAAACTCATGCATATCCTATAGATAGCTTATTGAATTATTCATCAGGGGGGTTATCAGACACTTTTGTTTTTTCTTTATATTGTTTTCAACAATATAATAAAGCATAGATTTGTTTAAAATTCATATTCAACAAAATCGATATCTGTAAAACTAGTTCAACACTCTGTGGTTCAACTTTTCTATTTCGTGTTGAAAATTATGCGATATGAGAAAGCTTTGTCTGGGAGAAAATATGAGAGGAAACTTGTTTCTGCAAACCACTGACTCTCTTCCAATCAAAACTGTCGTCATTTAATGTCACAGTACAAAAACAACCTCATGTTCTAATGTATTGGCTACTTTGATAGGGTTTTAAAAAGAAGTGGAGTACATGTAAAACACTGTGAATAACACATTTTGTTCGGAAAACTCTGGTGTCCAATATTCCCTCATATTACTCTATTGGCATGAAAGTTAAAATGAAAATTGCAGTAATTTAAGATTTAACCATTATCCAGATTGCAGGACTCAAATGTTATTTGGATATGCTGGCTAAAAAATTGTGAAAACTCTCCTTAGAGGTCTACATGTAATATTTCAAAATTATGAGTAAAATAAGAGCAACTGGGTAACTAGGACCTTCAATTTGGTAATTTCGGTCGTGGTAATTGCCAAAAAAAGAGTATAACATAATAGTATGACGGTATGTACTGCCTACTGGTGCAACTAGAAACTGTGATATACCGGTTTTTCTAATAAACTCTAAGAAATACATTGTAAATATTCCAATGATACATGTATCTAAAAAACAATCAAATTCTATAATTAAAAAAATATGAAAAACTGGGTAACCCTTATGGAAAATTGCTTTCCAGTTTCTGTTTTACTAATATTTTCTTTAGTTTACTTAAATACTTAACAGAATTTTGACAGGTTAATTATTTTTTCCTTAATAAATGGCAGTGAAACCATATGCAGTTTAACTGGAACCAGTCTGATTTCACTTATGATGTAGATGTTTTTCTCAGATATAATTTTTTAAGTATTTTAATATAGACTTGAATATGTTGATGAAATAGAAGTTTTCAAACATGCCAGAGTCTCGTAAAGAAGCATGCAAAATTGGAAGTATTAGATAAGTTTTTGTATAAAACGTGTGTCTAAATTAAAGTGTTATTTAGTTCATACCAATTCATTTTAGCTGGATTGTGATGAAAGCTCAGAGCTTATATGAACCAGTGTTGAGTCCGCCTTCTGTGTAAAACCAGTACTGAGTGTTGTTTTATGAGAGGCATCAGGTCAAGTGTGGGGATTGAACCTGCAACCTTTTGTGGCCAACACTCTATTCATTACACTACCACCCTAGCTTAAATATTATTTAACCTCATACCTTATCAAAAAATTCAAAATCAAAATATTTTCCTGCCATTTTGTATTTCCTGACTTCTCATTTTCATACATGACTCCCTCAAAAAAAGCGTGACCTCTGCTTTCTATTATTAGCTGTCTGCTACATGAAATTATAGGTTAGGCTTATGAAGAAAGTTCCTGGTGCTATTACATGCTGTTTTAAAAATGTTTGTCTGCAATACTCCTTCCTGCCCACTCAAATTGCAGGTACCGGTACTAACTCAAAGCGTTGATTTTTTTTTCATGATTTCTGACCTATTTTTTTGTTCAAAATTACACTAAAAAATAATAAAAAAAGCTACCTACCTACATTAAATATATTGGGTCAGAGCACATTTAACAAACATATTTTATGGATGGCCTATTACATACAGACAACTACAGAATATAAGATCTTGACAATATGCTTTTAACTTTATTCAAAATAGATTCATATTGTTCTTTCAATACAGGGCTTCAATGGACCACTTTGACAACATGAAGACGTAAGTTGTGTAACTGTTTTGGTTCTCTCATGACTGTGAGGACTGTTGGACCAGATTGGATTGCAGTTAGTGTTTTTAATGATTAATTAATTGTATAAAACAATAATATGGTTCTAGAGCACATAGTATAGTGGTACAGCATCTAACCAAACACAGGAGCGTTCCAATCCCTAACCATGGCTATGTGAGGTGTGCTTGAGCAAGACATTTTATCTGCAGAGCGTGTTGTCCAAGGTCGAAGAATCGTGAAGTTCTATACACCGCCACAGCTATGTATGGTGTCCCTGAGCAAGACACTATATCTGCATATATATGCTGAGTACTGTTTCTATCAAGGAATACTTTAAAAATAATTTGCCTAAGCTGTTACAACTTGTTTCACAATCAATGTAAAATAAATAAGTTTAAATAAAATAATATGCTTAGTACTGGTTCTACCCAGGAAGGCTTTGTGTATAATTTATGTAAGATGTAAGAACTTGTGTCAGAATAGATAAAATATTAATTGATATGTTTCCACAGGCCATTTAAGCACTGGGGCACCCCATTGCTTGACTATTAGAAATGGTATTCCCCTAGAGCTTGAATTCTTTAATTAAATTTTGCAAAAGCTTAATTTCCTCTAAATCATTATTTTTTCTTTGCATATCTTTTCTCATTTTAATGCCTAAAATAAAAGGTATTAAATATGATGACTTAAATTGATTAATAGTTCAATAAATGCCTTACACAGTGCTTACAAATGTGTTGAAGGTGTTTATGTGCACTAAACCCAGCGCTTCTATTCCTTCCTGTGGAGAACCCTGTTATATCACATTTACTAGTCGTGTAACCTGACAGAGGTTTGGAAAATTGTCCCTCTCAACATCAATAATTCTACCTATACTGTAGTATGTATATTGATTGTTATAATGGACATGAAATATTGTTGTTGTAGTTGCTGTTGTATGGTGTTTAACGTCGCTTTCAACAATTTTTCAGTTATATTGCAACGGTGTTAACTTAAGATAGTAGGCTAAGTGCTACCAAACTGGGGTATTATGCTGCAGACAAATGGTGTGATGTCCCATCCAGTCACATTAAACTGAATCAGGGCTGACCAAACCTAGAACCATCCTCTAAATGCTCAGTGCCAAGCGAGGAAGCTTCTATTAGCATTGTTTAATCTTTGTTATGACCCAACCGGAGATCAAACCCATGATCTTCCGTGTATGCGAGGCAGATGCTCTACCCCTAGACTACCACTGCTGTGGTGTTTAGGTTGAATATCAAACATGCTCCTATTTCAACACCAGTTTCTTAAATAACTTACTTAATAAACTTAACCTCAGTTTTGACTCATTACTTAATTATCTAATCATTGTAAAATATTTTGTTGAGCTACGGTCCTCAGTGGCATAGTGACCTAAGACACCATCTCAAGATCACTTACATCTCACTGTTAAGATCGTTGGTTCGAGACCCAATCTCTCCAAAAACTCTATGTGAGAAAGTTTGCCAGTTACTTGTGGGAGAACGGTAGTTCTACTGAGACTCATTCTCATGTCTTCCTCCACCAATAAAAACTGAATATGCCATACATAAAACCTGAAATGTGTTGAAAGTGGTGTAAAACCCCATTGTTGAGCCAGTTTAAAATCATGATCACCTCAATCTAAGTATTTAAGTGTTTGGTTTAATATGTTGGTGAAACAGGACAGTCTGAGTTGGACTAATCGCATCTCTGATTTCATTGATATATTCTTAATTTACTAAAGCTTGATGACTTAAAAATGACGCTAAATATTCAATCAATCAACCAATCCGGTCAAGAAAAATGTGGTTTTAACATTACTCATTTTATAACAATTTGTTAAAAAAGGCAATTTTTTATTATTAACTAATAATTGATTTTTATTTATTTTCAGAAATGGTTTGCCGTCCAGTTGCACAAGATTGAATGATTAAAAAAACAGTGTCAATAGAACTGATTCATGATTTTGATTGAGCAATTTTGTGTTCTTGATATTACAGATGTTTTCTTACATGACCAAGTCAAAAAAAAGTCCTGGTGATAAAGATTATACTAAAAGGATGACATACTACTGATTATGACTGTCACATGAAAGCTCAACAAGTTTCATTGAGTTCAATTTTCCGTGAATATATACATTGTGTTATAAAAATCAGACACTGTCATTAATTTGAAATAAACAAAGATGTCTTTCACATGTCATATATGTCAAAGAGTTTTCGTGCGTTCTGGGTATCTAGAGAAGCATCTGACTATACACACTGGAGATAAACCATTTTCCTGCAACATTTGCGGCAAAGAGTTCAAAGGAGAATCCAACCTGAAACAGCATTTGCCGATTCATACTGGGAAGAAGCCCCATGTTTGCTACATATGTAATAAAGCTTTTGTCCAGGCCTCCAATCTGAATACTCACTTGCGCACTCACACAGGGGAAAAACCATTTAGTTGTACATTTTGTAATAAACGATTTACAGCAGATTCAAGTCTTGTCCGGCACATGCGCAGTCATACTGGAGAGGCACCATTTCCTTGTCAGCATTGTAATAAACAGTTTGCTGATGATTCAAATCTTCGTCGACACATGCGTCTTCATACTGGCGAGAAGCCATACAAGTGCTTTGTCTGCTTTAAGGCATTTGCAGCATCATCAAATTTGACAGAGCATCTGCGAACACATACTGGAGAGAAACCCTTCATATGTTCAGAGTGTGGTGAGATGTTCACACAAACGTCCCATCTGAAGAGTCACAAACGTATGCATGCTTCAGAGAGACTTGCAGCTCATGTTTAATTAAATTTTGCAGAGAGACTTGCAGTTCATGTTTAAGTAAATGTTGCAGAGAAATTTGCAGTTCATGTTTAATTGAATGTTGCAAAGAGACTTGCAGCTCATGTTTAATTGAATGTTGCAAAGAGACTTGCAGCTCATGTTTAATTTAATGTTGCAGAGAGACATGCAGCTTACATTTAATTGAATGTTGCAGAGAGACATGTAACTTATATTTTAATTGATTGTTACAGAGGGACTTGCAGCTTGTGTTAAATTGAATATGCAGCTTGTGTTTACATACTGTTACATATCTGTTTGTAAATCGAGTGTTGCAATGAGACTTGGAGCTCGCATTTAATTAAATGCTACAAAAGATTTGTAGTTGATGTGACCTGAATATTACAAAGAGGCTGTCAGCTTGTGTTTAATTGAATGTTGCAGGTAATTTTCAGACTGTGGTTAATTACAGGATTCTAAGATTCATGCAGCTCATATTTAGTTGAATGCTGCAAACAGACTTGCAACGTGTGTTTAATGGAAAGATGCATAGTGACTTGCAACTTGTGTTTAATTGAATGACTGAACGGTACATACAGCAAGTCGGAATTGTCCAGGAATTTTGTAAGATTGATCTGGGGAATTTTTGTTCCTTTGAAAGCACTGGAAAACCCATAGGCAAATGGTATGTTAGGTTAAAAATTCATGTTACTGCAATCTTATATTACATATGCAATATAGACTTATCAAATTTCATTCAGTATGATACCATTAGATAATTAGATGAACACTTTCCAAAACATTGTACCATTTCATTTGACCTTGTAAAAAGTAAATATTTACGTAGAATTTGAATGATATATGCCATAATTTAATGAAGAAATGCAATTAGGGGCAATTAAGAAATCATGTGAAAGGAATTTGTACTCTTTGCCTCCTGAGCAAATCTCGGGAGGAATTAAATATTTCCCCAATTTTCACGAAAGTCGGTGTTGAACTAAATTCAATTAACTTGAATAAATTACTTTTTGTCAAAATATTATTTTCATTAACATTGAAAAACACAATACACGATATGCTAATTTAATTATTCAGTCTTCAATAAATTTCGTTACAGCAACAGTTCAGTCTCATTTATCAATCACTGACAATGTTTAAATGGTTTCATCGGGATTTTCAAAAGTTTCAAATTGGCTATGAACATGTTTTCCCAATATATCATGCCTATATATACTTATTTACCAAGTATTTTCAAAATATATCTATTTTTACATGCCAAATTATTATATTAAAAAGGGGTTTCCTAACTTGGGCCACGTGCCTAGGTTAGACTAAAATAGATTTCCAGCTTAAAATTGCATCATATTGATGATCCGATGGTTGTCTACAAGTATTTAAGTGTTGTCTATTTTTAGAATGAGGATTTCGTTTCAAGTTTACAGCTCCGATTTAAATAGCGATTTTGGTCACATTCTGGTAGATGTGACACACTAAGTCATTCAGAGTTTATTTATTACTGGTAATGAGATGTACTTTAACCATTTTAAAAATAGTTTTATTTTTTAAGACATTTATAGCGTTTATTCCAGATATACTCATTTTAAGTCAAAGAATATTTTTTATCTCATGAGAGTAAATTATGGTACACGTGATTTTTGTTTGTAAAGGCTCACTTTGGTGGCATAACGTGCAATGACCCAAACCATGCTTATTTTATGTAAGAAAATTTGTTGACTTGCTGAAGCTATTTTGAAAATAACTTATTTTAGTGACAGTCATACTAATTGTACTCTGTTTTATATGATGAATTTTGTTTCTGGCCCTATATCATATAATATACATGATTATATATTTAATTAGTTTATACAGCTCTATTCCTTAATCAAATTCAGTTGTTATTAACTATCTCATATTGAAAGTTAGGAACTAATGTTTTATAGATTTTATAGCTTTTTGGGTGTATTCTGTGTATAATTTGCATGATCAACCTCATCTGTGTTCACTCATGGTGATTGTCATTTTTAGATTAATAATTAATCGACTGAAACTGCTGAACTTATGGCTAATGTCAAACTTTACATATGCGTAAACATACCACTTTTTTTGATTGACTTATACAATGAGTTTATTTGATATGATGTGTGTTTGTGAATGCTTGCAACTTTCAATATAGACACGTGCATATTAAAAGGACAGGTAGCAAAGTTGAAATCATATTGCCAGGCCCAATTAACTCAGTCGGTTAGCGCGTCAGCCTACCAATCTCTGCCTGGCCGAGACTGAACATGCAATGAAATGATTTAAGATTTGAAAGCAGCAACTTTACTAAGTAATACTACTTGGTTTGTTAAATGTTTGTATAGACATATTTGTTTAGGCAAGATTTTTTTATTCAGTGATTTTATGGATTTTTGTCCAAAATAGTATCAAATTTGGTTGATAAAAAATCAGAAAATTCTGTAAAAGATAGAAATAATTAATTACGGATAAAACATTTAATTTTTTGTCTTTCGTCATTTCCGCATTTTTTGTCTCACCGCGATGAAGGAGAGACGAAATTAAGGTGTTGCTTTTCCGTCAGCAGCGTCAAACATTTATATTTAGCTCCAATGTTAAGTTTTCCTTTTTACACTATTTCTCAACAAGTACAAGAGCTAGGACACTCATACTTGGATCATAGTTACAACTAACACCCTGCATCACATTATATACGGCAGATGCTGAGTATGACCTACATTGCATGGTCCATTGATTTTGTTTGATGCTGAATTTTGCATTTACCTCCGATGTTGAATTTTCGTTTTTACACTATTTCTCAACAAGTACAAGTGCTAGGACACTCATACTTGGATCATAGTTACAACTCACACCCTGCATCACATTATTTACTGCAGATGCTGAGTGTGACCTACATTTCATGACCCATTGACATTGTTTGATGTTGAATTTTGCATTTACCTCCGTTAATTTTCCATTTTTACACTACTTCTCAATAAGTACTAGTACTGGGACACTCGTCCTTGGATCATAGTTACTACTAACACCCAGCATCACATTATATACTGCAGATGCTGAGTATGACCTACATTGCATGGCCCATTGACTTTGTTTGATGCTGAATTTTGCATTTCTCTCCAATGTTAAATTTTCAATTTTACACTATTTCTCAATAAGTACTAGTGCTATGACACTCATACTTGGATCATAGTTACAACTCACACCCTGCATCACATTATATACTGCAGATGCTGAGTGTGACCTACATTTCATGGTCCATTGACATTGTTTGATGCTGAATTTTGCATTTACCTCCGTTAAGTTTTCATTTTTACACTATTTC
This sequence comes from Panopea generosa, assembly GCA_029582155.1. Lineage (NCBI taxonomy): Eukaryota > Metazoa > Mollusca > Bivalvia > Adapedonta > Hiatellidae > Panopea > Panopea generosa. The sequence continues at coordinate 18,536,897 of CM055912.1, forward strand.
TTAATAAGTACCAGTGCTAGGACACTCATACTTGGATCATAGTTATTACTCACACCCTGCATCACATTATATACTGCAGATGCTGAGTATGACCTACATTGCATGGTCCATTGAATTTGTTTGATGCTGAATTTTGCATTTCTCTCCAATGTTAAGTTTTCATTTTTTCACTATTTCTCAATAAGTACTAGTGCTATGACACTCATACTTGGATCATAGTCACACATAACACCCTGCATCACATTATATACTGCAGATGCTGAGTATGACCTACATTGCATGGTCCATTGAATTTGTTTGATGCTGAATTTTGCATTTCTCTCCAATGTTAAGTTTTCATTTTTTCACTATTTCTCAATAAGTACTAGTGCTATGACACTCATACTTGGATCATAGTCACACATAACACCCTGCATCACATTATATACTGCAGATGCTGAGTATGACCTACATTGCATGGTCCATTGACTTTGTTTGATGCTGAATTTTGCATTTTCCTCCAACGTTAAGTTTTCATTTTTACACTATTTCTCAATGAGTACAAGTGCTAGGGCACTCATACATGGATCATAGTCACAACTAACACCCTGCATCACATTATATACTGCAGATGCTGAGTGTGACCTACATTTCATGGTCCATTGATATTGTTTGATGCTGAATTTTGCATCTACCTCCAACGTTAAGTTTTCATTTTTACACTATTTCTCAAGAAGTACTAATTCTATGACACTCATACTTGGATCATAGTTACAACTAACACCCTGCATCATAGTTACAACTAACACCCTGCATCACATATACTGCAGATGCTGAGTGTGACCTACATTTCATGGTCCATTGACATTGTTTGATGCTGTATTTTGCATTTTCCTCCAACGTTCAGTTTTCATTTTTACACTATTTCTCAATAAGTACTAGTGCTATGACACTCATACTTGGATCATAGTTACAACTTACACCCTGCATCACATTATATACTGCAGATGCTGGGACACTCATACTTGGATCGTAGTTACAACTTACACCCTGCATCACATTTTATACTGCAGATGCTGAGTATGACCTACATTGCATGGTCCATTGACTTTAGTTGATGCTGAATTTTGCATTTTCTCCAACGTTAAGTTTTCATTTTTACATTATTTCTCAATAAGTACTAGTGCTATGACACTCATACTTGGATCATAGTTACAACTTACACCCTGCATCACATTATATACTGCAGATGCTGGGGCACTCATACTTGGATCGTAGTTACAACTTACACCCTGCATCACATTTTATACTGCAGATGCTGAGTATGACCTACATTGCATGGTCCATTGACTTTAGTTGATGCTGAATTTTGCATTTTCTCCAACGTTAAGTTTTCATTTTTACACTATTTCTCAATAAGTACTAGTGCTATGACACTCATACTTGGATCATAGTTACAACTTACACCCTGCATCACATTATATACTGCAGATGCTGGGACACTCATACTTGGATCGTAGTTACAACTTACACCCTGCATCACATTTTATACTGCAGATGCTGAGTGTGACCTACATTTCATGGTCCATTGACATTGTTTGATGCTGTATTTTGCATTTTCCTCCAACGTTAAGTTTTCATTTTTAAAATATTTCTCAATAAGTACTAGTGCTATGACACTCATACTTGGATCATAGTTACAACTTACACCCTGCATCACATTATTTACTGCAGATGCTGGGACACTCATACTTGGATCGTAGTTACAACTAACACCCTGCATCACATTATATACTGCAGATGCTGAGTATGACCTACATTGCATGGTCGATTGACATTGTTTGATGCTGAATTTTGCATTTACCTCCAACGTTAAGTTTTCATTTTTACACTATTTCTCAATAAGTACTAGTGCTATGACACTCATACTTGGATCATAGTTACAACTAACACCCTGCATCATAGTTACAACTAATACCCTGCATCACATTATATACTGCAGATGCTGAGTGTGACCTACATTTCATGGTCCATTGACATTGTTTGATGCTGAATTTTGCATTTTCCTCCAACGTTCAATTTTCATTTTTACACTATTTCTCTATAAGTACTAGTGCTATGACACTCATACTTGGATCATAGTTACAACTTACACCCTGCATCACATTTTATACTGCAGATGCTGGGACACTCATACTTGGATCATAGTTACAACTTACACCCTGCTTCACATTATATACTGCAGATGCTGGGACACTCATACTTGAATCGTAGTTACAACTTACACCCTGCTTCACATTATATACTGCGGATGCTGGGACACTCATACTTGGATCGTAGTTACAACTTACACCCTGCTTCACATTATATACTGCAGATGCTGGGACACTCATACTTGAATCATAGTTACAACTTACACCCTGCATCACATTATATACTGCAGATGCTGGGACACTCATACTTGGATCGTAGTTACAACTAACACTTTGCATCACATTATATACTGCAGATGCTGAGTGTGACCTACATTTCATGGTCCATTGACATTGTTTGATGCTGAATTTTGCATTTACCTCCAACGTTAAGTTTTCATTTTTACATTATTTCTCAATAAGTACTAGTGCTATGACACTCATACTTGGATCATAGTTACAACTAACACCCTGCATCATAGTTACAACTAATACCCTGCATCACATTATATTCTGCAGATGCTGAGTGTGACCTACATTTCATGGTCCATTGACATTGTTTGATGCTGAATTTTGCATTTTCCTCCAACGTTCAATTTTCATTTTTACACTATTTCTCTATAAGTACTAGTGCTATGACACTCATACTTGGATCATAGTTACAACTTACACCCTGCATCACATTTTATACTGCAGATGCTGAGTGTGACCTACATTTCATGGTCCATTGACATTGTTTGATGCTGAATTTTGCATTTACCTCCGTTAAGTTTTCATTTTTGCACTATTTCTCAACAAGTACAAGTGCTAGGACACTCATACATGGATCATTGTTACTACTAACAACCTGCATCACATTATTTACTGCAGATGCTGAGTGTGACCTACATTTCATGGTCCATTGACATTGTTTGATGCTGAATTTTTGCATTTAACTCCGTTAATTTTTCATTCTTACACTACTTCTTAATAAGTACTAGTACTAGGACACTCAATATTGGATCATAGTTACAAATTAAATCCTGCATCACATTATATACTGCAGATGCTGAGTATGACCTACATTGCATGGTCCATTGACTTTGTTTGATGCTGAATTTTGCATTTTCCTCCGTTAAGTTTTCATTTTTGCACTATTTCTCAACAAGTACAAGTGCTAGGACACTCATACATGGATCATTGTTACTACTAACAACCTGCATCACATTATTTACTGCAGATGCTGAGTGTGATCTACATTTCATGGTCCATTGACATTGTTTGATGCTGAATTTTTGCATTTAACTCCGTTAATTTTTCATTCTTACACTACTTCTTAATAAGTACTAGTACTAGGACACTCAATATTGGATCATAGTTACAAATTAAATCCTGCATCACATTATATACTGCAGATGCTGGGTATGACCTACATTGCATGGTCCATTGACTTTGTTTGATGCTGAATTTTGCATTTACCTCCATTAAGTTTTCATTTTTGCACTATTTCTCAACAAGTACAAGTGCTAGGACACTCATACATGGATCATTGTTACTACTAACAACCTGCATCACATTTTATACTGCAGATGCTGAGTGTGACCTACATTTCATGGTCCATTGACATTGTTTGATGCTGAATTTTGCATTTACCTCCGTTAAGTTTTCATTTTTGCACTATTTCTCAACAAGTACAAGTGCTAGGACACTCATACATGGATCATTGTTACTACTAACAACCTGCATCACATTATTTACTGCAGATGCTGAGTGTGACCTACATTTCATGGTCCATTGACATTGTTTGATGCTGAATTTTTGCATTTAACTCCGTTAATTTTTCATTCTTACACTACTTCTTAATAAGTACTAGTACTAGGACACTCAATATTGGATCATAGTTACAAATTAAATCCTGCATCACATTATATACTGCAGATGCTGAGTATGACCTACATTGCATGGTCCATTGACTTTGTTTGATGCTGAATTTTGCATTTTCCTCCAACGTTAAGTTTTCATTTTTACACTATTTCTCAATAAGTACTAGTGCTATGACACTCATCCTTGGATCATAGTTACTACTAACACCCAGCATCACATTATATACTGCAGATGCTGAGTATGACCTACATTGCATGGCCCATTGACTTTGTTTGATGCTGAATTTTGCATTTCTCTCCAATGTTAAATTTTCAATTTTACACTATTTCTCAATAAGTACTAGTGCTATGACACTCATACTTGGATCATAGTTACAACTCACACCCTGCATCACATTATATACTGCAGATGCTGAGTGTGACCTACATTTCATGGTCCATTGACATTGTTTGATGCTGAATTTTGCATTTACCTCCGTTAAGTTTTCATTTTTACACTATTTCTTAATAAGTACCAATGCTAGGACACTCATACTTGGATCATAGTCACACATAACACCCTGCATCACATTATATACTGCAGATGCTGAGTGTGACCTACATTTCATGGTCCATTGACATTGTTTGATGCTGAATTTTGCATTTACCTCCGTTAAGTTTTCATTTTTACACTATTTCTTAATAAGTACCAATGCTAGGACACTCATATTTGGATCATAGTCATACATAACACCCTGCATCACATTATATACTGCAGATGCTGAGTATGACCTACATTGCATGGCCCATTGACTTTGTTTGATGCTGAATTTTGCATTTCTCTCCAATGTTAAATTTTCAATTTTACACTATTTCTCAATAAGTACTAGTGCTATGACACTCATACTTGGATCATAGTTACAACTCACACCCTGCATCACATTATATACTGCAGATGCTGAGTGTGACCTACATTTCATGGTCCATTGACATTGTTTGATGCTGAATTTTGCATTTACCTCCGTTAAGTTTTCATTTTTACACTATTTCTTAATAAGTACCAGTGCTAGGACACTCATACTTGGATCATAGTTATTACTCACACCCTGCATCACATTATATACTGCAGATGCTGAGTATGACCTACATTGCATGGTCCATTGAATTTGTTTGATGCTGAATTTTGCATTTTCCTCCAACGTTAAGTTTTCATTTTTACACTATTTCTCAATGAGTACAAGTGCTAGGGCACTCATACATGGATCATAGTCACAACTAACACCCTGCATCACATTATATACTGCAGATGCTGAGTGTGACCTACATTTCATTGTCCATTGACATTGTTTGATGCTGAATTTTGCATTTACCTCCGTTAAGTTTTCATTTTTACACTATTTCTTAATAAGTACCAGTGCTAGGACACTCATACTTGGATCATAGTTATTACTCACACCCTGCATCACATTATATACTGCAGATGCTGAGTATGACCTACATTGCATGGTCCATTGAATTTGTTTGATGCTGAATTTTGCATTTTCCTCCAACGTTAAGTTTTCATTTTTACACTATTTCTCAATGAGTACAAGTGTTAGGGCACTCATACATGGATCATAGTCACAACTAACACCCTGCATCACATTATATACTGCAGATGCTGAGTGTGACCTACATTTCATGGTCCATTGACATTGTTTGATGCTGAATTTTGCATTTACCTCCGTTAAGTTTTCATTTTTACACTATTTCTCAATAAGTACTAGTGCTATGACACTCATACTTGGATCATAGTCACACATAACACCCTGCATCACATTATATACTGCAGATGCTGAGTATGACCTACATTGCATGGTCCATTGACTTTGTTTGATGCTGAATTTTGCATTTTCCTCGAACGTTAAGTTTTCATTTTTACACTATTTCTCAATGAGTACAAGTGCTAGGGCACTCATACATGGATCATAGTCACAACTAACACCCTGCATCACATTATATACTGCAGATGCTGAGTGTGACCTACATTTCATGGTCCATTGATATTGTTTGATGCTGAATTTTGCATCTACCTCCAACGTTAAGTTTTCATTTTTACACTATTTCTCAAGAAGTACTAATTCTATGACACTCATACTTGGATCATAGTTACAACTAACACCCTGCATCATAGTTACAACTAACACCCTGCATCACATATACTGCAGATGCTGAGTGTGACCTACATTTCATGGTCCATTGACATTGTTTGATGCTGTATTTTGCATTTTCCTCCTACGTTCAGTTTTCATTTTTACACTATTTCTCAATAAGTACTAGTGCTATGACACTCATACTTGGATCATAGTTACAACTTACACCCTGCATCACATTATATACTGCAGATGCTGGGACACTCATACTTGGATCGTAGTTACAACTTACACCCTGCATCACATTTTATACTGCAGATGCTGAGTATGACCTACATTGCATGGTCCATTGACTTTAGTTGATGCTGAATTTTGCATTTTCTCCAACGTTAAGTTTTCATTTTTACACTATTTCTCAATAAGTACTAGTGCTATGACACTCATACTTGGATCATAGTTACAACTTACACCCTGCATCACATTATATACTGCAGATGCTGGGACACTCATACTTGGATCGTAGTTACAACTTACACCCTGCATCACATTTTATACTGCAGATGCTGAGTATGATCTACATTGCATGGTGCATTGACTTTAGTTGATGCTGAATTTTGCATTTTCTCCAACGTTAAGTTTTCATTTTTACACTATTTCTCAATAAGTACTAGTGCTATGACACTCATACTTGGATCATAGTTACAACTTACACCCTGCATCACATTATATACTGCAGATGCTGGGACACTCATACTTGGATCGTAGTTACAACTTACACCCTGCATCACATTTTATACTGCAGATGCTGAGTATGACCTACATTGCATGGTCCATTGACTTTAGTTGATGCTGAATTTTGCATTTTCTCCAACGTTAAGTTTTCATTTTTACACTATTTCTCAATAAGTACTAGTGCTATGACACTCATACTTGGATCATAGTTACAACTTACACCCTGCATCACATTATTTACTGCAGATGCTGGGACACTCATACTTGGATCGTAGTTACAACTAACACCCTGCATCACATTATATACTGCAGATGCTGAGTATGACCTACATTGCATGGTCGATTGACATTGTTTGATGCTGAATTTTGCATTTACCTCCAACGTTAAGTTTTCATTTTTACACTATTTCTCAATAAGTACTAGTGCTATGACACTCATACTTGGATCATAGTTACAACTAACACCCTGCATCATAGTTACAACTAATACCCTGCATCACATTATATACTGCAGATGCTGAGTGTGACCTACATTTCATGGTCCATTGACATTGTTTGATGCTGAATTTTGCATTTTCCTCCAACGTTCAATTTTCATTTTTACACTATTTCTCTATAAGTACTAGTGCTATGACACTCATACTTGGATCATAGTTACAACTTACACCCTGCATCACATTTTATACTGCAGATGCTGAGTGTGACCTACATTTCATGGTCCATTGACATTGTTTGATGCTGAATTTTGCATTTACCTCCGTTAAGTTTTCATTTTTACACTATTTCTCAATAAGTACTAGTGCCATGACACTCATACTTGGATCATAGTTACAACTTACACCCTGCATCACATTTTATACTGCAGATGCTGAGTGTGACCTACATTTCATGGTCCATTGACATTGTTTGATGTTGAATTTTGCATTTACCTCCGTTAAGTTTTCATTTTTACACTATTTCTCAACAAGTACAAGTGCTAGGACACTCATACTTGGATCATTGTTACTACTAACAACCTGCATCACATTATATACTGCAGATGCTGAGTATGACCTACATTGCATGGTCCATTGACTTTGTTTGATGCTGAATTTTGCATTTTCCTCCAACGTTAAGTTTTCATTTTTACACTATTTCTCAATAAGTACTAGTGCCATGACACTCATACTTGGATCATAGTTACAACTTACACCCTGCATCACATTTTATACTGCAGATGCTGAGTGTGACCTACATTTCATGGTCCATTGACATTGTTTGATGCTGAATTTTGCATTTACCTCCGTTAAGTTTTCATTTTTACACTATTTCTCAACAAGTACAAGTGCTAGGACACTCATACTTGGATCATTGTTACTACTAACAACCTGCATCACATTATTTACTGCAGATGCTGAGTGTGATCTACATTTCATGGTCCATTGACATTGTTTGATGCTGAATTTTTGCATTTAACTCCGTTAATTTTTTATTTTTATACTTCTTCTTAATAAGTACTAGTACTAGGACACTCATTATTGGATCATAGTTACAAATTAAATCCTGCATCACATTATATAATGCAGATGCTGAGTATGACCTACATTGCATGGTCCATTGACTTTAGTTGATGCTGAATTTTGCATTTTCTCCAACGTTAAGTTTTCATTTTTACACTATTTCTCAATAAGTACTAGTGCTATGACACTCATACTTGGATTATAGTTACAACTTACACCCTGCTTCACATTATATACTGCAGATGCTGGGACACTCATACTTGAATCGTAGTTACAACTTACACCCTGCTTCACATTATATACTGCAGATGCTGGGACACTCATACTTGGATCGTAGTTACAACTTACACCCTGCTTCACATTATATACTGCAGATGCTGGGACACTCATACTTGAATCATAGTTACAACTTACACCCTGCTTCACATTATATACTGCAGATGCTGGGACACTCATACTTGGATCGTAGTTACAACTAACATCTTGCATCACATTATATACTGCAGATGCTGAGTGTGACCTACATTTCATGGTCCATTGACATTGTTTGATGCTGAATTTTGCATTTACCTCCAACGTTAAGTTTTCATTTTTACATTATTTCTCAATAAGTACTAGTGCTATGACACTCATACTTGGATCATAGTTACAACTAACACCCTGCATCATAGTTACAACTAATACCCTGCATCACATTATATACTGCAGATGCTGAGTGTGACCTACATTTCTTGGTCCATTGACATTGTTTGATGCTGAATTTTGCATTTTCCTCCAACGTTCAATTTTCATTTTTACACTATTTCTCTATAAGTACTAGTGCTATGACACTCATACTTGGATCATAGTTACAACTTACACCCTGCATCACATTTTATACTGCAGATGCTGAGTGTGACCTACATTTCATGGTCCATTGACATTGTTTGATGCTGAATTTTGCATTTACCTCCGTTAAGTTTTCATTTTTGCACTATTTCTCAACAAGTACAAGTGCTAGGACACTCATACATGGATCATTGTTACTACTAACAACCTGCATCACATTATTTACTGCAGATGCTGAGTGTGATCTACATTTCATGGTCCATTGACATTGTTTGATGCTGAATTTTTGCATTTAACTCCGTTAATTTTTCATTCTTACACTACTTCTTAATAAGTACTAGTACTAGGACACTCAATATTGGATCATAGTTACAAATTAAATCCTGCATCACATTATATACTGCAGATGCTGGGTATGACCTACATTGCATGGTCCATTGACTTTGTTTGATGCTGAATTTTGCATTTACCTCCATTAAGTTTTCATTTTTGCACTATTTCTCAACAAGTACAAGTGCTAGGACACTCATACATGGATCATTGTTACTACTAACAACCTGCATCACATTTTATACTGCAGATGCTGAGTGTGACCTACATTTCATGGTCCATTGACATTGTTTGATGCTGAATTTTGCATTTACCTCCGTTAAGTTTTCATTTTTGCACTATTTCTCAACAAGTACAAGTGCTAGGACACTCATACATGGATCATTGTTACTACTAACAACCTGCATCACATTATTTACTGCAGATGCTGAGTGTGACCTACATTTCATGGTCCATTGACATTGTTTGATGCTGAATTTTTGCATTTAACTCCGTTAATTTTTCATTCTTACACTACTTCTTAATAAGTACTAGTACTAGGACACTCAATATTGGATCATAGTTACAAATTAAATCCTGCATCACATTATATACTGCAGATGCTGAGTATGACCTACATTGCATGGTCCATTGACTTTGTTTGATGCTGAATTTTGCATTTTCCTCCAACGTTAAGTTTTCATTTTTACACTATTTCTCAATGAGTACAAGTGCTAGGACACTCATACTTGAATCATAGTTACAACTTACACCCTGCTTCACATTATATACTGCAGATGCTGGGACACTCATACTTGGATCGTAGTTACAACTTACACCCTGCATCACATTTTATACTGCAGATGCTGAGTATGACCTACATTGCATGGTCCATTGACTTTAGTTGATGCTGAATTTTGCATTTTCTCCAACGTTAAGTTTTCATTTTTACACTATTTCTCAATAAGTACTAGTGCTAGGACACTCATAATTGGATCATAGTTACAACTAACACCTGGCATTACATAATATAATGCAGATGCTGGGTACTTTTTTCTTTTTTCTTGCTATTTTTTTTTTTTTTTTTTTTTTTAATTGTTTTTTTAAAATATGTTTTACTTAGAAATACTGGTTAAATTTTGTTTGTTTGTTTATTTTTTAAATTTTGTGTGCAACTACCATGAAGTTCATATCTCAAAAATCACTTAATGTATTTGATCGAAACTTCAGACAGTACTTCCTACAATATTTCTTATTCATTAAACCTACTACATTAACCAAGTTAGATAACTCTGGCATGAATATAATATTTAATTTTTTTTTCTCTCCCATGTGTATATTAACAGTCAAAGCGGACATGGCGAGACATATCATTCCGCAGAATTCTTGTGATTATTGATCTTTATAAAAAATAATTTTTATGGTATGCAATTTTTTTTTTTTTTTGTAAAGCAATTTTGCATTTTCTTTTACCGCATTTAATTTTATTGACAGTGTAATTTCACAAATATCACCACGGAAGGTGGACACCGTAAACCAATAATGAAAAAGTCATTACCTTATTTTGCTTAAATCAGTATACAGTTCTATATGCTTAAACTAGTTGTGTAGCTATTTATAAGTTAGTATTGGTTTATTCAATCATGCAGGTTTTACTTGACTACCTGTACTATGCTGATACAAAATAACCATGGATATGTTGAAGTAACTACTGTGCATACATACTGTGTTTGAAACTCGTACCTTTTAAACAGGCTGTTTACTACAAAACCATTCATGGCACGCACTAACACCACTGATAACTGGTATTGTCTTTTGATTGATTGATATTTATTCAGGTTAAAACACTTTTACAGGTTACATTAAATATACATACTCACAAATAAAAAAATAAATACATTAATAAAAGGTAATTTTATAACTATCAACCATATTACATAAAATAAATTAAGTATTGCAACTTATTAAATATAAAGTATCCCAGAATACAATTATATACTATTGTTTTGGCAAAATCCCGTGTAAAAACGTTAATATAAATCACAATAAAATATTCTATAGAAAACTATGGTAATTTAAATGAAATGAATGGCAAATCTCAATGAAGTATTCAATTAATACAACATTGGACATACATAATAGTGTGTAATAACCTTGGATTGCCCATAAAGCCCAAAGGTTTATTTCCAATGAGTGATGGTGAAATAAAAATAAAACTTGATTTCATATTTATTGTTGTTGTATGGTGTTAAACTTGATACATTAAGGTTTTTGATACAATTTTAATTAAGTCTTTTACATATAGTTACTTTGTAAATGAAGGGAGAGTTCGAATAGTTTTGTTCCTGTGAATGTTTTATTAATTAAATCCTTGTTGGTACCCTATTAGAGCAGGGCCGTTCAATATACAACGTTAATATGCACGTGTTGGTAGTGCAGTGGGCAGAGTGCTTACCGCCCATGCTAAAGATTGCAGGTTCGATCCCTAGCACAACTAAAGATTCATGTTCAACAATACAGCTCATGTACGTTTATCGTAATATCAGGGGCATCAACTCAATTAAGTGCCTTCTTTATCGTGCGTCACACACCTCTATAGCCATATAAGGAGCTATAAAGTATTCCCTAATTATTTGCCTAGGGGCAACGCAGTCATGCGTGGATATGATTTATTGTAGGTTAAAATTTATTATTCAATTTGATCTAAACTTGACTTTTCGCGGAAGGCTAGATGTGGTTCACAAGAGGTTATTTTGCATTCTAGCTAAAATAAATTAGTATACAAAGTTTCCTGTACGGTAATTAGGGCCAGAAAAGCTGACATGAGCAATATTTATTATTAAACAATTCTGGTTTCGAGGTTATAACACATGTTTCATGCTCGACTTAAAATTTGTACTCAACAATTTCCAAGTTTCATATAAAACACAAATTAAGCACAAACACTTCAACCTCAAATTTTAAAGTATTTATGCGGAATTGAGGTACAAGGTTACAGGTATTTACAGTTATTTTGTTATAAAAGAGCCCATTTGTTTATGAGCTGAGCATGAAATATTGAGTTGAGCATTGGATAATGAGTTCAGCATGAAATATTGAGTTGAGCATGAAATATTGAGTTGAGCATTGACTATTAAGTTTAGCATGAAAAGTTGAGTTAAGCATTGAATATTGAGTTGAGTATGACTGTTGAGTTTAGCATGAGAAATTGAGTTAAGCATTGCATATTGAGTTAAGCATGAAATATTGAGTTGAGCATTGAATATTGAGTTTAGCATGAAAAATTGAGTTAAGCATTGAATATTGAGATGAGTATTGAATATTGAGTTTAGCATGAAAAATTGAGATAAGCATTGAATATTGAGTTGAGCACTGAATATTGAGTTTAGCATGAAAAATTGAGTTAAGCATTGAATATTGAGTTGAGCATTGAATATTTAGTTAAGCATGAAAAATTGAGTTAAGCATGAAATATTGAGTTGAACATGAAGTATTGAGTTAAGCATGAAATATTGATTTGAACATGAAACAAGGTTATATAAGATACAATTGCTTGTAATCATGTGTTTACAAATATTTTGTAGTAATGTTAATTGTAACTAAATATTCACCTGTTGTATAAAATGGAATGTATCTTGCAGACGTTTACATGTTGTTTTGTTTAATTTTTACATATTTCATTTGTAAATTGATTCATTTTTTTTCTATAATGAAAATTGATGCATGTTTTTATTTATAAATGTTGTGACATTTTTAAAATATAATATTTTACAATGTTAACAAAATGTTTTGTTTTTTCAAACACCCTTAAAATTGGTTAAATTTTTGTCCTGCCTTGCCAGATTAGCTCAGTTGGTAGCGCAACTGACTATTAATCCATCAATCCAAGGGGTTGTGAGTTCAAATCCCCGACCGTCTACAGTATCCTAGATGATTGATATACGACATTGTGAAAGTTGTCATTTGCTTACGGAGTTGCGTGTTTGCGAGTCTGGTCAACTTTCCAGGATCCCAAGAAATAGTAGTTAGATTAACTGACCGTCTGTTAACCATCGATGGCCGAAAAATTACTTTATAACTAAAGAAATCATTTATTGGAAAAGATAAATCATGTCAACAAAACCAGAAACCACATTTGAAACATTCGATTTTCTAATCGATGCATGCATTAGCCGATCGTCTGTTACATGTTATCTCTGATGACATAAAACAGATTCCAAAAATTCAAACAAACTATAATATCCTTGATATATTCCCTTAGGTGATATGGTCAAGTGTTGAAAGGGACACTAAACATTTTTTTTTCCATTAACACTATTTCTAAAAATTATATATTTGCATGATGCACAGGATAATGTGAAATTAAAATACACCCAATGTGCGGATGCACTTTTATTTCCTGGGAAAATTTGTATAGGTTTAGTAATCGCGTTTGAAATCTTCGTAGGATAGATGTTCTAAAAATAGTAACATATTTCAGAATCCGAAGGACGTCTATAAAATTCTACCTCTGAAAAAAAAACTACAGCTGAGTTCCTAATCACCAATTATAGTCCGAATTCTGATAAATAATGACACAAACTTTATGTTGTCATTTATACTTAACCATGGTCCAGGTTTCAGTACTTTAATAACGTTGATTTTTGTTTCTATTTACCTGTAGCTTTGATTAATCGTTGACATATATCCATTTTTCTCGGACAGGTATTATATGGTCATCAGTGATAAAAGGTTGAACAGTTATCTGGATTTCATCACATTATATCAGTCTAATGAAATTTCAAAGTAAATATAATTTTATAAAGATGTTTAACTGTACTGTCTCTCCAGTCTCTTTCCTGGGTAAAACAAGCTCTCGGTGTTGTTTCAGTGCGATCTTCGGTTTTAACACTAAATCAAACCCCGAGTAATCTGACGTGGGCGTCCAGCACGCTATCCAATTCACTTCCGATGTAAAAACTAAAAAATATTGTCATCTTTTAAACTTTTTTTTTATGCCGGGCCCGATTAGCTCAGTCGGTTACGCGTCCGCTATCAATCCAGGGATCTCGAGTTCGAATTCCTGCCCGGCAACAGTCTCCGTGATGATTGATATACGACATTGTGTCTCATAATCATTCGTCTCTCACCACTGATTCAAGTGGGAGAGTTATCAGTTATTGCGGAAATGAGGTTTGCTCGAGTACTGGTTAATCCCAGGAAACAGTGGTTAGGTTAACTGATCGTCTGTTAGCCCTCGATGGCATAAACATGACGCTAAATATTCAATCAATCAATCAATCAATCAATCAATCAATCAATCAATCAATCAATCAATCAATCACTTCCGACCGAGGTATCAATATGTTTATACGTTCAGGATTGCTCTTGGTATTCGATTGCCTTTAATTGTTGTGTTTTTTCTTCATGTTTGGCTCTTAACGTTTGAACTTTAATTGCCAGATGTTGCTTGCTTGGTACTAATATATGTATCGACCCCTGGTATACACCTTCAAATTAAGACCAGATTCTGTATTGACAAAATATCTCAACTTGTATAAACACAATAAAGTTAAAATTTCATTTGACCTGTGTGGGTCCTGGTGAGAATAGGATCACTGTCAACTTTGCAAAGAGATAAAAAAATCTTCCAAGTGGATGTCATGTCCGTTTTATCTTTTTGACCACGATCATTATTTTAAATTTTATCAACTACTTTAAGGTTCTAAATCTGTACTTGCAATACTATAACTACTATTACAGTAATTAATCCTGTATATTGCGGACAATGAACCCACGACCTTCCGATCCTAAGTCTGTTGGGACATCGAACCCACGGCTTTCCGATCCTATGTTTGACGGGCATCGAACCCATGACTCTCAGATCCTGTATATGGCGAACATCATACCCACGATCCTCCGATCCTGTGTCTAGCGGACATAAAGCCGTCGACTCTCCAATCCTGTACCTGGTAGACATAGAACCCAAGACCCTCCGCTTCAGTGTCTTGCGACACATCGAACC
This sequence comes from Panopea generosa, assembly GCA_029582155.1. Taxonomy (NCBI): domain Eukaryota; kingdom Metazoa; phylum Mollusca; class Bivalvia; order Adapedonta; family Hiatellidae; genus Panopea; species Panopea generosa. The sequence continues at coordinate 18,552,413 of CM055912.1, forward strand.
CAAGATCTCCTAGCCTATATCTGACGGGACATCGCATCCGCGAATCCCCAATCCTGTATCTGACGGGACATTGCACCAACAACTCTCCGATCATATGTCTGACGGGCATGGAAACCACAACCCCCGATCCTGTGTCTCGCGGACATAGAACACACGACTCTCCGATCCTGTGTCTAACGGGGCATCGTACCCTCGACTCTCCGATCCTGTATTCGACGGGGCATCGTACCCTCGACTCTCCGATCCTGTATTCGACGGGGCATCGTACCCACGACTCTCCGATCCTGTATTCGACGGGGCATCGTACCCACGACTCTCCGATCCTGTATTCGACGGGGCATCGTACCCTCGACTCTCCGATCCTGTATTCGACGGGGCATCATACCCACGACTCTCCGATCATGTATTCGACGGGACATCGTACCCTCGACTCTCCGATCCTGTATTCGACGGGGCATCGTACCCACGACTCTCCGATCCTGTATTCGACGGGGCATCGTACCCTCGACTCTCCGATCCTGTATTCGACGGAACATCGTACCCACGACTCTCCGATCCTGTGTCTGGCGGACATAGAACCCACACCCTTCCGATCCTGTGTCTGGCAGACATAGAACCCACACCCTTCCGATCCTGTGTCTGGCGGACAGAGAACCCACGCTCTTCCGATCAAGTGTCTGGCGAACATAAAACACACGCCCTTCCGATCCTGTGTCTGGTGAACATAGAACCCTCACCCTTCCGATCCTGTGTCTGGCGGACATAGAACCCTCACCCTTCCGATCCTGTGTCTGGTGAACATAGAACCCTCACCCTTCCGATCCTGTGTCTGGTGAACATAGAACCCTCACCATTCCGATCCTGTGTCTGG